>CAWUFW010003756.1:1272500-1729200 GCA_963921515.1 Calotriton arnoldi | reverse complement strand
GTTTACGCATTGCTGCTGTCCACTAATTATAGTGGGCACCTTGCACCAGTCCAAATCGACTCTTATGGTAGGTAGGTTAAAGACAACCTTATTGAAAGCTATCCTAGTGGTAGCTGTGGAGAGCAGCCTTCAGGCTAAGTCTTGAAGGAATGTAAAGCAGCTTGTTTTACCAGTCTATAATCTCTTGAGTGACCAAATGAAAGAGCACCACACCAGGTATATATTCAAAATATATGTATTTATTACTAAACACACCCCTCTAGTCTCTTTATGAGGCTAGAGTTCAAGTACATAGGTTATAAGATCTTAAATCACAGTAATAGCACAAATACACGTTTGGGCCCTAGGGGCGTACCAAACCATATACCAATAAAGTGGTATGCGAACCACGACTGAACTAGACACTAGGCCTAGAGCCTCTAGAAGTGCTTGGACCACAAGGAACCACCCAAGGTAGTGACACAGGGGACCCACGGGAGACGCGTGCAGTGTAAATACACAACCGCGATACGCCGTTAACTTCTATGGAGAAAGTCGGGATCGGGAAAATAGAGGAAAGGGACACTTAAAAGAGGACTAGGACAAAACCCTTTGAGATCTAGGACTTTGAAGAGTCTCTACCCACGGGAGCACCGGAGTACTCGTGTTACCTCACCCAGGGAAGCCGGGTGCATAGGTGCCTTTCGGGGTCGGGTTTCGTCTGTCGGTTCTTATGGCGATCTGCTGCAAAGTGCTGCTGGCGACCAGGAGAAAAGTGTCCGGGTGGATCCAAGAGTGGATCGGAGTTCTGAAGAACCTGAAAGCAGAGGGGACAGAGTCTGGGTCACTAGCCAGTGACCAGGAGGGCGATGGACAGATGCCCACCGATGTCGAGTGCTTCAGGTTCGTTGACGGTCGCCTTGACTCTTCAGCCACGAGGTCCGGGAGGCGTTGTCGGCGACCAGGAGCAGGATTCGGGCTGTTGCTCGATGTCTGTCGAGTGCAGAGGTGTCGGCGACCAGATTGGACCCAACAGGCCTTGGCAACGGCAAGTCTCGAGTAAGATGTAGATCGTCGATGATGCAGACCAGCAAGGTCTGGGGAACTCACCCAGCAAGGGTAAGTGAGGGCAGGCCTGGAGCAACCAGACTGCCAAGTAAAGAAAAGATTGGCCTTCGGTAAGGGCTACTAGCCAACGGGCTAGCGACCGCGAAGGAGCCTCGTGACGCCGCACGTGGAGCTGGCTTACAGGACACTCGTGGAGTGGGGGCCAGTGATCTTCGGTGCAGGTGGTGCTGGAGGCTAGGGCTACTCGGAGCCCAAAGCACGACTTCTTGGGAGACCCAGAAGATGGTGCACTTGCAAGTGTGCTCGGTGTCCAGGGGTCACGGTCTCACGTCACCCACGATAGCCACGGGCCTCAGCTTTGCTGGGGACTCAGGGTAGCCTCGGGAAGTCTGAGAATCCACCTCTGGTGATGCGATGACTTCGGCGTCCGACGGGAGCTTCAGTGATGCGAACCGGACAGATGCTTCTTTGGTGCCTGCCAAGCAGGGGAGTCACTCCTTGACCCCAAGGGAGATTCTTCAGTCCTCTAATCGTGAGTAGAGCGTCGAAGGTCCAGGATTCTGTTTCAGAGTTTCGTCCAGGTATAATCTAAAGTCCTAAGGACTGGGTTCCTACCTTTATTCCAAAAATAGGGGATGGACTACTCTGTGGCCCCACCTATGGGTGGGTCAGGGCAGAGGGGTGGCTACACCCCTTTCCTTTGTCCAGTTCGCGCCAAAGCAGGGGCTGCAAGCCCCTGATCCGGTTTGAACTGGGGTATGCACAGGGACACCAAATGTGCCCCCAGTGCAGGACTTCAAAGCACCCGAAAGTGCTCCCGCCCAGCCCCAATACACATTGTCCTGTCTGGGGAGGTGGTCACACCTCCCTGGGACAGGAAACCTATTGTCCAGGCCTCCCCTGCCGGAGTTTCGTCCAGCAGCAGGAGGCCAGACTCGTGTCTGTGGCAGCAGCATCCATTTTGTGATGCCAGGGCTCTGGAAAGAAGTTACCGGACTCGTCAGAGTTAACATGCCTTTCCTCTAGAAGGGTGGAATGCTACTCCCGCCGCCAGGATTGGCGGGGGGTAGTATTCCAAGATGTTTGACACCAAACACGACATGTTTTGGTGCAGCTATTCCATAGTTAGCATTTTACCGCGAGGATATAATGCGTTTAAGAGTATATGGTCAGGCTGCACTACAAACAGCATCAGAGATGGTCTCCGAACGCTGCAGAGGGGCCCTGCTCATGCAGGGGCACCCTCTCACATAGGAACCATGCACTCTGCCTTTAGGATTGATAAGGCCTGCCTTAGGAGTGACTTATAGGTTTATATGTGTGTATGCATTTAGTGATATAGGTAACCTATACCACAGCAAGGGGTGCATGCACCACCTACCCAGGCTGCAGTAGCAGACCTGTGGTGTCAGTTTGGATGGCCTACCAGGGGTGGCATAATACATGCTGCAGCCCCTGGCAGGCCTCTGAGGTACCTATGCCCTTGGTACATAGTATACCATATACTAGGGACTTACAAGGGCACTCCAGATCCCAATCAGTGATGTGCCTAAGGCACATGGAGACCCTTTTAAAGAGGAAACAGCTAGGCTGGGGTTCTGAATAGCAGGGCCCCAGCCAGACTAATGTCGAAAACCAGTGAAGTATCAGCAAAAAGTGGGGGTACCCCTGTGAAGCAGATCCTACTCTCCTACACTGGTGTTTCAGGGTTTAGGGCAGTGCAGTGGTGTTCGGGCAGTGTAGGGGGTCGTGCTGGGGGTGGTGTTTCAGGGTTTAGGGCAGTGCAGTGGTGTTCGGGCAGTGTAGGGGGTCGTGCAGGGGGTGGTGTTTCAGGGTTTAGGGCAGTGCAGTGGTGTTCGGGCAGTGTAGGTGGTCGTGCTGGGGCTGGTGTTTCAGGGTTTAGGCAGTGCAGTGGTGTTCGGGCAGTGTAGGGGGTCGTGCTGGGGGTGGTGTTTCAGGTTTAGGGCAGTGCAGTGGTGTTCGGGCAGTGTAGGGGTCTGTGCTGGGGGTGGTGTTTCAGGGTTTAGGGTAGTGCAGTGGTGTTCGGGCAGTGTAGGGGGTCGTGCTGGGGGTGGTGTTTCAGGGTTTAGGGCAGTGCAGTGGTGTTCGGGCAGTGTAGGGGTCGTGCTGGGGGTGGTGTTTCAGGGTTTAGGGCAGTGCAGTGGTGTTCGGGCAGTGTAGGGGTCGTGCTGGGGGTGGTGTTTCAGGGTTTAGGGCAGTGCAGTGGTGTTCGGGCAGTGTAGGGGGTCGTGCTGGGGGTGGTGTTTCAGGGTTTAGGGCAGTGCAGTGGTGTTCGGGCAGTGTAGGGGGTCGTGCTGGGGGTGGTGTTTCAGGGTTTAGGGCAGTGCAGTGGTGTTCGGGCAGTGTAGGGGTCGTGCTGGGGGTGGTGTTTCAGGGTTTAGGGCAGTGCAGTGGTGTTCGGGCAGTGTAGGGGTCGTGCTGGGGCTGGTGTTTCAGGGTTTAGGGCAGTGCAGTGGTGTTTGGGCAGTGTAGGGGGTCGTGCTGGGGGTGGTGTTTCAGGGTTTAGGGCAGTGCAGTGGTGTTCGGGCAGTGTAGGGGTCTTGCTGGGGGTGGTGTTTCAGGGTTTAGGCAGTGCAGTGGTGTTCGGGCAGTGTAGGGGGTCGTGCTGGGGGTGGTGTTTCAGGGTTTAGGGCAGTGCAGTGGTGTTCGGGCAGTGTAGGGGGTCGTGCTGGGGCTGGTGTTTCAGGGTTTAGGGCAGTGCAGTGGTGTTCGGGCAGTGTAGGGGGTCGTGCTGGGGGTGGTGTTTCAGGGTTTAGGGCAGTGCAGTGGTGTTCGGGCAGTGTAGGGGTCGTGCAGGGGTGGTGTTTCAGGGTTTAGGGCAGTGCAGTGGTGTTCGGGCAGTGTAGGGGTCGTGCTGGGGGTGGTGTTTCAGGGTTTAGGGCAGTGCAGTGGTGTTCGGGCAGTGTAGGGGTCGTGCTGGGGGTGGTGTTTCAGGGTTTAGGGCAGTGCAGTGGTGTTCGGGCAGTGTAGGGGGTCGTGCTGGGGCTGGTGTTTCAGGGTTTAGGCAGTGCAGTGGTGTTCGGGCAGTGTAGGGGTCGTGCTGGGGTGGTGTTTCAGGGTTTAGGGCAGTGCAGTGGTGTCTCGGGCAGTGTAGGGGTCTTGCTGGGGGTGGTGTTTCAGGGTTTAGGGCAGTGCAGTGGTGTTCGGGCAGTGTAGGGGTCGTGCTGGGGCTAGTGTTTCAGGGTTTAGGGCAGTGCAGTGGTGTTCGGGCAGTGTAGGGGTCGTGCTGGGGATGGTGTTTCAGGGTTTAGGCCAGTGCAGTGGTGTTCGGGCAGTGTAGGGGGTCGTGCTGGGGATGGTGTTTCAGGGTTTAGGGCAGTGCAGTGGTGTTCGGGCAGTGTAGTGGGTCATGCTGGGGGTGGTGTTTCAGGGTTTAGGGCAGTGCAGTGGTGTTCGGGCAGTGTAGGGGTCGTGCTGGGGCTGGTGTTTCAGGGTTTAGGGCAGTGCAGTGGTGTTCGGGCAGTGTAGGGGGTCTTGCTGGGGGTGGTGTTTCAGGGTTTAGGGCAGTGCAGTGGTGTTCGGGCAGTGTAGGGGGTCTTGCTGGGGGTGGTGTTTCAGGGTTTAGGGCAGTGCAGTGGTGTTCGGGCAGTGTAGGGGGTCGTGCTGGGGGTGGTGTTTCAGGGTTTAGGGCAGTGCAGTGGGGTTCGGGCAGTGTAGGGGGTCGTGCTGGGGGTGGTGTTTCAGGGTTTAGGGCAGTGCAGTGGTGTTCGGGCAGTGTAGGGGGTCGTGCTGGGGCTGGTGTTTCAGGGTTTAGGGCAGTGCAGTGGTGTTCTGGCAGTGTAGGGGGTCGTGCTGGGGCTGGTGTTTCACGGTTTAGGGCAGTGCAGTGGTGTTCGGGCAGTGTAGGGGGTCATGCTGGGGCTGGTGTTTCAGGGTTTAGGGCAGTGCAGTGGTGTTCGGGCAGTGTAGGTGGTCGTGCTGGGGCTGGTGTTTCAGGGTTTAGGGCAGTGCAGTGGTGTCTGGGCAGTGTAGGGGTCATGCTGGGGCTGGTGTTTCAGGGTTTAGGCAGTGCAGTGGTGCTCAGGCAGTGTAGGGGGTCGTGCTGGGGGTGGTGTTTCAGGGTTTAGGGCAGTGCAGTGGTGTTCGGGCAGTGTAGGGGGTCGTGCTGGGGCTGGTGTTTCAGGGTTTAGGGCAGTGCAGTGGTGTTCGGGCAGTGTAGGGGGTCGTGCTGGGGCTGGTGTTTCAGGGTTTAGGCAGTGCAGTGGTGTTCGGGCAGTGTAGGGGGTCTTGCTGGGGGTGGTGTTTCAGGGTTTAGGGCAGTGCAGTGGTGTTTGGGCAGTGTAGGGGGTCTTGCTGGGGATGGTGTTTCAGGGTTTAGGGCAGTGCAGTGGTGTTTGGGCAGTGTAGGGGCCGTGCTGGGGGTGGTGTTTCAGGGTTTAGGGCAGTGCAGTGGTGTCTCGGGCAGTGTAGGGGTCGTGCAGGGGGTGGTGTTTCAGGGTTTAGGCAGTGCAGTGGTGTTTGTGCAGTGTAGGTGGTCGTGCTGGGGCTGGTGTTTCAGGGTTTAGGGCAGTGCAGTGGTGTTCGGGCAGTGTAGGGGTCATGCTGGGGCTGGTGTTTCAGGGTTTAGGGCAGTGCAGTGGTGCTCAGGCAGTGTAGGGGGTCGTGCTGGGGGTGGTGTTTCATGGGTTTAGGGTAGTGCAGTGGTGTTCGGGCAGTGTAGGGGGTCATGCTGGGGCTGGTGTTTTAGGGTTTAGGGCAGTGCAGTGGTGTTCGGGCAGTGTAGGGGTCGTGCTGGGGGCTGGTGTTTTAGGGTTTAGGGCAGTGCAGTGGTGTTCGGCCAGTGTAGGGGTCTTGCTGGGGGTAGTTTTCAGGGTTTAGGGCAGTGCAGTGGTGTTCGGGCAGTGTAGGGGGTCGTGCTGGGGATGGTGTTTCATGGTTTAGGGCAGTGCAGTAGTGTTCAGGCAGTGTAGGGGTCAGTGCTGGGGCTGGTGTTTCAGGGTTTAGGCAGTGCAGGCAGTGGTGCTCAGGCAGTGTAGGGGTCGTGCTGGGGGTGGTGTTTCTGGGTTTAGGGTAGTGCAGTGGTGTTCGGGCAGTGTAGGGGCTCGTGCTGGGGCTGGTGTTTCAGGGTTTAGGGCAGTGCAGTGGTGTTCGGGCAGTGTAGGGGGTCATGCTGGGGCTGGTGTTTCAGTGTTTAGGGCAGAGCAGTGGTGTTCGGGCAGTGTAGGGGGTCGTGCTGGGGGTGGTGTTTCAGGGTTTAGGCAGTGCAGTGGTGTTCGGGCAGTGTAGGGGGTCTTGCTGGGGGTGATGTTTCAGGGTTTAGGGCAGTGCAGTGGTGTTCGGGCAGTGTAGGGGGTCTTGCTGGGGGCAGTGTTTCAGGGTTTAGGGCAGAGCAATGGTGTTCAGGCAGTGTAGGGGGTTGTGCTGGGGCTGGTGTTTCAGGCTTTAGGGCAGTGCAGTGGTATTCGGGCAGTGTAGGGGGTCTTGCTGGGGGTGGTGTTTCAGAGTTTAGGGCAGTGCAGTGGTGTTTGGGCAGTGCAGGGGTCATGCTGGGGGAGTGTTTTAGGGTTTAGGGCAGAGCAATGGTGTTCAGGCAGTGTAGGGGTCTGTGCTGGAGGTGGTGTTTCAGGGCTTTAGGGCAGTGCAGTGGTGTTCAGGCAGTGTAGGGGGTCGTGCTGGGGTGGTGTTTCAGGGTTTAGGGCAGTGCAGTGGTGTTCGGGCAGTGTAGGGGTCTTGCAGGGGCTGGTGTTTCAGGGTTTAGGGCAGTGCAGTGGTGTTCGGGCAGTGTAGGGGGTCGTGCTGGGGGTGGTGTTTCTGGGTTTAGGGCAGTGCAGTGGTGTTCGGGCAGTGTAGGGGGTCGTGCAGGGGGTGGTGAGTCAGGGTTTAGGCAGTGCAGTGGTGTTCGGGCAGTGTAGGGGGTCATGCTGGGGGTAGAGTTTCAGGGTTTAGGGCAGTGCAGTGGTGTTTGGGCAGTGTAGGGGTCGTGCAGGGGTGGTGTTTCAGGGTTTAGGGCAGTGCAGCGGTGTTCGGGCAGTGTAGGGGTCGTGCTGGGGGTGGTGTTTCAGGGTTTAGGGCAGTGCAGTGGTGTTCGGGCAGTGTAGGGTGTCGTGCTGGGGGTGGTGTTTCAGGGTTTTGGGCAGTGCAGTGGTGTTCGGGCAGTGTAGGTGGTCTTGCTGGGGCTGGTGTTTCAGGGATTAGTGCAGTGGTGTTCGGGCAGTGTAGGGGGTCTTGCTGGGGGTGGTGTTTCAGGGTTTAGGGCAGTGCAATGGTGTTCGCGCAGTGTAGGGGGTCTTGCTGGGGCTGATGTTTCAGCGTTTAGGGCATCGCAGTGGTGTCTCGGGCAGTGTAGGGGTCTTGCTGGGGGTGGTGTTTCAGGGTTTAGGGCAGTGCAGTGGTGTTCGGGCAGTGTAGGGGGTCTTGCTGGGGCTGGTGTTTCAGGGTTTAGGGCAGTGCAGTGGTGTTCGGGCAGTGTAGGGGGTCTTGCTGGGGCTGGTGTTTCAGGGTTTAGGGTAGTGCAGTGGTGTTCAGGCAGTGTAGGGGGTCGTGCTGGGGCTGGTGTTTGAGGGTTTAGGGCAGTGCAGTGGTGTTCGGGCAGTGTAGGGGTCGTGCTGGGGCTGGTGTTTCAGGGTTTAGGGCAGTGCAGTGGTGTTCGGGCAGTGTAGGCGGTCGTGCTGGGGGTGGTGTTTCAGGGTTTAGGGCAGTGCAGTGGTGTTTGGGCAGTGTAGGGGGTCGTGCTGGGGTGGTGTTTCAGGGTTTAGGGCAGTGCAGTGGTGTTCGGGCAGAGTAGGGGGTCGTGCTGGGGCTGGTGTTTCAGGGTTTTAGGCAGAGCAGAGATGTTCGGGCAGTGTAGGGGGTCATGCTGGGGGTGGTGTTTTAGGGTTTAGGGCACTGCAGTGGTGTTCGGGCAGTGTAGGGGGTCTTGCTGGGGGTGGTGTTTCAGGGTTTAGGGCAGTGGTGTTCGGGCAGTGTAGGGGGTCTTGCTGGGGGTGATGTTTCAGGGTTTAGGGCAGTGCAGTGGTGTTCGGGCAGTGTAGGGGGTCGTGCTGGGGCTGGTGTTTCAGGGTTTAGGGCAGTGCAGTGGTGTTTGGGCAGTGTAGGGGGTCGTGCTGGGGCTGGTGTTTCAGGGTTTAGGGCAGTGGAGTTCGGGCAGTGTAGGGGTCTTGCTGGGGGTGATGTTTCAGGGTTTAGGGCAGTGGAGTGGTGTTTGGGCAGTGTAGGCGGTCTTGCTGGGGATAGTGTTTCAGGGTTTAGGGCAGTGCAGTGGTGTTTGGGCAGTGTAGGGGCCGTGCTGGGGGTGGTGTTTCAGGGTTTAGGGCAGTGCAGTGGTGTTCGGGCAGTGTAGGGGGTCGTGAAGGGGGTGGTGTTTCAGGGTTTAGGGCAGTGCAGTGGTGTTTGTGCAGTGTAGGTGGTCGTGCTGGGGCTGGTGTTTCAGGGTTTAGGGCAGTGCAGTGGTGTTCGGGCAGTGTAGGGGTCATGCTGGGGCTGGTGTTTCAGGGTTTAGGGCAGTGCAGTGGTGCTCAGGCAGTGTAGGGGTCGTGCTGGGGGTGGTGTTTATGGGTTTAGGGTAGTGCAGTGGTGTTCGGGCAGTGTAGGGGTCGTGCTGGGGCTGGTGTTTTAGGGTTTAGGGCAGTGCAGTTGTGTTCGGGCAGTGTAGGGGGTCGTGCTGGGGCTGGTGTTTTAGGGTTTAGGGCAGTGCAGTGGTGTTCGGCCAGTGTAGGGGTCTTGCTGGGGTAGTTTTTCAGGGTTTAGGGCAGTGCAGTGGTGTTCGTGCAGTGTAGGGAGTCGTGCTGAGGGATGGTGTTTCATGGTTTAGGGCAGTGCAGTAGTGTTCAGGCAGTGTAGGGGGTCGTGCTGGGGCTGGTGTTTCAGGGTTTAGGGCAGTGCAGGCAGTGGTGCTTGGGCAGTGTAGGGGTCGTGCTGGGGTGGTGTTTCTGGGTTTAGGGTAGTGCAGTGGTGTTCGGGCAGTGTAGAGGTTCGTGCTGGGGCTGGTGTTTCAGGGTTTAGGGCAGTGCAGTGGTGTTCGGGCAGTGTAGGGGTTCATGCTGGGGCTGGTGTTTCAGTGTTTTGGGCAGAGCAGTGGTGTTTGGGCAGTGTAGGGGGTCGTGCTGGGGTGGTGTTTCAGGGTTTAGGGGCAGTGGTGTTCGGGCAGTGTAGGGGTCTTGCTGGGGGTGATGTTTCAGGGTTTAGGGCAGTGTAGTGGTGTTCGGGCAGTGTAGGGGTCTTGCTGGGGGCAGTGTTTCAGGGTTTAGGGCAGAGCAATGGTGTTCAGGCAGTGGTAGGGGGTTATGTTGGAGGTGGTGTTTCAGGCTTTAGGGCAGTGCAGTGGTATTCGGGCAGTGTAGGGGGTCTTGCTGGGGGTGGTGTTTCAGGGTTTAGGGCAGTGCAGTGGTGTTTGGGCCGTGCAGGGGGTCATGCTGGGGGAGTGTTTTAGGGTTTAGGGCAGAGCAATGGTGTTCAGGCAGTGTAGGGGGTTGTGTTGGAGGTGGTGTTTCGGGCTTTAGGCAGTGCAGTGGTGTTCAGGCAGTGTAGGGGGTCGTGCTGGGGTGGTGTTTCAGGGTTTAGTGCAGTGGTGTTCGGGCAGTGTAGGGGGTCATGCAGGGGTTGGTGTTTCAGGGTTTAGGGCAGTGCAGTGGTGTTCGGGCAGTGTAGGGGTCGTGCTGGGGGTGGTGTTTCTGGGTTTAGGGCAGTGTAGTGGTGTTCGGGCAGTGTAGGGGGTCGTGCAGGGGTGGTGAGTCAGGGTTTAGGGCAGTGCAGTGGTGTTCGGGCAGTGTAGGGGGTCATGCTGGGGGTAGAGTTTAAGGGTTTAGGGCAGTGCAGTGGTGTTTGGGCAGTGTAGGGTCGTGCAGGGGGTGGTGTTTCAGGGTTTAGGGCAGTGCCGCGGTGTTCGGGCAGTGTAGGGGTCGTGCTGGGGTGGTGTTTCAGGGTTTAGGGCAGTGCAGTGGTGTTCGGGCAGTGTAGGGTGTCGTGCTGGGGGTGGTGTTTCAGGGTTTTGAGCAGTGCAGTGGTGTTCGGGCAGTGTAGGTGGTCTTCCTGGGGCTGGTGTTTCCGGGATTAGTGCAGTGGTGTTCGGGCAGTGTAGGGGGTCTTGCTGGGGGTGGTGTTTCAGGGTTTAGGGCAGTGCAATGGTGTTCACGCAGTGTAGGGGGTCTTGCTGGGGCTGATGTTTCAGCATTTAGGGCATCGCAGTGGTGTTCGGGCAGTGTAGGGGGTCTTGCTGGGGGTGGTGTTTCAGGGTTTAGGGCAGTGCAGTGGTGTTCGGGCAGTGTAGGGGGTCTTGCTGGGGCTGGTGTTTCAGGGTTTAGGGCAGTGCAGTGCTGTTCGGGCAGTGTAGGGGGTCTTGCTGGGGCTGGTGTTTCAGGGTTTAGGGTAGTGCAGTGGTGTTCAGGCAGTGTAGGGGGTCGTGCTGGGGCTGGTGTTTGAGGGTTTAGGGCAGTGCAGTGGTGTTCGGGCAGTGTAGGGGGTCGTGCTGGGGCTGGTGTTTCAGGGTTTAGGGCAGTGCAGTGGTTTTCGGGCAGTGTAGGCGGTCGTGCTGGGGGTGGTGTTTCAGCGTTTAGGGCAGTGCAGTGGTGTTCGGGCAGTGTAGGGGGTCGTGCTGGGGGTGGTGTTTCAGGGTTTAGGGCAGTGCAGTGGTGTTCGGGCAGTGTAGGGGGTCGTGCTGGGGCTGGTGTTTCAGGGTTTTGGGCAGAGCAGTGGTGTTCGGGCAGTGTAGGGGTCGTGCTGGGGGTGGTGTTTTAGGGTTTAGGGCACTGCAGTGTTGTTCGGGCAGTGTAGGGGGTCTTGCTGGGGGTGGTGTTTCAGGGTTTAGGGCAGTGGTGTTCGGGCAGTGTAGGGGTCTTGCTGGGGGTGATGTTTCAGGGTTTAGGGAGTGCAGTGGTGTTCGGGCAGTGTAGGGGTCTTGCTGGGGCTGGTGTTTCAAGGTTTAGGGCAGTGCAGTAGTGTTCGTGCAGTGTAGGGGGTCATGCTGGGGCGGTGTTTCAGGGTTTAGGCAGTGCAGTAGTGTTCGGGCAGTGTAGGGGGTCGTGCAGGGGGTGGTGTTTCAGGGTTTAGGGCAGTACAATGGTGTTCGGGCAGTGTAGGGGGTCGTGCTGGGGGTGGTGTTTCAGGTTTAGGGCAGTGCAGTGGTGTTCGGGCAGTGTAGTGGGTCATGCAGGGGTGGTGTTTCAGGGTTTAAGGCAGTGCAGTGGTGTTCGGGCAATGTAGGGGTCGTGCTGGGGCTGGTGTTTCAGGGTTTAGGGCAGTGCAGTGGTGTTCGGGCAGTGTAGGGGGTCTTGCTGGGGGTGGTGTTTCAGGGTTTAGGGCAGTGGTGTTCGGGCAGTGTAGGGGGTCTTGCTGGGGGTGATGTTTCAGGGTTTAGGGCAGTGCAGTGGTGTTCGGGCAGTGTAGGGGGTCTTGCTGGGGGTAGTGTTTCAGGGTTTAGGGCAGTGCAGTGGTGTTCGGGCAATGTAGGGGTCGTGCTGGGGATGGTGTTTCAGGGTTTAGGCCAGTGCAGTAGTGTTCGGGCAGAGTAGGGGGTCATGCTGGGGCTGGTGTTTCAGGGTTTAGGCCAGTGCAGTAGTGTTCGGGCAGAGTAGGGGGTCATGCAGGGGGTGGTGTTTCAGGGTTTAGGGCAGTGCAGTGGTGTTCGGGCAATGTAGGGGTCTTGCTGGGGGTAGTGTTTCAGGGTTTAGGGCAGTGCAGTGGTGTTCGTGCAGTGTAGGGGGTCATGCTGGGGATGGTGTTTCAGGGTTTAGGCCAGTGCAGTAGTGTTCGGGCAGAGTAGGGGTCATGCAGGGGTGGTGTTTCAGGGTTTAGGGCAGTGCAGTGGTGTTCGGGCAATGTAGGGGGTCGTGCTGGGGCTGGTGTTTCAGGGTTTAGGGCAGTGCAGTGGTGTTCGGGCAGTGTAGGGGGTCTTGCTGGGGGTGGTGTTTCAGGGTTTAGGGCAGTGGTGTTCGGGCAGTGTAGGGGGTCTTGCTGGGGGTGATGTTTCAGGGTTTAGGGCAGTGCAGTGGTGTTCGGCCAGTGTAGGGTGTCGTGCTGGGGGTGGTGTTTCAGGGTTTAGGGCAGTGCAGTGGTGTTCGGGCAGTGTAGGGGGTCGTGCACGGGTGGTGTTTCAGGGTTTAGGGCAGTGCAGTGGTGTTTGGGCAGTGTAGGGGTTGTGCTGGGGCTGGTGTTTCAGGGTTTAGGGCAGTGCAATGGTGTTCTGGCAGTGTAGGGGTTCGTGCTGGGGCTAGTGTTTCACGGTTTAGGGCAGTGCAGTGGTGTTCGGGCAGTGTAGGGGTCATGCTGGGGCTGGTGTTTCAGGGTTTAGGGCAGTGCAGTGGTGTTTGTGCAGTGTAGGTGGTCGTGCTGGGGCTGGTGTTTCAGGGTTTAGGGCAGTGCAGTGGTGTTCGGGCAGTGTAGGGGGTCATGCTGGGGCTGGTGTTTCAGGGTTTAGGGCAGTGCAGTGGTGCTCAGGCAGTGTAGGGGGTCGTGCTGGGGGTGGTGTTTATGGTTTTAGGGTAGTGCAGTGGTGTTCGGGCAGTGTAGGGGGTCGTGCTGGGGCTGGTGTTTCAGGGTTTAGGGCAGTGCAGTGGTGTTCGGGCAGTGTAGGGGGTCGTGCTGGGGGCTTGTGTTTCAGGGTTTTGGGCAGAGCAGTGGTGTTCGGGCAGTGTAGGGGGTCGTGCTGGGGGTGGTGTTTCAGGGTTTAGGGCAGTGCAGTGGTGTTCGGGCAGTGTAGGGGGTCGTGCTGGGGGTGGTGTTTCAGGGTTTAGGGCAGTGGTGTTCGGGCAGTGTAGGGGTCGTGCTGGGGGTGGTGTTTCAGGGTTTAGGGCAGTGCAGTGGTGTTCGGGCAGTGTAGGGGTCTTGCTGGGGGTGATGTTTCAGGGTTTAGGGCAGTGGAGTGGTGTTTGGGCAGTGTAGGGGTCTTGCTGGGGATAGTGTTTCAGGGTTTAGGGCAGTGCAGTGGTGTTTGGGCAGTATAGGGGGCCGTGCTGGGGGTGGTGTTTCAGGGTTTAGGGCAGTGCAGTGGTGTTCGGGCAGTGTAGGGGGTCGTGAAGGGGTGGTGTTTCAGGGTTTAGGGCAGTGCAGTGGTGTTCGGCAGTGTAGGGGGTCGTGCTGGGGGTGGTGTTTCAGGGTTTAGGGCAGTGCAGTGGTGTTCGAACAGTGTAGGGGTCGTGCAGGGGCTGGTGTTTCAAGGTTTAGGGCAGTGCAGTGGTGTTCGGGCAGTGTAGGGGGTCGCTCTGGGGGTAGTGTTTTAGGTTTAGGGTAGTGCAGTGGTGCTTGTGTAGTGTAGGGGGTCGTGCTGGGGGTAGTGTTGTAGGGTTTAGGGTAGTGCAGTGGTGTTCGGGCAGTGTAGGGGGTCTTGCTGGGGGTGGTGTTTCAGGGTTTAGGGCAGTGGTGTTCGGGCAGTGTAGGGGGTCTTGCTGGGGGTGATGTTTCAGGGTTTAGGGCAGTGCAGTGGTGTTCGGGCAGGGTAGGGGGTCTTGCTGGGGGTAGTGTTTCAGGTTTTAAGGCAGTGCAGGGGTGTTCGTGCAGTGTAGGGGGTCGTGCTGGGGATGGTGTTTCAGGGTTTAGGGCAGTGCAGTAGTGTTCGGGCAGTGTAGGGGGTCGTGCAGGGGGAATGGTGTTTCAGGGTTTAGGGCAGTGCAGTGGTGTTCGGGCAGTGTAGGGTGTCGTGCTGGGTGTGGTGTTTCAGGGTTTAGGGCAGTGCAGTGGTGTTCGGGCAGTGTAGGGGGTCGTGCACTGCGTGGTGTTTCAGGGTTTAGGGCAGTGCAGTAGTGTTCGGGCAGTGTAGGGGGTTGTGCTGGGGCTGGTGTTTCAGGGTTTAGGGCAGTGCAATGGTGTTCTGGCAGTGTAGGGGGTCGTGCTGGGGCTAGTGTTTCACGGTTTAGGGCAGTGCAGTGGTGTTCGGGCAGTGTAGGGGGTCATGCTGGGGCTGGTGTTTCAGGGTTTAGGGCAGTGCAGTGGTGCTCGTGCAGTGTAGGTGGTCATGCTGGGGCTGGTGTTTCAGGGTTTAGGGCAGTGGAGTGGTGTTCGGGCAGTGTAGGGGGTCATGCTGGGGCTGGTGTTTCAGGGTTTAGGGCAGTGCAGTGATGCTCAGGCAGTGTAGGGGGTCGTGCTGGGGGTGGTGTTTCTGGGTTTAGGGTAGTGCAGTGGTGTTCGGGCAGTGTAGGGGGTCGTGCTGGGGCTGGTGTTTCAGGGTTTAGGGCAGTGCAGTGGTGTTCGGGCAGTGTAGGGGGTCGTGCTTGGGCTGGTGTTTCAGGGTTTTGGGCAGAGTAGTGGTGTTCGGTGCAGTGTAGAGGTCGTGCTGGGGGTGGTGTTTCAGGGTTTAGGGCAGTGCAGTGGTGTTCGGGCAGTGTAGGGGTCGTGCTGGGGGTGGTGTTTCAGGGTTTAGGGCAGTGGTGTTCGGGCAGTGTAGGGGGTCTTGCTGGGGGTGATGTTTCAGGGTTTAGGGCAGTGGAGTGGTGTTTGGGCAGTGTAGGGGGTCTTGCTGGGGATAGTGTTTCAGGGTTTAGGGCAGTGCAGTGGTGTTTGGGCAGTGTAGAGGGCCGTGCTGGGGGTGGTGTTTCAGGGTTTAGGGCAGTGCAGTGGTGTTTGGGCAGTGTAGGGGTCATGAAGGGGTGGTGTTTCAGGGTTTAGGGCAGTGCAGTGGTGTTCGGGCGGTGTAGGAGGTCGTGCTGGGGGTGGTGTTTCAGGGTTTAGGGCAGTGCAGTGGTGTTCGAACAGTGTAGGGGGTCGTGCAGGGGCTGGTGTTTCAAGGTTTAGGGCAGTGCAGTGGTGTTCGGGCAGTGTAGGGGGCCGTTCTGGGGGTAGTGTTTTAGGGTTTAGGGTAGTGCAGTGGTGCTTGTGTAGTGTAGGGGGTCGTGCTGGGGGTAGTGTTTTAGGGTTTAGGGTAGTGCAGTGGTGTTTGTGTAGTGGTAGGGGTCATGTGTTAGGGTAGTGCAGTGGTGTTTGGGTAGTGTAGGGGGTCGTGCTGGGGGTATTGTTTTAGGATTTAGGTTAGTGCAGTGGTGTTTGGGTAGTGTAGGGTGTTGCGGCGCACCGGGCTGGCCGCCGTAGAACACTGCAGACTTGAAATCGGCATTGCCTCTGCCGGACGGGCCTATGGAACTACAAGTCCCATGAGGCCACGAGGAATGACGCCGGTGACGTCATCGCGTGATGGAGGCCGGGGATAAGGAGGCTTCGGGGCACCGGTCGGGTGCCGTTGATTCCCGATCCAAGACAGTCCTTGCGGTGATGCAGGAAGACGCTGAAGGAGTATGGTAGGGGTGCAAAGTGCACCGCCTTTCTTCCCTTGTTTCTGCTGTGGTTAGTCTGCTCTTTCAGCAGACGGAGGCTGAACCTAACAGTTGGCCCTGTTGGATGAGCCCTGTGTTGGCTTATGCAGGGCTGACTTTCTTGTTGCAGTGTGCTCATAGGAAAGGGGCATACTTTATTTTCGCTGTTTTTGTTTCATGAAAGACAAACATATAGGGAGTGGCAGTCCAAGAGGATTGCATCGCTCAGTGGTTTACGATATCCACGAAGAGGAAAGCATTACCTTTGATAGTGCGTGTGGTATCTGGTTGTGGTACAACAACCGGGTGTTTATATAAGGAGAGCTCCAAGCAGTATTGGGGTTTACAAACGCTTATTTCCAAGGGATGAAAATAGCATTACAATACATTTACTAACAGAATCGTGGTTCTGGCTTATTTGATTTATATCCTACAGCAGGGGCTCGGTGAGCTATTCCAGGTGGCAGTTCCGACTCCCTCCCCACCCCCTGTGTAGCACTACATAAGAGTATTATTGGTACGTGGTTTTATTTCTTGTTGCTTACCTGGAGGTGTGAGGGGCTGGGGCGGAGACTATAACATAATACTGTTGTTCTATCGTTATAGAATCCTAGAGGCCTTCCGGCTCAAGGACACACCTGTTTTAAAGGAACCGTTATTTTGCTTTACAGGTATTGATAGTAGCCTGGGTGAAACCTTGTGGTCTAATGTGGTTAACATGCTTTATGGTGTTTGTACTATAACCTAATAGTGGTTTTGTCTCCTTTCAGATCTCCCTCCCTGCTGACCCCTTCCTTCCCTTCCCTCGCTTGATCACTCCGCTGAGTCTGTTGTTATACTCAGACCTCGGGGCTATCAAGAGGTGGACCCCCATTGAGCATCGTACGACTCCGAGGATTCAAAGCCTTGACATAGGGGATCGTGCTGGGGTAGTGTTTTAGGGTTTAGGGTAGTGCAGTGGTGTTTGTGTAGTGTAGGGGGTCATGCTGGGGGTAGTGTTTTAGGGTTTAGGATAGTGCAGTGGTGCTTGTGTAGTGTAGGGAGTCGTGCTGGGGTAGTGTTTTAGGGTTTAGAGTAGTGCAGTAGTGTTTTTGTAGTATAGGGGGTCATGTTTTAAGATGCAACGCTCCAATACCTGACCAGTCTGCACTACATAAAACTGCAAAAAACTAAAAATAAAAAGTGTTTTGCACACTTTTGTCATTGGGCTATATGTGGGCTACATCTGGGTAATATTTGTGCTACATTTGGGCTCTTTTTTCTCTGGTGGCCATCTTGGAAGACTTCTTTGTTATGAAGTTTCCTAATTTCCTCATTTACTGCAGTCTCCTCAGTAGGAAATGCTTTCAGTTTTTACTTTGATTCCATCAAGAAGGCATTCAGATGTGTCTCACATTTGCCATAAATTCAGAATGTTAACACTCTAGTTGCTCATTAGATCACTGTACTAAAGCTACTGCTCACCAGGGAGTTAACTGGAAGTCTGCTGCTGGTATTGAAAGTGATTGTTTCAGTCTGCATGTCAGAATTTTCTAATGAAATAGAAGAGGATTTGAGATCTCACTTAAAACATGCCCTCATTTTTCTTTCTGCAGCACTAACCATAATTTCTATTTATAAAAGAACCCCCTCATTTTGTTCCTTTTTAAATTAAATGTTTTAAGTATTAACGGCTTATTCCAATCAAGATGGCTTCCGGTGTGCCATACTTTTGTCATAAGTAAGGCTGTTAGCGCTCTAGTTGTTCTTTAGAACACTCTGGGAAGCTGCAGTAGAACACAAAGGCATCAACTGGCAGGCTGCTCCTGTTGAAATATAACAGGAAGATATTTGAGATCTCACTTGAAACATGTCCTAATTTTTCTTTCTATAGCACTAACCATAATTTCTATGACAAAATGAACCCCATCATTTTGTTCCTTTTTAAATTAAATGTTTTAAGTGTTACCAGTTTATTCCAATCAAGATGGCTTCAGGTGTGCCATACTTTTGTCATAAGTAAGGCTGTTAGCACTCTAGTTGTTCTTTAGAACACTCTGGGAAGCTGCAGTAGAACACAAAGGAATCAACTGACAGTCTCTGCCCTTGTTGGATGTACATGTTTTACTGAGAATGTCAGACTTCATTCTCACATGACTGAGAAAGATAATGTGAATTTACAGAAAATATGCTCTCATTTTAGCTTCTGGAGCACCTTCCAAAACTGTATGGGACAAGCATGTGAAAATAGTTTTCTCTCAAACATGATTCATAATATCCCAGCAGGTTTTTCACAGGGTAAAATCACCTTAGAACACACCACAATTCCTGAAATTAGTATGGTACCATCAACAAATGAATTCTAATGTAACTAAAGTCTGTTATCACCCTTAATAGTTCTCCTTTTGGTAACCCTCAAAATCTTTGATTCACTACAAGGCATTTCAATGGGGTACTATCATGTATATTGGTCTCAAGATGGCTGCCAGCAATTCCAGGATGAAGTGCTGACAGCCAATCAGATCTCACGATGACATGTGTGGTTAGGCTCCCCCCAGATATATATGTGTTTTTACTTTTAATTTTCTCAGCAACTACTGAACGGATTTACACCATTTAACAAAAGGGTTCTTTCTGAACCAAGAACTACCTCTTTGCCAAATTTGGTGTAATTCCGTTCAGCAGTTCAGGCTGTAGCCGTGTCTAAAGTTTCCTATGGGAAAATGAATGGGGAAAACACGTTTTGGGACCCCCCTTTTTCTCGGCCCCCGCTTGATGAATCACCCCGAGACTTTCAGGGTAGGAGCGGACCGGAGCGGGCCATAAAGTTTGAAAATTTCGCGAAGATTCGTCAACCGGCAAGAGAGTTATTTCAAATAGAATGTCGCGGATTTCCTATGGAAAATAGGTCCTAACTATAACTATCTACTGGCGACCGCTAGTAGATAATATATATATATATATATATATATATTCACTGAAAAAACCATAGGTTTCAGACACGTTATAGTTACAAATTAGCATTTAAAAACCTTTGAAATTCACTGAAAAAACCATAGGTTTTAGGGACAGTTATAGTTACTTGGACATTGCACTCGTACAAAACCCGTGAAATTCCCCGTTATAGTTAGTTCAGCTAACTATAACTCGCGCCCCGCAATGCACTGCTGATGACGTCACATATTACATCACTCATGACATGGTCAGTGACATCACTGATGACATCACTGATGACATCTCAAATGACATCACTGATGACATCATCCAGTGACTGTGTGTTTCTGTAAAGTTTAAATATTTTTAATATATATAGGAAAAGACGTATTGAAGAATGAGTGGGTGTGTAAGTGTCTGTATGGATGATTTAGTAGGTGCGTGACTGACTCTATAAGTGAGTGATTTAACGTATCTTACTGAATGCATGGGTTAGTGACTAATCTGGGTGAATGTCTGTATCCGTCTGTCTGTTGCTGTGTAAGTGGCTGCATGTGTTTGTGAATAGCTAAATGAGTGTCTATATGAGTTATTGAATGCTTGTCTGAGTATCTGTATGGGTGCCTGAGTGTTTGTGTGGGAGGGGTGTGTGCAACTCTGTGCATAGATGTGTGAGTGGGTGATTCACTGGGTGGATGGTTTCAAGAGTGCATCTGTGATAGACTGTATGGGTGGGTAAGTGTGTGTAAGAGTGTGTTAGTGAGTGAATGTATGTCCCAGTGGTACATGTGTGAGTAACTACATATGTGAAAGGCAGTATATATGTGTGTTGGAGTATATAAATAGCTATAAGCAAGAGTGAGTGATTGTGATAGTGGCTGTATGGATGAGTGTGTGCTTGTATCAGTGATTGTATAAGAGCGTAACAATGTGCTACTATTTGTATGAGTAAGTGAGCTGGTGTGTGTATAACTGTATAGGTGAGTAAATGGCAGTGTGTTTAATTATTTGCATGACTGACTAGGTGTCTGAGTATCTCTATGGATGAGTGGCGTTGTTTGAGTGTCTATATAGGAGTAAGAGTGCATATGATAGTCCTGTACTGAGTGACCGTAAGTATGAGTGACTGTACGGGTGAGTGAGTGGATGTGTGTGTGTAGACCTAAGAATCAGTGAGTGGGTATGTAGTTATTGGTGTTGGTGTGTCTATGGTTTTGCGAATGGCAGTCTGTAATTTAGAGTGGGTGTATCAAAGATTATATTAGGGTGTGAGGAGGTGCATCAGATTATCACGTGGATGATGTCATCAGTGATGTCATTTGAGATGTCATCAGTGATGTCATCAGTGATGTCACTGACCATGTCATGAGTGATGTAATATGTGACGTCATCAGCAGTGCATTGTGGGGCGCGAGTTATAGTTAGCTGAACTAACTATAACGGGGAATTTCACGGGTTTTGTACGAGTGCAATGTCCAAGTAACTATAACTGTCCCTAAAACCTATGGTTTTTTCAGTGAATTTCAAAGGTTTTTTAAATGCTAATTTGTAACTATAACGTGTCTGAAACCTATGGTTTTTTCAGTGAATTTCAAAGGTTTTTAAATGCTAATTTGTAACTATAACGTGTCTGAAACCTATGGTTTTTTCAGTGAATTTCAAAGGTTTTTAAATGCTAATTTCTAACTATAACGTGCCTGATACCTACGGTTTTTTCAGTGAATTTCAAAGGTTTTGTAAATGACAATTTTTAAATGTATTAATTGTTATATTAATTTTTTCATACTGATTTACTACATTTTTAGAAACAATTTTTTTTTACATATTTTATTTTTTAAATTACATTGTAATTACATTATACATTACATTACAAAAATACTTTCTCAGAATGAATTACTTTAGTTTAAATACTTTGCACATAGGAAATAGACTTTTAAGTACAGTAGTTACAGTTGTTGCAATGGGCAACACATTTTCAAACACAATGCAACATTCAGCTCAATGTGAATTTCTAGTTAAATGCAATTAGTCACTTTATGGATTACTTTTCTAACCACAGGACTGGATCCTAGATTCAGTCCTGGTACATCTCCTGTAAACAGTTGAGTAAAAGCGTTTTGGTTACAGTCGTGATTTTTAAGGAATATTATTGTATTTTAAAAGTTGACACTTAGAAACTTTTTCTCATAGAATCACCAATGTTATCCTATGGAAGGAAATTCACTTAGCAGGTAAAAACTGTTATCGTTACTTTTTCTTACTCAGTGTTGGATCCTGGATCCAGCACTGGTGCATCTCCTGTAAACAGTTGAAAGAATGCGTTTAAGTCATACAGGTGATTTTTAAGGAATATTTGTAGTTTGTAAAAATCAACACTTTTAAACTTTTTTGCTGAAAACCAGACAATGGATTCCTATGGAAGAAAATATAAGTTACTGGTAAGTACGGTTAAAATTACTTTTCAGGGTCAGTGCTGGGCTAAAAGATGCAGCACTGGGTTCTCTCCTGATAACAGGTGAGTAAATTGGTATTCGTACTTTGGTTGATTTTAGAGGAATATTATAAAGTTCAAAAACTCCACACTTAGAAGAATTTCCAAGTGAAACCAGTCAATGTTAGCCTATGGAAGGTAATTCAAGTTACCGGTAAGTACGGTTAAAATTACTTTTCAGGACCAGTACTGGGCTGAAAGATGCAGCACTGAGGTCTCTCCTGATAACAGGTGAGTAAATCAGAATTCGTATTTCGGCTGATTTTAGAGGAATATTTGTATGTTTCAAAAATCAACACTTAGAAACTTTTTCAGCAAAAAGCAGGCAATGATATCCTATGGAAGGAAATTCAAGTTACTGGTAAGTACGGTTAAAATTACTTTTGAGGATCAGTACTGGGCTGAAAGATGCAGCACTGAGGTCTCTCCTGATAACAGGTGAGTAAATCGGAATTCGTATTTCGGCTGATTTTAGAGGAATATTTGAAAGTTCCAAAACTCCACACTTAGAAGAATTTCCAAGTGAAACCAGTCAATGTTAGCCTATGGAAGGAAATTCAAGTTACTGGTAAGTACGGTTAAAATTACTTTTCAGGACCAGTACTGGGCTGAAAGATACAGCACTGAGGTCTCTCCTTATAACAGGTGAGTAAATCGGAATTCGTATTTCGGCTGATTTTAGAGGAATATTTGTATGTTTCAAAAATCAACACTTAGAAACTTTTTCAGCAAAAAGCAGGCAATGATATCCTATGGAAGGAAATTCAAGTTACTGGTAAGTACGGTTAAAATTACTTTTGAGGATCAGTACTGGGCTGAAAGATGCAGCACTGAGGTCTCTCCTGATAACAGGTGAGTAAATCGGAATTCGTATTTCGGCTGATTTTAGAGGAATATTTTAAAGTTCCAAAACTCCACACTTAGAAGAATTTCCAAGTGAAACCAGTCAATGTTAGCCTATGAAGGAAATTCAAGTTACCGGTAAGTACGGTTAAAATTACTTTTCAGTACCAGTACTGGGCTGAAAGATGCAGCACTGAGGTCTCTCCTGATAACAGGTGAGTAAATCGGAATTCGTATTTCGGCTGATTTTAGAGGAATATTTTAAAGTTCCAAAACTCCACACTTAGAAGAATTTCCAAGTGAAACCAGTCAATGTTAGCCTATGGAAGGAAATTCAAGTTACTGGTAAGTACGGTTAAAATTACTTTTCAGGACCAGTACTGGGCTGAAAGATACAGCACTGAGGTCTCTCCTGGTAACAGGTGAGTAAATCGGAATTCGTATTTCGGATGATTTTAGAAGAATATTTGCACAATGGTGAAGGGAGGGGCGGGGCCTGAGGTGACATCTGTGCAAACGCGCCCGTGGCGCGTTTTAAGTTGGGGGATTAAGTCCCCTTGAATCCTGAGGGTCCCTAGGGGCCAACTAGCCCACCAGGAACCTCCAATATGCGCTAGGGGCTGCGTTGCAGAGACGTGTAGAGAGGCCACACCCCTTTACACCTCTCTGCAACGCAGCTCTGTGGCGCTTTCTGGATGTACCTGTTGGGCTAGTTGGCCCCCAGGGACCCTCAGGATTGAAGGGGATTTAATTCCCCATCTTAAAACGCGCCACGGGGCCTGTTTGCACACATGTCACCTGAAGCCCCGCCCTCCCTTCACCACTGTGCAAACGCGCCCGTGGCGCGTTTTAAGTTGGGGATTAAGTCCCTTGAATCCTGAGGGTCCCGGAGTCCAACTAGCCCACCATATACCTCCAAAAGCGCCACAGAGCTGCGTTGCAGAGAGGTGTAAAAGGGGTGTGGCTCTCTACACGTCTCTGCAACGCAGCCCCCTGGCGCATATTGGAGGTTCCTGGTGGGCTAGTTGGCCCCCAGGGACCCCCAGTATTCAAGGGGAATTCGTTCCTCTCTGCAAACGCGCCAGGGGCGCGTTTGCAGAGTGGTGAAGGAAGGGGCGGGGCCTGCGGGCCCGATTGTTTTTTTAAAAAAAAAAATTTTTTTGTCCCCTGAAGGGGGGCTGTGTGGCCCCCCTTCCTTTTTCCTGTTTTTGGGCCCTGGGGACCCCATCCCCCAGGGCCTTACCCCTTTTTTTTAATTTAATTTTATTAAAAAAAACGGGAAGGGGGCCGCGTGGCCCCCCCTTCCCTGGGCCTGTATTGGCCCCGGGGACCCCATCCCCCGGGGCATGGCCTTTTTTTATTTTCTTGGGAGGGGGCTGCGTGGCCCCCCTCCTCAGGCCATTTAAGGCCCCGGGGACCCCATCCCCCGGGGCCGGCCTTTCCATTTTTAAAAAAATTTGGGGAGGGGGCCGCGTGGCCCCCTCCCGGGCCACTACTTGCCCCGGGGACCCCATCCCCCGGGCTGGCTCCTCTCCGTTGGGGACTGTGGGGGTCCCCAATCCCCCACAGTCCCGCCGGCTCCCCACGTCCCTTGGGAGCCGGCATTGCTAGCTCCACATGGGGAGCAGCTGACATGCTGCTCCCCATGTGGAAAGCATCGCTTTGGATATTGGAAGAGAGAGCAGGTTTCCCTGCTCTCTTCCAATATCCAAGCAGCTTGCTATGGCAGGATGGGAGCCGCGAGGCTCCCGTCCTGCCATAGCAACTACAGTGTCCCGGGGGTAGGCACCCCGGGACACTGCAGGAGCCGGCCCTGGGGGTGGCGGTCCCCAGGGCCATCAAGGGCTCCAGGAGGGGCCGCGCGGCCCACCTCCCCTACATCAGCACAGCCCCGGGGAGGTGGTGGTCCCTGGGCTTCGGGGTCCAAAACGGACCCCATTTTAATTTGTTAGTGCCCCGGGGAGGTGGCGGTCCTCGGGCGTGTGGGGGCTGGAGCCCCCACACAGGTTGTTTAATTTTTTTAAAAAGCCCCGGGGAGGTGGTGGTCTCGGGGCTGCGGGAGGGCTCAGAGCCCTCCCGCACCATTTTTAAAAGAAAGCCCCGGGGGTGGCGGTCCTCGGGCTTGGGGGCCCTCTGAGGCCCCCACACATAAAATTAAACCCCCACCATGCCCCCGGGACTTGGGCCACCCGGGGCAAATACAATCGAAGCGCGGGAGACCGCGCTTCGATTTATTTTTTCTCGGCAGGATTCGCGCACCCTGAGCGCATCCTGCCGATTTTTTTAAAAAATTATTATTTTTTGCCCAGGGGTCCTTGTGGGACCCCCTGAGCAAACCTAGGGGGTCAGGGTGTTTCTACCCTGCCCCTTTGTGCGCTTTGCGCACTTAGTTTCTGTCCCTCGGTTCTACCGAGGGATAAAATGGCTGCCAACATTTCCTGAATCGGAATGTTGACAGCCAGCTGACAGCCAATTAACATGCAGCTCGTGATCGGGACGGTGCGCGCAGGGTGCGCTCAGGGTGCGCGAATCCTCCGTGCCCATAGATATATATGTACTTTTACTTTTGATTTTCTCAGCAACTACTGAACGGATTTACACCATTTAACAAAAGGGTTCTTTCTGAACCAAGAACTACCTCTTTGCCAAATTTGGTGTAATTCCGTTCAGCAGTTCGGGCTGTAGCCGTGTCTAAAGTTTCCTATGGAAAATTGCATGGGGAAAACACGTTTTGGGACCCCCTTTTTCTCGGCCTCGCTGACGAATCCCCGAGACTTTCAGGGTAGGAGCGGACCGGAGCGCCCCACAAAGTTTGAAAATTTTGCGAAGATACGTCAACCGGCAAGAGAGTTATTTCAAATAGAATGTCGTGGATTTCCTATGGATAATAGGTTGTAACTATAACTATCTACTGGCGACCGCCAGTAGATAATATATATATATATATATATTTATATATATATATATAACCTACTGGCGGTCGCCAGTAGGTAGTTATAGTTAGGACCTAGTTTCCATAGGAAAAACGTTTTTTCTTTTGCCAATATCTTTGGCGCCGGTTGATGAATCTTCGCAAAATTTCCAAACTAATGGGGCACTCCGGTCAGCTCCGGTCTTGAAAGTTTTGGGGTGATTCGTCAAGCGGGGGCCGAGAAAAAAGGGGGGTCCCAAAACGCGTTTTCTCCATGTTAATTTCCATAGGAAACTTTTGTCGCGGCTACAGCCCGAACTGCTGAACGGAATTACACCAAATTTGGCAGAGAGGTAGCTCTTTGTCCAGAGTGCACTCTTTGCTTTAAATGGTGTAAATCCGTTCAGTAGTTCCTGAGAAATTCAAAAATAAAACAAATTATATATCTGGCTGCCGCGGTGGATCTGCGAACCCTCCCGATCACGAGCTTGTCTCTGATTGGCTGCCAACACTTCAAACCAAGAAGTGTTGGCAGCCATCTTGTGACTCGGTAAAACCGAGTCACAAGCAAAAAGGGAAGAAAATGATAAAAACAAAAGAAAAGGGGGCAGGGTAGAAACACCCTGACCCCCTAGGCCTGCTCAGGGTGTCCCATAGGGACCCCCAGGGCCCAAAAAAGCATTTTTTTAAAAAAAACATTAGGCGGGATTCATGTACAGTGTACGAATCCGGACAAAAATGTTTAAAAAAAACAAAGTGCGGTCTCCCGCACTTTGTTTTCTTGAAGCCCCTGGGTGGGCCAGGTCCCGGGTCATTGCTATATTGTGATGCTGGGGCCCTGCAGGGCCCCCGCAGCCCCGGGGACCACCACCTCCCGGGGCTTTATAATAATGTGACGGGGCACGCGGCTCCCCCACAGCCCCGGGGACTGCCACCTCCCCGGCACGATAATTATTAAATGCGGGGGCACGCGGCCCCGGGGACCACCACCCCCCCGGGGCACTAATTATTTAAAGGACAGGGGTCTGTTGTGTAGCCACCACCACCTCTCCGGTGCTTTAAATAAGATGGAAGGGGGCCGCGCGGCCCCCTCGTGGAGCCCTCCTTGGCCCTGGGGACCGCCACCCCCAGGGCTGGCTCCAGCAATGTCCCGGGGTGCCCACCCCCGGGACATTGCAGTTTGCTATGGCAGGGCGGGAGCACGGCTCCCGCCCTGTCCAAGCAAACACTGCTATGCTTCGCGGAAGCGAGAGCAAGAAACCTGCTCTCACTTCCACGAAGCAAAGCAGAATTGCTTTTGGGCAAAGAGAGCTGAATGTTAGCAGCTCCCTTTGCCCAAAAGCAAAGCAGGCTCCCGCAGGAGGCGGGGAGACGGTAGGGACCGCAGGGGCCTTGGGGCTCCCCCGCGGTCCCCAACAAAGCGGCCAAGCCCCAGGGGATGGGGTCCCCGGGGCTAAAAGTGGCCCAGAAGGGGGGCCACTCGGCCCCCTCCCTTTTTAAAAAAAAAATGGAATGGTCAGGCCCCGCAGGATGGGGTACCCGGGGCCGAACTCAGCCTGGGGAGGGGAGCCGCGGGACCCCCCCACCCTGAAAATAAATATAAAAAATAAATGGCCAAGCCCCGGGGGATGAGGTCCCCCGGGCAGAAATCGGCCTCGGGAGGGGGGCCGCGCGGCTCTCCTCCCGTTTTATTTTAAATTAAGAAAAAATGGGACAGGCCCTGGGGGATGGGGTCCCCAGGGCCCAAAAAGGATCAAGGGAAGGGGGGCCACACAGCCCCCTTCCTAAAATAGGGAAAGAAAAGGAGGCCACAACTCCCCGGAGGCCCCGCCCCCTCTCTGCACGACTCTGCAAACGCACCTCCTGGCACGATCTGGGTTGGGGGATGAAGTCCCCTTTGATGGTGAGGGTCCTTAGGGGCCAACTAATCCACCTGTTACCTCCAGAAAGCCCTACACAGTGGGATTGCTGAGAGGTGCAGAGAGATGGACAACGGGGGCGTGGCCTGGTATCAGAACACAGCAATCCTGTTGTGTGGACTTACTGGAGGTATTAGTAGTGATAGCGCCTCCAAGGATGTCCTTGGGGGCCAACTACCCCTCCTGTTACCTCCAGTAAGTCCCACACAGTGGGATTGCTAAGAGGTCTTTGGAGGACACGCCCCCCTTTCTCCACCACTCTGCAAACGCACCTCCTGGCACACTGCTGGTTGGGGGATGAAGTCCACTTTACTCCTGAGGGACTTTGGGGGCCAAGAAGCCCTCCTGGTACCTTCTGTAAGTCCTACGCAGCGGAATTCCTGAGCACTGGTCGGAGGCCCAGCCCCCTTTCTCCACCACTCTGCAAATGCGACTACTAGTTAAAGAAGCATTTGCAATGCAATAGGTCTCGCATTTGTGGGAGTTAGAGCTATTGGCGTTGTAAATGTACATTTTTTTACTAATGGTTTTTGGAGTGGAGTGGATGTATGTTGTGTGTAGTGAAATTATGTGGGATTTTGTGCAGTGAAAATATGTGGATAGGAAGTATGTGGTATTTAGGGGGCAAGATGGCGGCTGTGTGAGCGTTGTGGGAAGCCGCCTTACCTGCCACTGCAGTATGATACTGATCGAGAAGAGAAAGACAAGCTGTTGAGCCGATAGGCTGAAGGAAACAGATAAAGATCTTACCGAGGAGGACAGTGGCAGTCCTCCCACGAAAGAAGTCAAGGAAGAATGTTATAATATTCATCATAATACCTGGTTTGGGGTGTGAGGTTGATGTGGCTGTACACGGAGGCTGTTTCTCGGGCAGCACGGGCTTGGAGAGTGTTTCTCTCAGCAGCGCTCGCTGCCAGACGCGAGGTGCTCCAGGAACTTAGAGGGCCTCGTCGATACATTGTATCCACTGGAGTCAAAGGCTGGATCGGGTTCGCTGTGGGAAAGCACTTTACTACCTCCGCATCAATTGCCATGCCACCGAAAGGGAAACCGCCGGGAAAAGACACCAACGCGACTGGAGGAGCCAAAGCCTCATCTGTGAATCGACGAGCGGTAACGGAGAGGAAAAGCCTCAATCCCGGTGTGGGCAGTCTACAGGGTGGCCTGAGCTGTGATGGTCCGACTAAGGAGAAACCGGAGGAGATGGCAGCTGGAGAACAGAGGTCTGAAAGGGTTACCAGACCCAAAGTGTGAACCATACCAGGGATGTTTGCCGGCAGGGGGTTCTCAACCTCAGGGGAGATGCACTCAGGTAAAGGGAAAAATAACATTAACCCGAAATTGTTCAAGGACAGCTCTAAAGCTGAAACAGAGTTGGGTATGGTACGTTCTAACTTACCTGTTGGTGCAGCTGAGACTGTGACTGAGGTGGATGACATTGTTTTAAACACATCGGCCTCTCTACTGACCATTATTCCTAATAAGGAGTCCGACAATATATGTCAGGTTGACAATAAAGAGGCATTTTCTAATTCGAGCAATTCACGGCAAGGGGTTGGCATTAACACCTCGCTAGCCCCACTGGAACTCTCTTCTACACCTGTGATAAAAGTGAGTCACGGTTTGTTGACCCAGGCAAATGGAAATTCCATAGCGACTCCTGAGTGTGAAATTTTTTTTTCATTAACAGATGAATCAGATTTATCCGACAGTGTGGGCTTGGATAGAACAGATAAAGATCTTACCGAGGAGGACAGTGGCAGTCCTCCCACGAAATTTGACACCCAGAAACGTATACCATTTCGCACAAAGAAGAAGAGTTCAAGGGGCTCAGTCAAGGATAATGGCTTCACCTCAGACGGTAGTCAGTCAGGACAGTTGAATTGGGATTACACTGCTTCTCAGTTTGAGGGAGGTCTGCAGAATGAGGTCAGAGCCCATACCGAAACTTTAGAGAATATGGCTGAAACTGGTAACACCATGGGGGCTCAGGCCCTAGTGTCGCAACCGTCGTTGGAATTAATCTACGCTACATTGAAACAAATACAGTCAGAGGCTCGCCAAGAACACACGAGGGCCCATCTGGCAACCAAAAAGCTTCAGGGTGCGGTGCGGAAAGTTAATAAGACCTGTACAGCAATTTCAGAACGTACCACCGCGCTAGAAGAGCGCATTGTACAGCTAGAGGCCAGCGCGGACATATCGGATAAGCAGTCCACAGCTAATGAGAGCAGACTGACCGACGTCCTCTGGAAGCTGGAAGACTTCGAAAATAGACAGCGTCAAAACAACCTTCTCCTACTCGGGATTGCGGAAAAAGCAGAGGGCGATGACATGCGTGGTTTTGTTCTGAAGCTCCTTAAGGAGGCTTTCCCCGAATTAGCTCATTGGAATTGGGAAGCCGAGGTACAAAGAGTACATCGATTTCCCCTGATGCTTAAGAAAAGGCCAGGGCAAGATGAAAAACCTAGAGCTATCCTGATATTTTTGGGCAATTTTCTCCTTCGTCAAACTATATTTGAGAAGGCCAGGCCGGATGCAAGGAGGACGGCAGGAGGGCACTCTTTCTTTGTTCGGCCCGATTTCTGTCATGCCACAGCGGAGAGGAGATGGAGACTTCGCTCGTTAATTACACCTTTTCAGAAGTTGGGTTGTGAAGCATTCTTGATGAACCCTGCTAGGCTTAAAATTATATATAAAGGTGCAACTCGAGTATTTTTGTCCGAGATCCAAGCCCAGGAGTATCTACAGGAGCTCTCTAAGTGATAGACTTGGTTCTGAGATATGGAATTGTTAAACACATAAGTAGTAGACAGTTTTTCCTTCAGTTTCTTTAATCAGTTTTCTCTTATGTGTTCTCTTCTTTTTTCTTGTTCTCTCTTCTTCTCTTCTCTCTTTAGATTTATGGTTCTGGTAGGAGGCGGCTAGGGGGCACAACCACATGCAGGAGGCATCACAAGGGTCTATGGACCTTTTTTGCCATTTTGAAGGGGAGGGAGGGGTGGGTGGGGACCGAAACCAGAGGGGGGCAGGGAGGAACTTTTGCACGGGGATGATTACCAGGTATTTTAGATTGGTTAAGTGCTGTCTGTTTAGTTGCATGTTTTGGAACTTGTTGTTTTCTCTTTTCTTTTTGTAATGAGGAAAATTAGAATTGCTTCCATCAATATTTGTGGGTTGAATGATCCCCAAAAAAGAAGGAGGATTAGCCTAGATGTTCAGTTTTTGAAGGCAGATATCTTATGCCTCCAAGAGACTCATATTGAGGGATGTAGGAAAGGGCTTCTAGAATTGGGTGGGTACCAACTTATTGTTACTACTACACAAGAAACTCGGACGAGAGGGGTGGCGATATTCGCCCGTAAGGGTATGGGGAGTTTTACTCGTTCTCTTGCAGACAAAATGGGAAGATGGATTATTGTGCAAGTATATTTAAACAATAGAGGGTTCACTCTTTGTTCAGTGTATGGCTCGGTGCTGGACGATCCAGCCCTTTTGACTGGCTGAAGCTGGAGCTTGTGGGGTGGCCTCTTCCCCTGATTTTTGCGGAGATTTGAATATTAATATGAGTTGTAAAGTTGCCACCCACAAGGTATCGTATCAAGGCCGGAAACCTAGGGTTTTTAAATCACTGGCACAACTTAAGTCAATGCACGGGTTAGAGGATGTTTGGGCGACACAAAAGGAGTATGACCCTGGTTTTACGTATTTCTCTGCACCACATCAAGTTCATGCAAGACTGGATTACTTTTTTGTGTCACACGAACTCTTACAAGGTTGCACGATAAGCAAATTCCCTAAAGTTATGTCCGATCACAATCCTCTGGTGATTGAGCTTGAAATTCGGTACCCATCCTTACAGACACGGTGGACTTTTAACAGGGCCCTTTTAAATGAAGAGGGGTATATACAGCAATTGGAGGTATGGATTCCTAGGTTTATTAAAGAGAATCTAGGGAGTGCCAGTCTAGGTATAGTGTGGGACACATTAAAAGCAGGGATTAGAGGGGAAACGACCAGATTTGGGTGGGAGGCACAAAGACATGATAAAATCCTGCTGCGATCCTTGTATGAGGATTTGGGCAAGGCCGAGACCAATTTGATAGAGGTTTTGTCAGCAGGGGCCGACCCGGAGGCAGCCCAGTTAAAGATTACTATCGCCAGATCAGCCATTAGGGAAATTTTCTTTAAAAAGGTGGCGGGTAAATATTTGGCCTGGAGGAGTAGGGCATATGAAAGTAGCGAGAGAGTGGGACACCTAGCTGTGCGTACAAGAGAGAAGATTACACATACCCGGATTAGGGAAATTCGGGATCCGAACGTTGGTATGGTAAGCTGAATCTGAGGCTATTCTTGTTGCTTTTCAGAAATTCTATCAAAATTTGTATACGGAAGATATCCAGATCGGGAACCAAGAAATTGAGGACTATTTAATGGGGCTAACTTTGGATATGTTATCGAGTGAGGAGAGAGACAGACTAGAAGAACCAATTACTTTAGATGAACTAACCGAGGCTATAGACTCTCTTCCATCTGGCAAAGCCGTGGGCATCGATCTAATTCCTGGGGAATTCTATAAAAAGTTTAAGACTCAGCTTTCGGCACTTATGCCGGAGGTATTTCAAAGAGCTCAATTAGATATGTCTGCCCCGGATTCTTGGAAGAATGCCAACATTATAGTGTTTCTTAAAAAAGGCAAACCAGCTAAGGAATTGGGATCGTACCGGCCTATTACGTTGGTTAACAGCAATGTCAAAATTTATTCTAAAATTCTTGCGAATAGGTTAGCCGCAGTCATTAAAAGACTAGTTTCCCCTTTCCAGCACGGGTTCGTACCCGGCAGGGGGACAACCGAACACATTCGGCGTATAATCACACTCTTTGACTACACAAGGGTATCAGGAGACCCTATGGCGGCTATACTTCTTGACGCTGAAAAGGCGTTCGATAGGGTCTCCTGGCCCTTTTTATGGGTGATTATGGAAAGGCAAGGCCTGGGCAAGGGTTTTATTTGTGCTATCAGGCGTTTGTATCGGGAACCTGTGGCTAGGATTGTATTGATGGGTGTTTCATCTGATATAATTAAAATTACTCGTGGTACACAGCAAGGGTGTCCTTGTTCCCCGCTATTATTTGCACTATACATAGATCCTCTAATTAGGAAATTAGCGGGGAATAATAAGATACAAGCTATTCAAACTATTGGTGGAGATACAAAGATACTTGCATATGCGGATGATCTTGCCATAACGACAGCGAACCCATTGGAGACTATTAGGGAAATAGAAAGGGAGGCAAGTAACTTTGGCAAAATTTCAGGCTATCTTCTTAATGGGAACAAGACAATGATTGTCAAAAATTCCAGGATAAACCTTAACGATACACGGGTTGTGGGCAATGCTAGATATCTAGGGGTTGAGATCTCTGCCAACCCGGATGAAATTGTGCAAATTAACTTGGAGCCGCTGTTAAGTAAGACAAAAATAGATTTTAATAGATTGAACTGTTTACACCTCACACGTCTAGGAAGGTGCAATGCCATCAAAATGTTATTTTTGCCCAGAATTCTTTATTTTTTTTAGAGCTATTCCAATAGAGATAAATAAAACCTGGTTTTCAGCGTTTAACCAATTAATTCGAAATTTTTGTGGGCCGGGAAACGCCCTCGTCGTGCACTAAGATATATGACATTACCGAGAGAGCGGGGAGGGTGGTCCGTCCCTAACCTCCAGATATATTACTGGGCAGCAGCCTTACAACAAATGGCGGTCTTGTTGGGAAAAGAGAGGGTAGTTTCAGAGGCTGCACCCTGTGTCTCAATTTATAGGCTAGTACTAGGGGCAGAAGCCCAGGGCTGTTTAATGCGAGATATTGATTTTGCGTATTTTAAAAGAGTCAAGTTTAAGATCATACTGGGAGCATTTAAGATCTGGACAGCCGTAAGGAAGAAACTTAAAATTAATAGGATACACAGATATACTCCCTTGAAAGATAATGATCTATTGCCGGAAATTTTTCGAGATGGATATATGAAAGTTTGGATAGATAAAGGTATTAGGCACATTGGAGATTTTATGTTAGATAATACAATTTATTCATTTGAGACAATCAAGAGTAAATATGGGATAGGAAACAATCATTTCTTTAAATTTCTACAAGTTAGGGACTACCTATCTAAGAAAAAAATACAGGGTCATAGAGTCCCCTTATTGGAGTTATCACTAGGTGCTCCAGCACCTATGTCTAAATTTTGTGAACTATTTAGTAATTTGATGGAGGATGACCTTATCAAGCACACTGATCGTTGGCAGGAATTGGTTCAGGCGGGGGTGGGGGATTGTGAGGATTCTCTTTTATTAAGTCAGACGGCTTTTTTTTCTGTAAATTTACAAGTTCAATGCTTTCAAACCTGGTTGAACTTATATATTACCCCAGCTCGGATTGCTAAATGGGGAGGCTCCACAGGTATACTTTGCTCCCGCTGCGGCTGTTTTGCCGCAGATAGTGTTCATATGTTCGCAACATGTCCTCATTTATCAGCTTTTTTGGGGGAGGTGGGTAATTATATCAAGGGTATGTTGGGGTTCGCGGTGGATCTGTCACTGCAAGTAATTATGTTGGGAGTAAGCAATCAAGCAATGACGGACCCGAACCGGATCCTGCTTTTCACCGCTATGGCAGTTCTTAGGTTATGTTTGGCTACTGGCTGGTTAGATAAAGAACCTCCCTCAGTACACTGCTGGTTGGGGAAATTGATAGCCACCTATCGTTGGGAGAAAGCAATATATGCACGAAGAGGTTTGAGGGCGAAGAAAAGGGGAGTTGAAATTTGGTCTCCAATAACTAGCTGGGTTAATGAGGTTATGACTTGATTTAATTTAAATCTACTTATGATATTTAAAGTATAACTGAAACATGCAAATCAGTATTCAAAGTGAGGATTTTTCTAGAGCATACATAGGTTCGATGTTAAATGGCTTTCCCTGGTTTCGGGGCATGGGGGAGGTGGGTTGGCCAGGGGTGAGGGGGTGTTGCTTGAAGGGAGGGTGGGTTCTCAGATAAATAATTGACATCCTGTACACATGACTGTAAATGTATATTGAGCAACTGTATTATTATAAAGTATATATATGTGCTAGATGTCTTAATAAAGAATTTAAAAAAAAAAAAAGGAAGTATGTGGTATTTAGTGTATAGGAATTATGTAGAGTGGGATTATGTGTTATGGAGAGTAATTATGTGGTATGGTAGTCTGTGTTGTGGAGTGGTAACCTCAGGTTTAGTCTTCCTTGTTTCCATAGAAGCTAAACTATAAACTCAATGAGACAAAAAAAGAAGGAACCACTGAGGAGCACTTCTGGACCTAGTCAGAGGTATGAGCAGGGCCACTGGAATTGTGCGACTGTTTGGCTGCACCGACTTTCGCACTATTATACATTTTCCACATTTGCCACAAAATCATCATCTGCTGCATAATCTGCAGATTTTAACAAAAAAAAACTTGTTTCTAGCTCAAACGGCTCAAAGGTTACCAAAAATGCAGCGACAAGTGTTATAGCGTGGTGGAACGCCCTTTGCAAAACTAGAATGGTCATCTCTTACTTATTGCTAAATGTGTGTGTTAAATTGGTACTAATGGTGTGCAAACCACTCTTGCTTGTTTCTGCGCCTCTCTTGCCTCTTTCTGCACTTCTCTTGCCTCTTTCTGCACATCTCTTCCGCTTTCTACACCTCCCTTCTTTCTGCACCTCTCTTGTCACTTTCTGTACTTCTGTTGCTTCTTCCTGCACTTCACCCTCTTCCCTCTTTCTGCAACTCTCTTGCCTCTCTGTGCACCTCTCTTGCCTCTTTGTGCACTTCTCTTGCCTCTTTCTGCCCCTCGCTTTCTGCCCTTCTCTTGCTTCTTTTTGCACCTCTATTGCTTCTTTCTGCACCCCTCTTTCTGCACCTCTGTTGCCTGTTTCTGCACCTCTCTTGCCTCTTTCTGCACTTCTCTTGCCTCTTTCTGCACTCGTCTTGCCTCTTTCTGCACCTCTTTTGCTTCTTTCTGCACGTCTCTTCCCTCTTTCTGCACTCTTGCCTTTTTCTGCAGTTCTCTTGCCTCCTTCTGCACCTCTGTTGCTTCTTTCTGCACTGCTCTGGCATCTTTCAGCACCCCTCTTGCCTCTTTCTGCACCTCTGTTGCTTCTTTCTGCACCTCTCTTGCCTCTTTCTGTACCCTTCTTCCCTCTTTCTGCACCTCTCTTGCCTCTTTCTGCACCCCTGTTCCCTTTTTCTGCACCTCTCTTGCCTGTTTCTGCAACTTTCTTGCCTCTTTCTGCAGTTCTCTTGTCTCCTTCTGCACCTCTGTTGCTTCTTTCTGCACTTCTCTTGCCTCTTTCTGCACCCCACTTGTCTGTTTCTGTACCTTTGTTGGTTCTTTCTGCACTGCTCTTGCTACTTTCTGCACCTCTCGCAAATTTTTGCACCCCTCTTGCCTCTTTCTGCACCCTTCTTACCTCCTTCTGCACCTCTGTTGGTTCTTTCTGCACTGCTCTTGCCTCTTTCTGCACCCCTCGTGCCTCTTTCTGCGCCTCTGTTGCTTGTTTCTGCACCTCTCTTGCTTCTTTCTACACCCCTCTCGCCTTTCTGCACCCTTCTCCCCTCTTTGTGCACCTCGCTTGCCTCTTTCTGCACCTCTCTTGCCTCTTTCTGTACCCCTCTTGCCTCTTTCTGCACCTCTTTTGCCTGTTTCTGCAACTCTCTTGCTTCTTTCTGCACCCCTCTTGCCTCTTTCTGCACCTGTTGCTTCTTTCTGCACTTCTCTTGCTTCTTTCTGCACTGCTCTTGCTTCTATCTGCACCTTTCTTCCACTTTCTGGACTTCAGTTGCCTCTTTCTGCCTTTCTCTTGCTTCTATCTGCACCTTTCTTCCTCTTTCTGCACCTCTCTTCCCTCTTTCTGCACTTCTCTTGCTTCTTTCTGCGCCTTTCTTCCACTTTCTGCACATGTCCTACCTATGTAGGCATAGTTAGAAATTAGCATTTAAAAAACCTTAGAAATTGACTGAAAAAACAGAGGTTTCAGGGACGTTATAGTTAGGAATTAGCATTTAAAAAACCTTAGAAATTCACTGAAAAAACCACAGGTTTCAGGGAGGTTATAGTTAGGCTGACATTTCACTCGTACAAAACCAGAGAAATTCAGCTGTTATAGTTAGTTGAGCTAACTATAACTCGCGCCCCCGCAATGCACTGCTGATGACGTCACATATTACATCACTTATGACATGGTCAGTAACATCACTGATGACCTCTCAAATGACATCACTGATGACATCACTGATGACATCATCCAGTGACTGAGTGTTTCTGAAAAGTTTAAGAATGTTATTCATATATACGCCAATGTGTATTGAAGAATGAGTGAGTGATTAAACATGTCTTAGTGAATGCATGGGTGAGTGACTAATCTGTGTGAATGTCTGTATCAGTCTGTTAGGCTGTCTAAGGTTTTTTAAATGCTAATTCCGAACTATAACGTCCCTGAAACCTCAGTTTTTTCTAGTGAATATATATATGTAGGTAGCCTCCCTTGTACAATCTTTACGGTCCCACCGGATATGGATATATATATATATATATATCCACATGAAAATCCAAGAGTGTCCAGTCACACCGGCACTACACAAGGACACAGACTCCACAGCAGTTGAAGTGGCAAGGTGTTTATTAATTAACCATCATTGTCCAAAGACGCGTTTCGGCCGCCAGACATGCGGCCTTGTTCACATAGTGCACTGCAAGTGAAGGTGATCTATATATACATGGTGAGTAAGCAGTAGTCTTTCTACAGTGGTATTCGTTCAGATAAGCACTTTACAACATGATGTGGCACTTTTACTGCAGTATCATTGCTTTACTGCAGTGTCATATTACTGTAATCTAAGTGCTGACCAATGACTGCATACCTGGTGCTATAATGATATGGAGGTTGAAGGCATCTGTAATGTCATTCTCCTAAAGGCTAGCGCTGGTGTGGTAACTCGTGCTCGCTCTTGCCATTGCAAATATTACAGCGTTGGAAAATCCAAAGTAGCTGCGAGCTTGTGAGTATAAAATGTATCCTAAAACTTAGGATAAAGTATTTAATCAGTCGCGCAAGTAGCATAACTAAATTTGATTGACCATCAAATCGGCCAGCCCGTATTAAGTATTAAAATGCGGGGCTGAAGGGCGCAAGATCAGCAAAGAGATAGATTTAAAAAAATACCACGAGTGAATTGTAGTGCCTGTTAGTATTGTAGCGAGTACATGCTGTTGCTGTTACTCATAAGTGATTAAATTTGTGTGTGTGTTCTGTGAAAGGGAGGGAGGTGTTTGGAAATGTGAGTGAGCCCGTGAGTGCATCTGGTCGCGCAAAAATGTACTAAACCCAATGGTTAATGTGACAACATCTGCACACGGGGTGTTATTTAAAACAAAAGACACAAAAATTGATAATCATTATAGTGCCTCTACAGTACATATACACATGGGTGTATGCCACCCTATAGATTTCTAGGGGGAACATTAGGTTAGGGAGGGAACAAAATTAGTAACATTGCATGGAGATTCAACTGCTGCAGTTGCATGAAACTATGATGGACATATTTAAGAAGTGTGGCAAAAACGCAAGGATTCCAAAAATACATGTAGCAAACCAATAACACAATAAATAGCTTACTGTTAGAAATATAAATATAAAGCCTGCAAATTGCTAAAATAAGCATATATGCGATTTCAACCTAGATATTGTGCAAATAAATAGTTTATAAGCAGATAGTCATGGCGAGAACATATTGAGCCATTGATACCCATTCTCTATCTAATAAATGGTTTGCTAAAGCACTTAGTGTGCCATAAATATTGTGGTGGAACTAAACATAGCAGAATCAGTGGGGCATTGGTAACAAATCTATGTGTCATCGATGTGTATGCATATAGCCTGTTCATACAGTAAGAAATCATATATATATATATTCACTGAAAAAACCATAGGTTTCAGGCACGTTATAGTTAGAAATTTGCATTTAAAAAACCTTAGAAATTCACTGAAAAAACCATAAGGTTTTAGGGACAGTTATAGTTAGTTGGACATTGCACTCGTACAAAACCCGTGAAATTCCCCCGTTATAGTTAGTTTAGGTAACTATAACTCGCGCCCCGCAATGCACTGCTGATGACGTCACATATTACATCACTCATGACATGGTCAGTGACATCACTGATGACATCACTGATGACATCTCAAATGACATCACTGATGACATCACTGATGACATCATCCAGTGACTGTGTGTTTGTGTAAAGTTTAAATATGTTTAATATATATAGGGAAAGGCGTATTGAAGAATGAGTGGGTGTATAAGTGTCTGAATGGATGATTTAGTAGGTGCGTGACTGAGTCTATAAGTGAGTGATTAAACGTATCTTACTGGATGCATGGGTGAGTGACTAAACTGTGTGAATGTCTGTATCCGTCTGTCTGTTGTTGTGTAAGCAGCTGCATGGGTTTCTGACTAGCTAAATGAGTGTCTATATGGGTTATGGATTGGTTCTCTGAATATCTGTATGGGTGCCTCAGTGTTTGTGTGGGTGGGGTGAGTGTGACTCTGTGCATAGATGTGTGAGTGGGTGATTCACTGGGTGCATGGTTTCAAGAGTGCGTCTGTGATGGACTGTATGGGTGGGTGAGTGTGTGTATGGGTGTGTTAGTGATTGAATGTATATCTCAGTGGTACATGTGTGAGTAACTACATATGTGAAAGGCAGTATATATGTGTGTTGGAGTATATAAATGGCTATAAGTGAGAGTGTGTGATTGTGAGAGTGGCTATATGGATGAGTGTGTGCTTGCATCAGTGATTGCATAGGAGCGTAAGAATGTGCTAGTATTTTTATGAGTAAGTGAGCTGGTGTGTATAACTGTATAGGTGAGTAAATTGGAGTGTGATTAATTATTTGCATGACTGACTAGGTGTGTGAGTACCTCTATGGATGAGTTGCGTTGTGTGAGTGTTTATATAGGTGTATGAGTGCATATGATAGTCCTGTACTGAGTGACTGTAAGTATGAGTGACTGTACGGGTGAGTGAGTAGATGTGTGTGTGTAGACCTAAGAATCAGTGAGTGGGTATGTGCTTATTGGTATTGGAGTGTGTATGGTTTTGAGAATGGCAGTCTGTAATTTAGAGTGGGTGTTTCAAAACTTATATTAGGGTGTGAGAAGATGCATTAAATTATCACATGGATGATGTCATCAGTGATGTCATCAGTGATGTCATTTGAGATGTCATCAGTGATGTCATCAGTGATGTCACTGACCATGTCATGAGTGATGTAATATGTGACGTCATCAGCAGTGCATTGCGGGGCGCGAGTTATAGTTACCTGAACTAACTATAACGGGGGAATTTCACGGGTTTTGTACGAGTGCAATGTCCAACTAACTATAACTGTCCCTAAAACCTTATGGTTTTTTCAGTGAATTTCTAAGGTTTTTTAAATGCAAATTTCTAACTATAACGTGCCTGAAACCTATGGTTTTTTCAGTGAATTTCAAAGGTTTTTTAAATGCTAATTTCTAACTATAACGTGTCTGAAACCTATGGTTTTTTCAGTGAATTTCAAAGGTTTTTTAAATGCTAATTCCTAACTATAACATGTCTGAAACCTACGGTTTTTTCAGTGAATTTCAAAGGTTTTGTAAATGACAATTTTTAAATATATATATATATTATCTACTGGCGGTCGCCAGTAGATAGTTATAGTTAGGACCTATTTTCCATAGGAAATCCGCGACATTCTATTTGAAATAACTCTTGCGTCGGTTGACGAATCTTCGCGAAATGTTCAAACTTTATGGCCCGCTCCGGTCCGCTCCTACCCTGAAAGTCTCGGGGTGATTCGTCAAGCGGGGGCCGAGAAAAAAGGGGGGTCCCAAAACGTGTTTTCCCCATTCATTTTCCCATAGGAAACTTTAGACACGGCTACAGCCCGAACTGCTGAACGGAATTACACCAAATTTGGCAAAGAGGTAGTTCTTGGTTCAGAAAGAACCCTTTTTGTTAAATGGTGTAAATCCGTTCAGTAGTTGCTGAGAAAATCAAAAGTAAAAGTACATATATATCTATGGCCGCGTCGGATTCGCGCACCCTCCCGATCACGAGCTGTCTGCTAATTGGCTGTCAACACTCCAAACCAGGAAGTGTTGGCAGCCATCTTGTTCCTCGGTAGAACCGAGGAACAAGAAAGCAGTAAAAAAGTGCGCAAAACGCACAAAGGGGGCAGGGTAGAAACACCCTGACCCCTAGGTCTGCTCAGGGGTCCCAGAAGGACCCCCTGGGCAGAAAAGCATTTTATTTTTTTAAATCGGCAGGATGCGCTCAGGGAGCGCGAATCCTGCCGGAAAAAAAAAAAATAGAAGGGCGGTCTCCCGCGCTTTGATTGTATTTTGCCCCCGGGTGGCCCAAGTCCCGGGGGCATGGTGGGGGGGTTAAATTTATGTATGGGGGGCCTCAAAGGGCCCCCCAAGCCCCGGGGACCGCCACCCCCCGGGGCTTTCTTTTTAAAATGGTGTGGGAGGGCTCTGAGCCCTCCCGCAGCCCCGGGGAACACCACCTCCCCGGGGCTTCTTTTTTTTACTTTTTCCTGTGTGGGGGCTCGAGCCCCCACACGCCCGGGGACCGCCACCTCCCGGGGCACTAACAGATTAAAATGGGGGTCCGTTTTGGACCCTCGAAGCCCCGGGGACCACCACCTCCCGGGGCTTTGCTGATGTGGGGAGGGGGCCGCGCGGCCCCCCTCCTGGAGCCTGTGGTGGCCCTGGGGACCGCCACCCCCAGGGCCGGCTCCTGCAGTGTCCCGGGGTGCCTACCCCCGGGACACTGCTGTTTGCAATGACAGGACGGAGCCTCGCGGCTCCCGTCCTGTCATTGCAAGCTGCTTGGATATTGGAAGAGAGAGCAGGGAAACCTGCTCTCGCTTCCAATATCCAAAGACAATTGCTTTCCACACGGGGAGCAGCATGTTAGCTGCTCCCCGTGTGGAAAGCAATGCCGGCTCACTTAGGACACGGGGAGCCGGCGGGACTGTGGGGGGTTTGGGGACCCCCCACAGTCCCCAACCAGAGGCCAGGCCCCGGGGATGGGGTCCCCGGGGCCATAAGTGGCTCGGGAGGGGGCCACGCGGCCCCCTCCCCAGAAATTATAAAAAAATAAATAAAAAAGGCCTGCCCCGGGGGATGGGGTCTCCGGGGCAAAAGGAGGCCTGAGGAGGGGGGCCACACAGCCCACCTCCTTAAAAAGGAATGTTAAAGTGTGGCCATGCCCCGGGGGATGGGGTGCCCGGGGCAGTTTTCGGCCAGGGGAGGGGGGCCACGCGGCCCCCTTCCAGTTTAATTTTAATTTAAAAAAAAAAGGGGGTAAGGCCCTGGGGGATGGGGTCCCCAGGGCCCAAAAATAAGAAAAAGGAAAGGGGGCCACACAGCCCCCCTTCAGGGGGAAAAAAAAAAAACGATCGGTCCGCAGGCCCCGCCCCCTTCCTTCACCACTCTGCAAACGCGCCCCTGGCGCGTTTGCAGATGGGGAAGTAATTCCCCTTGAATACTGGGGGTCCCTGGGGGCCAACTAGCCCACCAGGAACCTCCAGTATGCGCCAGGGGGCTGCGTTGCAGAGAGGTGTACAGAGGCCACGCCCCTTTATACACCTCTCTGCAACGCAGCTCTGTGGCGCTTTTTGGAGGTACATGGTGGGCTAGTTGGCCCCCAGGAACCCTCAGGAATCAAGGGGACTTAATCCCCCAACTTAAAACACGCCACGGGGCGCGTTTGCACAGTGGTGAAGGGAGGGGGCGGGGCTTCAGGTGACATGTGTGCAAACAGGCCCCGTGGCGCGTTTTAAGATGGGGAATTAAATCCCCTTCAATCCTGAGGGTCCCTGGGGCCAACTAGCCCAACAGGTACATCCAGAAAGCGCCACAGAGCTGCGTTGCAGAGAGGTGTAAAAGGGGTGTGGCCTCTCTACACGTCTCTGCAACGCAGCCCCTGGCGCATACTGGAGGTTCCTGGTGGGCTAGTTGGCCCCTAGGGACCCTCATGATTCAAGGGGACTTAATCCCCCAACTTAAAACGCGCCACGGGGCGCGTTTGCACAGATGTCACCTCAGGCCCCGCCCCCTACCTTCACCATTGTGCAAATATTCCTCTAAAATCTGCCGAACTACGAATTCGGATTTACTCACCTGTTATCAGGAGAGACCTCAGTGCTGCATCTTTCAGCCCAGTACTAATCCTGAAAAGTAATTTTAACCGTACTTACCAGTAACTTGAATTTCCTTCCATAGGATATCATTGCCTGCTTTTTGCTGAAAAAGTTTCTAAGTGTTGATTTTTGAAACATACAAATATTCCTCTAAAATCAGCCGAAATACGAATTCCGATTTACTCACCTGTTATCAGGAGAGACCTCAGTGCTGTATCTTTCAGCCCAGTACTGGTCCTGAAAAGTAATTTTAACCGTACTTACCAGTAACTTGAATTTCCTTCCATAGGCTAACATTGACTGGTTTCACTTGGAAATTCTTCTAAGTGTGGAGTTTTGGAACTTTAAAATATTCCTCTAAAATCAGCCGAAATACGAATTCCGATTTACTCACCTGTTATCAGGAGAGACCTCAGTGCTGCATCTTTTAGCCCAGCACTGACCCTGAAAAGTAATTTTAACCATACTTACCAGTAACTTATATTTTCTTCCATAGGAATCCATTGTCTAGTTTTCAGCTGAAAAGTTTCAGTGTCGATTTTCACAAACTACAAATATTCCTTAAAAATCGCCTGTATGACTTAAACGCATTCTTTCAACTGTTTACAGGAGATGCACCAGTGCTGGATCCAGGATCCAACACTGAGTAAGAAAAAGTAACGATAACAGTTTTTACCTGCTAAGTGAATTTCCTTCCATAGGATAACATTGGTGATTCTATGAGAAAAAGTTTCTAAGTGTCAACTTTTAAAATACAATAATATTCCTTAAAAATCACTACTGTAACCAAAAGTCTTTTACTCAACTGTTTACAGGAGATGTCCCAGGACTGAATCTAGGATCCAGTCCTGTGGTTAGAAAAGTAATCCATAAAGTAACTAATTGCATTTAACTAGAAATTCACATTGAGCTGAATGTTGCATTGTGTTTGAAAATGTGTTGCCCATTGCAACAACTGTAACTACTGTACTTAAAAGTCTATTGCCTATGTGCAAAGTATTTAAACTAAAGTAATTCATTCTGAGAAAGTATTTTTTGTAATGTATAATGTAATTACAATGTAATTTAAAAAATAAAATATGTAAAAAAAACTTTTTCTAAAAATGTAGTAAATCAGTATGAAAAAAATAAATATAACAATTAATACATTTAAAAATTGTCATTTACAAAACCTTTGAAATTCACTGAAAAAACCGTAGGTTTCAGACATGTTATAGTTAGGAATTAGCATTTAAAAAACCTTTGAAATTCACTGAAAAAACCATAGGTTTCAGACACGTTATAGTTAGAAATTAGCATTTAAAAAACCTTTGAAATTCACTGAAAAAACCATAGGTTTCAGGCACGTTATAGTTAGAAATTTGCATTTAAAAAACCTTAGAAATTCACTGAAAAAACCATAAGGTTTTAGGGACAGTTATAGTTAGTTGGACATTGCACTCGTACAAAACCCGTGAAATTCCCCCGTTATAGTTAGTTCAGGTAACTATAACTCGCGCCCCGCAATGCACTGCTGATGACGTCACATATTACATCACTCATGACATGGTCAGTGACATCACTGATGACATCACTGATGACATCTCAAATGACATCACTGATGACATCACTGATGACATCATCCATGTGATAATTTAATGCATCTTCTCACACCCTAATATAAGTTTTGAAACACCCACTCTAAATTACAGACTGCCATTCTCAAAACCATACACACTCCAATACCAATAAGTACATACCCACTCACTGATTCTTAGGTCTACACACACACATCTACTCACTCACCCGTACAGTCACTCATACTTACAGTCACTCAGTACAGGACTATCATATGCACTCATACACCTATATAAACACTCACACAACGCAACTCATCCATAGAGGTACTCACACACCTAGTCAGTCATGCAAATAATTAATCACACTCCAATTTACTCACCTATACAGTTATACACACCAGCTCACTTACTCATAAAAATACTAGCACATTCTTACGCTCCTATGCAATCACTGATGCAAGCACACACTCATCCATATAGCCACTCTCACAATCACACACTCTCACTTATAGCCATTTATATACTCCAACACACATATATACTGCCTTTCACATATGTAGTTACTCACACATGTACCACTGAGATATACATTCAATCACTAACACACCCATACACATACTCACCCACCCATACAGTCCATCACAGACGCACTCTTGAAACCATGCACCCAGTGAATCACCCACTCACACATCTATGCACAGAGTCACACTCACCCCACCCACACAAACACTGAGGCACCCATACAGATACTCAGAGAACCAATCCATAACCCATATAGACACTCATTTAGCTAGTCAGAAACCCATGCAGCTGCTTACACAACAACAGACAGACGGATACAGACATTCACACAGTTTAGTCACTCACCCATGCATCCAGTAAGATACGTTTAATCACTCACTTATAGACTCAGTCACGTACCTACTAAATCATCCATTCAGACACTTATACACCCACTCATTCTTCAATACGCCTTTCCCTATATATATTAAACATATTTAAACTTTACACAAACACACAGTCACTGGATGATGTCATCAGTGATGTCATCAGTGATGTCATTTGAGATGTCATCAGTGATGTCATCAGTGATGTCACTGACCATGTCATGAGTGATGTAATATGTGACGTCATCAGCAGTGCATTGCGGGGCGCGAGTTATAGTTACATGAACTAACTATAACGGGGGAATTTCACGGGTTTTGTACGAGTGCAATGTCCAACTAACTATAACTGTCCCTAAAACCTTATGGTTTTTTCAGTGAATTTCTAAGGTTTTTTAAATGCAAATTTCTAACTATAACGTGCCTGAAACCTATGGTTTTTTCAGTGAATATATATATATATATATCTCCGGTGGGACCGTAAAGATTGTACAAGGGAGGCTGTCATGAACAATCAGTAGAGTAGAATAGAAAGATAAGAAAACCTATTTGAAGAGGTTTCTTTGAGTCTCTTACCCAAACTTAGAGTCAGCTTGAGTATCTGATTCTACATAGTAATGCTTTTGCAGAGAGCTCCAAGTTGCTGCCTTGCAAATGTCCTGAATAGGTACCTGCCTCACCCAAGCTGTGATCGCAGCTTTTCCTCTTGTTGAGTGAGCCCTAGGTTTGCCTGGTAAAGACTTATTAGTAATCTGGTAGCATACGGTAATGCATGAAACTATCCACTTAGCTATGGATTGTTTTGAGGTTGGCAAACCTTGTCTCAGGGCCCCATAATTTATGAACAGTTGGGAAGATTTTCTAATAGATTTTGATCTGTCTAAGTAAAGATGAGGGATTCTTTTAAGATCGAGGGATTGTAGTGTTCTCTCCGCAAGAGAAGAGGGATTTGGAAAAAAGGTAGGTAGAGTGATAGATTGATTGAGATGGAAATCTGAGACTACCTTAGGCAAAAAAGAAGGGTGTGTACAGAAAACAACCCTACTGTGGTGGAAAACTGTAAAGGGTTCTACAGAAGATAGAGCTTGCAATTCACTGTCTCTAGGAGCCGAGGTAATTGCAACAAAAAAGGCTGTTTTCCATGACAAGTGTTGCAGCGATGCTTTATGGACAGGTTTGAAGTGCAGACCCATTAATTTGGATAACACTATGTTCAACTCCCAAGGAGAAGGGGGGTTTCTGCGAGGAGGAAAAACCTTTTTGAGGCCTTCCAGAAAGTCTTTTACCACTGGGATTTTGAAAAAGGACTCTTGTGTAGAGGATTTATGATACCCAGTAATAGCTGCTAGGTGAACTCTTATTGGGGACAGCTGTAGGCCAGATCGGGCTACATGTAATAAATTGGGTAGTATGATATCTTCCTGTACTGTGATGGGATCATAGTTCTTTGAACGACACCAAATGCAGAAGTTTCAATTTAAAAGCATAACAAGACCTTGTGGAAGGGCGTCTTTGCTTCTTTCAGAATGTTCATATATGTCCATATTGGATGACCTCAGTAGCCATGCTGCCAAATTCAGTGACTGTATCGAGGGATGGAGAATTCTGCCCTGAAGTTTGTATAGAAGGTCTGATCTGAGGGGAAGACACTTGTGGTGGATTATCAATAGGTGGAGCAGGTCCGTGTATCACCACTGTCTCGGCCAGTCCAGAGCTATGTGAATCATTGTGGTGCGCAATCTCAGTAGCTTCTGTATCACCCGAAGAATTAGCGGGATTGGAGGAAAGGCGTATGTGTTGGGTCCACTGTTGTATTTCTCGCGGTGCGTGACAGACACGAACATGGCACTGCGTGTCATGGCTCGTGTCTGTCTCGCGTCTTATGCACGAGCTGTTATCTTTTGAAATGGTGGTTGGAGGGTTGTGGGCAGAGAACGCTTGATGTGCATTCTGTACTGGACCTTGATACTGGGTAGATGTGTCTCCTGATTAAACACGCTACAAGAAACCATCCTGCCTCCTCATCTTCTTTCCTACACTGGCGACGACCGGGAACGGATTTTCTGCTGCTACGTTGTGTTGCAGAGTTACTGCTAAATTTTGGGGATTTTCATTTTTGGCATTTTCTTCAACTGGATTTTCCAAGACAACCACTCTGAGCTGCTCATATTACAGAGTGGACCTTTGTGCAGTGCTTCATTTGGCATTGTTTATTTCAACTTTTATTCCTCATTCGCCAATTTTGCCATCGTTTTTTTTTCTCTGCTCATCGCTTTCTACTCTACTCTACGTTGCAGCAACCCCTGCTGTGCCTGTACTTTGTGCCACACACACTTTGTGTGAGGATTTTGCTGTTTTCGCTGATTCAAGGGATTCCTGCTTCTCCTGACTGGCTCCGCCAGTTGTTGGGTGCATCCTTCAATTTGCGATCTGTGGTTCCATTTCTTCGTTTCATGGATCCTAGCAACGCATAAACGCTCTGCTGCCCAGCAACCACTACGTGGGTTTTCTTAGCGTCTTAGCAACGCTGACGCACTGCTGCCTAGCAACCTCCACGCAGTTTCACGGATCAAACGTTACGCATTATGTCACGTTTTTGACGTCTTCGGCGGTAATTTTGATTTCTCCTCTTCAAAGGATTTTCATTGAAACAACTTCATCAATTTGGTGCCAATTTTGCAAGAGGATTTTCATCGAAACAACATCAATTTGTTTCCAATTTCCATGGCAACGTATTCACCATGCATTTCAAGGATTCCTAATCTTCGGTGATACGCACACCGCGTGTCTTTAAGGTACTTTTTTTTTTTTTCCTTCTTCGGTGACACGCACACCTTTGTTATTTATCCATCATTATTTATTTCTTCTCACCATGTCTGGAATTGTTCCACCTCCTTCCTTTTTATCGAATGCTGGGGAACCTCCCATGGATTGGGAAGTTTGGGAACCAGTATTTCAACTTATGTTGAAGTATTGGAAGGGGGGGAATGTGAACCTGAGAGGAAACTTTCCTTACTGAAGCATTGTTTAGGTGGGATTGGTTTAAACGAGTTCAAAACATTACCTGCATTAACTGCTCCTGGCAATATTGATGTTTATGAATATGCTTCCTCACAATTGAAACAAAGGTTTGGTCAAAAAAAGAATATTGTCATGGAAAGATTTATATTTTATTCCCGAACACAACACGCTGATGAATCTATTGAAGACTTTGTATCAGCCCTTAGGTCACTTGCTGTCACATGTGACTTTGAGCACATCACATATGAACAGGTACTTAGGGATCAAATCTTAATGAGAACCAATAACAAAAAAGTGAAAGAAAGATTATGGACCACATCAGATATGTCTCTAAATGCTGCCATTGAAATAGCTAGATCTATTGAACATTCTGAGAAATTTGTCAAAGAAATAAGAGGCAATGATAAGGGTGATGTATTCAATATTTCCAAAGAAGTAGATAAACAAAAAAAAATCTTCCTGCAAAAGAATGAGAATTCTACTAGAGCTGATTGGAAATTTAAAAATGTGAGGAATGAAAGGAGAAGTACTCAATTTCTTTGTTATAGGTGCGGAAGTCCAGGACATTTGGCTAACTCCAAAACGTGTCCAGCTATTGATAAAACTTGTTCTAAATGTAATAAGAAAAGTCATTTTAGCAAATTTTGCAAATCAACTCAAAAGAGGGTAAACATTGTACAAAATATGGATGACTATGAATGTTCTTATGACAGCAATGAGAACGACATTAATACTGTTATTAATGTTTGTGGTAGTGAAGGAGTCAGCAAATTTCCTTCTTGTGATATCACTATTGATAATGTCAAATTGAAAGTCCTTGTTGATTCGTGTGCATGGTATACCATCAACGCTCTTGATGTGGTTAAGGACAAATGGCCCAATAATGTTCTATCCACTCCTGATGTTACACCTGGAGGGTACACCGGACACAAAATTGATTTAGTTGGGTTCTTTTGGGCTAATTTGATATTTTCAGGACATTACACTTTTGGAAAAGTTTACGTTGCAAAATCAGGGCAATCTCTTTTGGGATGGCCACACCAAGAACAATTGGGAATTAGACTTGACCCCAGAGCTGATCCTCCTGTTTATGTCGTTGAATCTACCAAGACTATTAAAGGGGACAATTCTAACCTCGTTCATCAATTAAAGGAACAATTCCCAAGTGTCTTCAGTGGGAAACTTGGAGAATATCAAGGTTTCAAACATGTCATTAAGTTGCACAATGATGCAGTACCTATTCGTCACAGAGTGAGAAATGTTCCTTTCACTTACAGGACCAAACTCAAAGATATGCTCAAAGACCTATGTGAAAAAAACATCATAGAACCCATTGAGTCATCACCATGGGTTTCTCCGATCGTTATTTCGGTCAAATCTTCAAGTGAGCTCAGGCTTTGTGTAGACCTTCGCAGTCTTAATAATGCTATCTGGGTTGATGCTAATCCTTTGCCCAATTTGCATGAGATGGTGTCCACATTGGCAGGTGCGCAGGTATTTTCATGCATTGATTTGGCTAATGCGTACCACCAAGTAGTTTTGGATGAAGGATCAAAAGATCTTACAGCTTTTGTTACCCCAGAAGGCCTTTTCAGATATCACCGAATGCCCTTTGGTCTTGCCAGCGCTGCGTCAGTTTTCCAAAGGTTAATGAAAGATACTCTTGAAGGTTTAACTGGCGCGATTGCCTTTCAGGACGACATACTTGTGTATGGCAAGAATGCTTATGAACATGATGAAAATTTGAGAAAAGTCATTGCGGCATTATCTGTTAAGGGCCTCACACTCCGTCTTGATAAGTGCAAAATTAGAGCAACGGAGGTGGAGTATCTAGGACACACCATCAGTGGTATGGGCATCAAACCCAAACGCAAACATGTTGAGAGCATTCTCAATGCTCCTGTACCTACTTCTAAGGAACAATTAGTAGCTTTTCTTGGGCTAATTGAATTTTACGCTAAGTTTATACCCAATTTCGCTTCCAGAGTAGATCCTTTCAGGTGCCTTCTAAAAAAAAATGCAAAGTTTTCCTGGACTGATGACATGTCAACAGCTTTTCAAAATTTGAAAGAATTCACAGTGAATGCCCTATGTCTGAAACCTTTTGTGTCTGGTAAAAAGTGTATTGTGATGGTGGACGCCAGCAACACTGGATTGGGTGGTGTTCTCATACAAAGAGACAATGGCAAAGAATGGATTATAGCTTATGCATCCAGAGCATTGAGAGACGCTGAGAAACATTACTCAGTCATTGAGAGGGAGTTGTTAGCGTGCGTTTGGGGGCAGAACATTTTAAATCATTCTTATGGGGTACCAAGTTCACCATTAAAACCGATCACAAGCCCCTTGTGTACATGATGGCACCGGGTGGAGGACGTACTATGTCCGCCCGTCTTGCAAGGTTAGCCTCCAGATTGCAATCGTTTCAGTACCAAATAGAATATGTGCAAGGTAAAGTGAACATACATACTGATTGCATGTCTAGATTGCATTCTCCTGCAACTGCTCTGACAGAAGAAGAGTGTGAGGTTGCTTTTACTTCTCATGATGTAAATCTGGTGTGTGGTGAACAAGCTAACTTACGTGAAGATGTTTGGTTACAGGAAATGGAGAAAGATGTAGAGCTGATTAATGTAAAAAATAAATTTTGCAAGGTTGGCCTGAGCAGAGGAAAGTATCAGGTGACATGATGAGTTACTTCAAAGTGCATGATGAGTTGGCCGTTGAGAATGGTTTAGTTATGAGAGGTGACAAATTCATTACCTCCTCGTCCTGTCTTCCCGTCCCATTCCTTACAAGTGAGCAGCTAGTCTGCTCCACAGAAACCTATTACCTAGCGAGCTTTTCGCACTTCCCCCAACATGGCGCCACCATCAGGTGACAATAAAGGGGGAAGTGCGTCAGAGAAACATCCTGTTCTTTTTTTTTCTGCATTCGCAGTTCCTTCGTGTGCCTAGCGGAGCTGTGGGGTAAGTTTTCCCTTATTTTCTTTCTGTTTGGTCGGCCTGCTTTAGCGGCCGCCTTCTTGTTTTTATGTTTATGCCCTGGACCCTCCGCTTGTGCTGCTTGCTGATGCCTTGGTCGAGGTCCGCTCTAGCGGCCGTTTTGCCTGGGGTACTCACCTGATGGGGGATGTCTCCGCGGCCTGCCTTAGCGGCCGTGTTCCTTCCTGCCGGTCCCGCTACGCCCTGCGTTAGCGGGCGGGGTTGCGGCGGTGTTTTAATACGGCGGGAGTGGTCCGCGTTGTTGTTACGATGTCTGGGGCGAATTTTGGCGGGCCGGCTGCTTTTTTAAAGCGCCTGCCCCTTTTCCTGGTCCCGCGTGAGCTCTGGACCTCGGGACTTCGTTTATTTAAATGGGGTCCTTTTCCTCATGCACCCGTCCTCTGAGGGTGCCTGTCTGGTGGCGTTTTTGCTGTGTTTCACGTTGCCGATCCCAGAGTTGCTGTCATGGACTCGGGTGCCTCTTCATCCACTCCTCCTCTTGATGCTCTGCGCCTGTTGATTGATGAGGCGGTGGCTGCTGCCTTCCGGGCTCGGGAGGCTGCTGGCCCTCCTGCCAAGGTGCCTCGTGGGTCTGTAGATCCGCTGGACGCTCCTGATGGCGAGATGGGTCCTGATGATGAGGAATGTGTCCGGGGACGATTTGTTCAGGGTGCGGAGCTCTCTGACTTGTTCGCCCATGTGCGGGATAATTTGGGGTTCACTCCTCCTGTGTCCGATGTCCTGGAGGATGACTTCTTTACGCAATATCACCAGCCGACCCCTGAGTCCTTCCCCTTGCATGGTGCTGTGCGCAAGGTGCTGGATCATGAGTGGAAGGAGGTGGATAAATCCGCCTTCCCTCGCTTTCTGTCTAAGCGTTATCCTTTGGAGGGTTTTGCTGCTGAATTTCCACAGGCTGTCAAGGTTGACAATTTGATGGCTGGTCTTTCCTCTCAGGGTTTGGTTCTGTTGGATGACACCCTTCCTGTGGACGCAGTGGATAAACGTGTTGAGGGGGCGGTGAAGCGTTCCTATGCTGCTTCCAATTTTTCTGTCAGGGCAACTGCCTATTCTAATTACATGGTCCAGACCCTCCTCAAGGATTTTCAGGCACTGTCTCTTCTTTTGCAGGATGGGGAGGATGCCTCCTCTCTCTTGTCCCTCATGGAGTTGCAGGTGCGTTATTTGTCAGATATTTCCTTTGACAATTTGAGTGCCGCTGCAGCTGCTTCTGGTGCTTCAATTGCTGCGAGGCGTCATATCTGGATGCGTTCCTGGAAGGCTGAGTCTTCTCAGAAGTCGGTCCTGCTTAAGTTGCCCTTTGTGGGTTCCAGGGTGTTCGGGCCTCAACTTGAAGAGATGGTAAAACAGTCGGCGGAGAACCGCAAGCTTGTGGCTCCGGTCCGCCCTCCTTCTCGGGGGCGCGGTTTTGGCTACCGGCGTGCCTTTGGGCCTTCTGCTCGGGGTGCTTCGCAGCCCTTTCGTGGCAGGGGTCGTGGCCGGGGGGCCCCTGGAGGTGCCAAGCCCCGGGCCCCTGCCAGTGTTGCTGCCGCCGCTTCTTCCTCTTCGCAATGACTGTCTGCCTTTGCCGGTTGGGGGTCGCCTTCAATATTTCCTGCAACAGTGGTTGACGGTTCCGGATGCCTGGGCGGTTCAGACAGTGTCGGAGGGTTATCGGATCGAGTTCTCCTCTCCTCCCCCTCCAGTCTTCCTTGTGACTCCCCTACCCCGTCTTCCTCTGCGACGGGAGGCCTTGCTGGAAGGTGTGCGCCTTCTGTTGGAGAAGGCGGCTATCGTGGAGGTTCCTCCTTTGGAAAGGGGCGAGGGTTGTTATTCCATCCTCTTTCTGGTCTCCAAGAAGGATATTTCAGATTTGCGCCCTGTTTTGAATCTGAAAAGGGTCAATCGCTTCATCCCTCGTCGTACATTCAAGATGGTGACTTTGTTGTCCATCCTGCATCTATTGCGTCCTGGGAGCTTCCTGGCATCCCTGGATCTGATGGATGCTTATCTGCACGTCCCGATCCATCCTGCGGATCAGAAGTTTCTCCGGTTTGCTGTGGGTTCCCGGCACTTCCAATTCCGGGTGCTTCCATTCGGCCTTTCATCGGCGCCAAGGGTTTTCACGAAGCTCTTGGCCCCTCTGGTGGGTATTCTTCATTTCAGAGGTCTGCTGGTTTTTCCCTATCAGGATGATTGGTTGATTGTTTCTCCTTCTTTTTCTCAGGCTCAGTCGGATGTGGATCAGGTGTGTCATCTGCTGGGGTCCTTTGGGTTCCTCATCAATCACCGGAAGTCTTCCCTGGTGCCCTCCCAGACCCTGAAGTTCCTGGGGGCTCTCTTCCGCATGGATCTCGGGATGGTGTTCCTCTCCCAGGAGCGCCAGTTGACTTTGTTTCGTCACCTTTCTTGGGTTCTGTCCCAATCCCAGGTGTCTGCCCGTCTCTGGTTGAGAAGTCAGGGGAGATGGCGTCCACTTTGCATCTCCTCCCTTGGGCCCGGCTGCATTTGTATCCCCTCTTGCATCATGTCCTGTCGCACTGGGATCCTGCCTCCCTGGACTACGAGGCCCTGATTCCCGTCTCTCCTGGGATTCGGGTGGATCTCCAATGGTGGTTGTCCCCTCTGTCTCTTTCCCAGGGGTTCGATCTTCTTCCTCCTCGGGATGTGGTTGTGTTGTCCACGGATGCCAGTGCCGTGGGTTGGGGTGCTGTGATGGGTGCCTCCAAGGCTCAGGGTCGGTGGTCCCGTTTCGAGTCTCTCCAGTCCTCGAACTGGAAGGAGTTGCGAGCGGTTTGGTTGGCTCTTCGGTGGTTTGCTCCTCTCCTTCTGGGCCATGCTGTCTCAGTGCAGACCGACAACCAGGTTGTTCGGGCTTATGTCAATCGTCAGGGGGGCATGTGTCGGTCTCTGTTTCTCCTCTCCAGGATGATCGGGCTTTGGGCCGAGCAGAATCTCTTGTCTCTGACGGCGGTCTATCTTCCGGGGAAGGAGAATGGGCCTGCGGACTCTTTGAGCAGGGTGTTCCCCTCCTCGGTGACTATGTGTCTGTCCCAGGATCTGTTCGATCTGATTATCCTCCGGTTCCGCCTTCCTTGGCTGGATCTTTTTGCCTCGGAGGATTCTGCCCTCCTTCCTCGGTTTTGCAGCCTCGTTCCCTCCCGTTTGGCGTGGGCGATCGACGCTTTCTCCATTCCGTGGTCACTGGGGCTCCTGTTTGCCTTCCCTCCGTTTGCTTTGATTCCTCGGGTCCTCAGGAAGATACGGTTGGACCGGGCGGAAGTTCTTCTGGTTGTGCCGGAGTGGTCTCGTCAGTCTTGGTTTCCCCTGCTTCTGACCTTGTCTGTGTGCCCCCATTGGAGGTTTCCCCTGTGTCCCTCCCCTCTGCGGGCTCCTCTTCTCAGGGTTGCCTCCCTGCGCCGCCTCCGGCTGGGGGTTTGGCACTTGAGAGGTTGAGTTTGTTGGGTCAGGGTTGCTCGGTTGAGGTTGCCCAGTGCCTCCAGTTGTCTCGGCGCCCTTCCACCTTGAAGTCCTATGACCGTCATTGGAAGAACTTCTCCTCCTGGTGCCTTGGGAAGGGTCTCTCTTCTTCCTCCTGTGAGGCTGAGAGGGTGTTGGACTTCTTGCGGGATGGGTTCGTCTTGGGGCTCGCTGTCTCTTCCCTACGTGCGCAGTGGGCTGCCATTCTTGCCTTCCGGGGTTCCTCTGTGTCCTCTGTCTCCCCGTTGGTGGCTCGCCTTTTGCGGAGCTTTTGCTTCAGCGTCCTGTCTCTCGCTCTCCTGTACCGGCCTGGGATCTTCCCCTGGTTCTCCAGGCCTTGACGGGTCCACCTTTCGAGCCTTTGGTCTCGGTGGACCTTAAGTTCCTTTCAGCTAAGGTTCTGTTCCTGGTGGCCATTACTTCTGGCGGAGGGTTGGTGAGATTGGGGCTTTGATGGCTTCGCCCCCCTTTTTGCGTTTTTGCGCTGGCTGACAAGGTCATTCTCCGTCCCAGTCAGTTTTTTCTGCCCAAAGTGTTGTCATCTTTCCACTGTCAGGAGGATATTGTTCTCCCTGTTTTTTTCCGGATCCTGCCTCTCCGGAGGAGTTGGTCCTCCATTCTTTGGATGTGCTGAGGGCTCTCCGCATCTACTTGGATCGGTCCTCTGGTTTCCGTAAGGTTGATTCCTTATTTGTCACCTACGGCCTCTCTGGGCGGGGTCTTCGTCCTTCCTTGTCCACCTTGACTCGTTGGGTGAAGGGTGCTGTGGTTTCGGCCTACGATTCCGCCCGCTGTCCTCTCCCCTCTTCTGTTCAGGGTAGATCGACCAGGGGCGTCTCCTCCTCCTGGGCCATGTTCAAGGGGGCCTCCTTGAGAGACATTTGTAATGCTGCCACATGGGCTTCTCCCCATACGTTTGTTTCCCATTATCGTCTTCAGTTGGGGATGGCGGCCTCGGCTGCCTTTGGCTCACATGTTTTGTCTGCTGTACATGGTTTATGATTTGTACTGCTTTCTGTTGATTAAATGGACCTGTTTTCTTGCATTTTCTGGTCTGTTTTATTACAATCACCGTGTGCTTGGGTATGGGCTCACTTGTAAGGAATGGGACGGGAAGACAGGACGAGGAGGTAATGCCCTGTTACTCACCGGTAATATTCATTACTCCGAGTCCTGGTCTTCCCGTCCCATTCCTGAGCCCTTCCCTCCCTCCCTGGTTTTTTTTTTTTTTTGGGTAATTGTTTTCCTTTCTGGGTTTTTTTCTTTGGTATTCTCAGGATGTTTCTCTGACGCACTTCCCCCTTTATTGTCACCTGATGGTGGCGCCATGTTGGGGGAAGTGCGAAAAGCTCGCTAGGTAATAGGTTTCTGTGGAGCAGACTAGCTGCTCACTTGTAAGGAATGGGACGGGAAGACCAGGACTCGGAGTAATGAATATTACCGGTGAGTAACCGGGCATTCCCCCCCACTCATTGAGAAATATTATTGTTGGAATTGCTCATGAGGGTCATTTAGGCATCTCTTTCACGAGGAGACGCATAAGGGAATCTTTTTGGTGGCCCGGGATTGACATTTGTGTTGAACATTTTGTTCGTGCATGCACGAATTGTGCCAATAGTGACAAATCTGCTACAGCTTTGCGTCCTGAACCCCGCCCTGTAGACTTTCCATCTACTTCATGGCGTAAACTTGGTCTCGATATTGTTGGGCCGTTTGGTGTTCTACCCAGACAAGAAGCTTTTGGCATTGTTTTAATCGACTACTACTCAAAGTGGCCAGAAGTTAAGATGGTTAAGGATGTCACGTCACAAAATATCATAGAATTTTTAGACGATGTATTTTGTAGAGAAGGGATTCCTGAAGAGATCGTCACTGATAATGGACCCCAATTTGTCAGTAAAGAAATTGAATGTTTTTTTGAAAAGTGTGGCATTGTGCACAAGAAAATTGCTGTTTTCCATCCCGAGGCCAATGGCCAGGTTGAGCGATTTAACCGTGTTGTGAAAGAGGCTATTAAACTTTCTGTAAAAAGAGGTTTGAATTGGCGCAATGCGTTGCAGTCCATGTTATTAGCGTACAGAACCTCTCCTAATTCTGTTACCTTAGATAGCCCATTTGAGCTTTTGAGAGGACGTAAACCTAGTACTAAACTGGCTCCTTGGTGGTTGAAGAAGAATCTAGGTGAGAGCAATCAATTTTCTAATGTAGATTATACCTTGGTTCACTGCAGAGTCAATGCATACAAGGAGAAGATGAAACACGCCATGGAAAAGAAACAAGGATCTATAAGCAAACAGGGAATTTCAGTTTGGGATATGGTTCGCATAAAAAAAAAAAAAAAGGAGTTACCAAGGGTTTTCCTGTTTGGTCTCCACCCAAAAGAGTTGTAGAAGTTTTCAAACATGCTGTCAGGGTTGATGGTGGCAGTGTATGGAATTTGAATAGGGTCTCTTTGTTTAAGGGTATGAAATCTTCATGGAATTACTCTAATGGTAATGTATTTTTGGATGTCAAATTACATGATGATGAATGTCATGCTTCTTGTTCTACTAACTGTGCAAATGTTTCTCCCAAAAGTGAGAGAGTCCATCGCCTTCCTGCGAGGTTCAAAGACTATGTTATGAATTGACTTTTTTTTGTTTTTTTTTTGTTGTTGTTTTGTTTTCTAAGGGGGGAAGGTGTGTTGGGTCCACTGTTGTATTTCTCGCAGTGCGTGACAGACACGAACATGGCACTGGCGTCATGGCTCGTGTCTGTCTCGCGTCTTATGCACGAGCTGTTATCTTTTGAAATGGTGGTTGGAGGGTTGTGGGCAGAGAACACTTGATGTGCATTCTGTACTGGACCTTGATACGGGGTAGACGTGTCTCCTGATTAAACACGCTACAAGAAACCATCCTGCCTCCGCATCTTCTTTCCTACAGTAAGCAAATGGAGTTGACCAGTCTATCAAAAGGGCACTGTCCAAAGAGTTCGGTTCTGGAGCCCTGGATGCGAAGTGTTGGCATTTTGAGTTTTGGGCGGTAGCAAATAGATCTAAAGTTGGAGTGCCCCGTTGTTGGAAGATGGCATCTACGACTTCATTGTTTAGGACCCATTTGTGGTTTTCTTCAGTGAAGCGGCTGAGGAAACCTGCTTTCACATTTAAAACTCCTAGAATGTGAAAGGCTGTAATGGAGATGCCTCTCACAAGAGCCCAGTGTCAGAAGGTTTGCACCTAGTGAGACAACTGCTTGGACCTTGTTCCACCTTGTTTGTTGATGTAAAGAACAAGTCGCTTACCTTCGGTAACGATATATCTGTAAGAGACATAGATTAGTCATAGATTCCTTACCTTTAGAATTACCCCCAGGTGTCAGACTGGATCCGGCGAATTTTTTCGTCAGCAGTACCCCTGCGTGTCGAAAGGTGGCGTCGGTCGGCTCGGCATTCGTCGTTGGCGTCGTGGTCGCCGGGATGACGTCGCGGTAGCTACTTAGACGCTGACGTCAGTTCTTTTACACGACACTCCACGCCAGAAGCGCAGAGCCATGCAAGACACTGACCACTAGTGCACAAAACTAGGGCCCTGAAAAGGGATCCCCTGACCCTAGAAGTCAGTTTGCAGAACGGGGAGGATGGGTGGGCGGTAAGGAATCTATAACTAATCTATGTCTCTTACAGATATATCGTTACCGAAGGTAAGTAACTTGTTCATCTGAAAGAGACAATTAGTTATAGATTCCTTACCTTTAGAATAGATACCCCAGCAATACCAACCCCGGAGGCGGGTCTGTGAACCAAGTTCACACCAGAAAGTCCTGGAGAACAGAACGGCTAAAAAAGCCGTCTCTCCAGACTTGGCTGTCCAGGCAGTAGTGTTGTGTGAACGTGTGCAGAGATGCCCACGTAGCTGCCTGACAGATGTCATTGAGGGGGACTCCCCGTCCCAAAGCAGTGGTAGCTGCCGTCGCCATGGTGGAATGGGCGCACAGTCCCACTGGAGGGTCCTTCTTTGCCAAAGAGTAGCAAGCTTTAATGCACAAAATGACCCACCTAGAGATGGTCCGTTTGTGCACGGCCCGACCTTTTTTGGCGCCCACGTAGCCAACAAAGAGCTGGTCATCCACCGGGAATTGCTTGGTGCGATCCAAATAAAATGAAAGCGCACGTTTTGGATCCAGACGGTGGAGCCTCTCTTCCTCCTTAGAAGGATGCGGAGGCGGAAAGAAGGTGGGCAAAGTGATGGTTTGACCAATGTGGAAAGAAGTAACGACTTTGGGAAGAAAAGAGGGTCGAGTTCGAAGGACAACCTTGTCCGGATGAACCGCCAGAAAGGGAGGTTTTGAAGAAAGAGCCTGGAGCTCACTCACCCTGCGAGCAGAGGTGATGTCGACCAGAAAGGCAGTCCTCAAAGTGAGAAGTCTGAGAGGACAGTTATGTAGTGGCTCAAAGGAGCGCACATAAGATAAGTAAGAACCAAGTTCAAGTCCAACTGAGGCATTACGAAGGGAACAGGAGGAAAAAGATGAGTAATGCCCTTAAGAAAACGATTTACAACAGGGGAATTGAAAAGAGAAGGCTGATCAGGAAGCTGAAGAAAGGCTGAAATGGCTGAGAGATAGCCCTTAAGAGTGACTAGAGCAGAGCCCTGCTGGGCTAAAGAAAGGAGGAACAAGAAAACCTCAGAAAGAGGGGCAGAAAGGGGATCCACAGCCTTTGCTGCGCACCATGCCACAAATTTTTTCCATCTGCAGGCGTATACCGTCTTAGTGGAGGGACGCCTGGCTGCCAAGATAACATCACAGACTTTGGGAGGAAGGTCGAAGGCTGTCAACTGTCCCCGCTCAATCTCCACGCAAGGAGGTGGAGGCTGGACAGGCTCGGGTGGAGGACCGTCCCCTGATGCTGCAACAGAAGATCCTCCCGAAGAGGCAGTCTGATCGGAGGATCGATGGCCATGTGTAACAGCTCGGGATACCAGACTCTTCGTGCCCAATCCGGAGCCACAAGAATGACTTGGACCCGGTCACGCTTGATCTTCTTCAGCACTCTTGGCAGAAGTGGTATAGGCGGAAAGGCGTATAGAAGACCACAACTCCACTCACGACAAAAATCGTCGCCTAGCGAGTGCCACCTTGGAAATTCCAACGCGCAGAATTGCTGACATTGCTTGTTCTCTTCGGTGGCGAATAGATCTAACCAAGGCTCTCCCCACTGCTGAAAGAGACCTTGCACCACCTTCGAGTGAAGACGCCATTCGTGATCCATCATGCACCTGCGGCTGAGTTCGTCCGCCCTGGCGTTCAGAGAACCTGCCAGGTGTTGAACCACCAGAGATATGCCCTGATGTTCCAGCCATGTCCAAAGGCGGAGAGCCTCTTGACATAGGGTCCATGACCCCGCCCCGCCCTGTTTGTTGCAGTACCACATGGCGGTGGTGTTGTCCGTGAACACCTGCACTACTCTTCCCCTGACAGAGGGAAGGAATGCTTTTAGGGTGAGACGAATCGCCCGAAGCACCAGAAGGTTGATATGGAGTCCGGACTCAGCCGGAGACCAGAGGCCTCTGATCTCCGCCTCTCCCATGTGGCCGCCCCACCCCAGCAGTGATGCATCTGTCACCACTGTGAACCCTGGTTGGGGAAGGGAGAGGGATCTGCCGCTGACCCAATCCCAGTTTGTTAGCCACCACTGCAATTGGCGTGCAGTGCCCTCCGAGATCTGGACGCAATCGGAAAGATTCCCCTGATGCTGTGCCCAATGGAACTTCACGTCCCACTGCAGAGCCTGCATATGCCACTTGGCATATTCCACCAGCAGGATGCAGGAGGCTATGAGGCCCAGCAGCCTCAGGGTCATTCTGACCGAAACCCGGGATAGAGGCAGAAAGATCGGAATCATAGCCCGAATATCCCGGACTCGCTTCTCGGGAGGATAAGCCCGAAACTGCGCTGTGTCCAGAACCGCTCCGATTAAAAGGAGCTTCTGAGAGGGAATCAGGTGCAACTTCGGCACATTGATGGTGAACCCCAGCGAATGCAAGAGGTCGGCCGTAGTCTGGAGGTGGGAGACGACTTCCTGGGGCGAGCCCGCCTTCAACAGCCAGTCGTCGAGATAGGGGAAGACTGGAACCCCTGATCTGCGCAGATGAGCTGCGACCACCGCCATCACTTTCGTGAACACCCGAGGGGCGCTGGTAAGGCCGAAGGGGAGCACGGTAAACTGAAAGTGCTCGTGGCCTACCGTGAACCGTAGGTAACGCCAATGGGCCGGCAGGACGGGGATGTGAAAGTAAGCGTTCAGCAAGTCCAACGCTACCATCCAGTCTCCAGGGTCGAGAGCAGACAGGACCTGAGCAAGGGTCAAGATTTTGAACTTCTCCTTCCGGAGGAAGCAGTTGACGTTCCGGAGATCCAAGATAGGACGAAGGCACTTGTCCTTCTTGAGCACCAGAAAGTAGTGGGAATAACAACCACGACCTACTTCTAGGGCAGGAACGCACTCGATGGCTCCCTTGGCCAAGAGAGCCGTAACTTCCTGTTGGAGAAGGGCCAAGTGATCCTCCAACATGCAATGGTACTGAGGTGGCATGGGTGGAGGGGTAGTCTCAAAGGGGGGGGGGAGTAGCCCCTTCGGACTATCTGCAAAACCCACCTGCCCGACGTCATGGAGCGCCAGTGGGGGAGGTGATGGCGAATCCTGCCGCCCACTGGCGATTGGTGGCCCTGAAAGGTTGGGCTAGGAGGGTTTGGAGGCTGCTGAAGAAGGGGCACTGGTGGACTGGCCCGCTCGCTGGCCCCCAGACCCCCGACGGTGGGTCCCACGATGGTGGGACCCACGATGGCGGCCGCGCAGGGGCTGACAGCTTGCGCCGGCCTGTGGCCCTGGGTGGGAATTGGCAGGGCACCCCTTCCGTAGCCACGAAAGGGGAGAAAAGCAGACTGTGCAGGGTGGGTGGAGAGGCCCAAGGACTTGGCCGTAGCCCAGAAGTCCTTGAAGCGCTCTAGCGCGTTGTCTGCTTTGTTGCCGAATAGGCGACGGCCATCAAAAGGCATGTCCAGCAAGGTAGCCTGGACATCCCCGGAAAAAACAGTCGACCTCAGCCAGGCGTAGCGTCGAAGGGCTGCCGACGTTGAAATTGTCCTGCCTAGCGAGTCGGCAGTGTCCAGTCCACATCTGATGGTAAACTTGGCTGCATCTCTCCCCCTGGCGACTGCACGGGAGAGCACGGCCTGGGCCTCCTCTGGGCACTGTGGCAGCACCTGCGCTACCGTATCCCACACAGAGTGGGTGTAACGACCCAACAGACATGCAGTGTTCACCGACCGCAGTCCCAAGTGGGAGGAAGAAAACATCTTCCCAAGATGGTCCAGCTTTTTTGATTCCCTATCAGGTGGTGTGTTAGGGAATGCGCCTTTGGATGTAGAGGCTTGGACCACCAAGCTCTCAGGGGTGTGGAGTTGGGAGAGGAAAGAGGGGTCGCCCGGAGCCGAGCGGTGGCGTCGGGCAATCATCCTATACACAGGAGCCCCTGTGTTGGGCCTGGACCAGGTGCCCAAAAGGATGTCAGTAAGGGCTTCATTGAAAGGCAGCAGGGATTCCGAACAGGCCGTTGCCGGTTGAAGCACCTCCGTCAGGAGATTCGTCCTGACCGCCACCGTAGGTAGCTCGGCTGCCCTATGCAACACCACTGCGTATGAAGCACCCTCCTCCGTAGCCACGGTAGGAGGAGACAGCATGCCAAGGTCTCGGGAGCTATCCAGACCACTGGCTTCCCCCAACTCCTCTCTCCAGTCCGGTTCATCCAACTGGTCAGCTAAAGGGTCTACCGACCCCTCCCAGTCCTCCTCACCCTCCTCTGGTTGCTAATCTGTCCTGTCGGGAACACCAGGGTAGAACAGAGGTACAAAAGTACTGGTCGGCACAGGATCCGGCTTCGGTCAACGTCAGTCCGGCTCCGTGTCCAAATCAGGGTGGAGGCCGGGGTCAACACTGGCTGGGGACACAACCGGCGTCAGCTCCGGATGTGGTGCCGGTGGAAATGGCGCCGGGGAGGCGTTACAAGGTCGGCCGGCATCGATCCGGATCCAGACCTGGATCCAAGAGAACCCTGTGGAGCCGGAGCCGCCGAAGGCCCAGGGCCCCAGCCGAGTCCGCAGGGCCCAAAGGCGCACCGGCGGAGTCGGGCTGCCCAAAGATGGCATGCATCGCTTCGTAGAAACTCCAAAGCTGGGAAGGGGTCGCTCCGGCTCCCAGAAAGGGAGGGAAACTCGGAGTCGACCCTTCAGGCTCCGCACGTGGAGCTGCTGGACGGGCACCGTCCGCATCCCTTGTCGCGTCGGCCGGGGAGAAGTCGAAGAGCGACTATGCTTCTTTGACTTCTTCTTGTACTTCGACTTACCTGAGGAGTGCAAAGACTTCGATGATGAGTGGTGGTGACTCCGCGATCGGTCCCTCGACCTCCCACGCGACCGTGACCTCGAACGGATCAGAGCGGACTGCCGGGCCTCGAGAAGCTTTCGGGACCGCTCCCTCAAAGACTTCGGATTCATGGTCCGGCAGTCGGAGCACGACTTAGGATCATGATCGCGCTCCAGGCACCACAGGCACACGCGGTGCAGGTCCGTAACCAACATCAGCTTGCGACAGGTGTTGCAAGCCTTGAAGCCGGGCCGAGGACGACTGGACATCCCTCGTGCACCAGGAGTCGATAGACTCAAAAACGGTGTCGACAAAAGTCGCAAAAAAGTCAGTCAAAAAGTGACTGGAGGTACCGCTCTCTCCGGATCTGTGCTGGCTGGCGCAGAAAAAGAAAGAACTGATGTCAGCGCGTGAGGGTGGCATCTAAGTAGCTACCGCAACGTCATCCCGGCGACCACGATGTCAACAACGAACGCGGAGCCGACCGACGCCACCTTTCGATGCGCAGGGGTATTTCCGACGAAAAAATTCTCCGGATCCAGTCTGACGCCTGGGGGTAATTCTAAAGGTAAGGAATCTATAACTAATTGTCTCTTTCAGATACATTGTGTTGGTGTTTTCTGTCTGAACCATGATGTCCTTCGATTGCAGAGATGGAAGAAACGCTTTGAGGGCAGAAAGACTGCATTCATTTCTAGGAGATTTATATGGTATTTCTATTCTTTTTAGGACCACAGACCTTGGATGGGTGGGTCATGCATGTGAGCACACCATCCTGTTAGTGATGCATCTGTGATGATGGTCTGGGATGGGGTTGGTTTCTGAAAAGGAACACCCATCAGCAGATTATCCAAGTTGGTCCACCATGATAGGGACTGGTGTGCATTGGGTGTCAGGAAAATCCGATCTTCCTAAAGGCCTGTTCTCTGAAACCATTGATCCTCGAGACATGTCTTCAGAGATCTCATATACAAGTGAGTATTGGTACAATGTTGATACAGGAAGCCACTGAACCTAGTAGTGACGCTACCTTGCGAACTATTGGTTTGGTCTGTTGAAGAATTTGGGAACATTTCATTTGAATTCAGGACACTCTGTCCTCCGAAGAATACACGCTTTCTTTTGGAGTGTCCAGAATAGCTCCTAGAAATTTTAGGCACTGAACTGGATTTGCAATGGAGACCTAGCCTTGCCAGAAGAGATGTTGTGGCATCAAAGTCTTCCTTTGCTTTGTGAAAAGACTCTGCTATGATGAGCCAGTCGTCCAGGTAAGGATATACGAAAATACCTTGTTTTCTTAGTTGGGACGCGACCACCAAAATGCATTTGGAAAAGGTTTGTGCCATTTGATTTTAGACCAAAGGGGAGCTCTGCATATTGATAAAGATGAGAGCCCACTCGAAATCTGACAAATTGTCGCATTCCTGGGGGCCAGTTAATGCCCGAGGCAGTTGTCCTTACCGCCAAAAGGAAAAGAGGTCCATCTAAAGTTGCTCAAACTCTTACTAATCTCAATGCATGCACACTCCCTGCAGTCTCAAACTCTAACCCCAACATCAATTCTAATGCTAACATATTTAGTACACGCCTCCCCGTTACACCGCAGAGCAGTGGCCCCCCAACTCTCAACCTACCACCTGTGGCTTGTCCTTTTGTGATCACTCTGGTAAATGTTCCACCACTCAGAGCATCCCAAATCAAAACTACTACCCAATTGATGGCGAAGGCCAGGCACTGGCTTACTAATGCTGCTAACATAGGCCATATAATTCAAAATCACCTGATAATGGCCAGGAGAATACCTTGGGTGGGTCACGGGCCAAAATTAATTAACAACGACTGCATTGTCCTTAATTTCGACAATTGCGGTCTGGTGAGGTATCTACTATGCCAATTACCATCAGCTCCCACCATACAATCCCAGATCTTTACAGTCCCGCTGGGTTTCTTTTACAAACCATTAACGCAACTCAAAATCACGACTAACAATGTAGTACCCCTGGCAGCTAATAACCCAATCTGCACTCCCCAGTTATTTGAGCATAACCCATTGTTTGGGAACAGATATGCTGCACTTGAGGATTTGGATAGTTGCGATTGACTCTGCCCCCTCCTTAATCCACTATCTCCACCCAGCATTTCAGGGCCCGAGGCTGATGGAACACAACTTGTGACAGGAGGACCCACTAGGATGGGTGGCTCGCCTACCACCATACAGGCCTTACACGACCCACTATCCCCACCATCAACTGCCCCTAGGGGGGAGTTTTCATTTCAACCTGACGAAGGAGCTGTCTCACTCATCTCATGGAATATAGCGGGCTTTAAAAAGGAAAAAGGCTTCTCTGTGTGGGAATCAGAGCCGAGTGACATCAGCATAATTTGTTTGCAGGAGACATGGGCACAGAAACCTTTTTTCCTAAATGGCTATCGTTCTTTTTTCACGCCAGCCATCCCTTCTATCACAGGTAGAGCCAAAGGGGGCCTAATAACACTCATTGCCAACACACTCCTTTTTGACAAAACAGTATTTGTTAACAGTTCAAATTATTTTCACATCATAGTAGCCAGGGGATGGAAAAATCCTGACTTAGTATTAATACATTTCTTACAACAACAACTTCATAAATCCAGCAGAGGTCGTAGAAGAACTGGGTCACAAAATCGAAGACTTGCTTTCTAATTATACTAGACGGCCATTTATTATATGGGTCGGAGATTTTAACTCTCACACTTGTAATCACATTAACCCTAACGTATGTGGGGTTATTGATGAAAAGGGTCATCCCCTGACTCATTTCAACCATCAGAACTACAGCAACGCCCTAAAAAGCTTACTGATGGCATGGGACTTGGAAATTGCTAAACCAAAATGCTCTATCATGGGACAAATGGCGGCAACGTTCCATCGGGCAGGGGGGCCCTCAAGTATTGATTTCATTTTGTTCCCTCTGTCCTCATGCAGAAACGTTAAGAACTTTGAGGTCACACCGTCTGAATTCAGTGATCACTCCTTTCTGCATTTTACGTTTAGCTGGCACTTGCCCAAAAGACTGGGTACCAATTGCTTACCCAAACCAACACTAGCCAGGAAAAATGGCTATACTTTAAAGTGGGAGAACATTGACCCCACCAAATTGTTATCGAAAATAGTGTCCTCCTATAAGGAGATCTGCCTATGCTTGAACTTACCTCCCAAGGTTAACCAAACCATGGAAGCATTTAGCAGTATTCTAACTTCCATAAAGGAGCAACTTACCTGTCAAATATCCCAAAAAACACCCTCACAACAAAAGTGGTTTGGGAAAAATTGCTCACGAGCATCAGCGGATCTTCATAAAGCACTCAAATCTCGACCTACAGATCAAAATCTTATCAGAAGCCTCAGGTCTGCTTATAAATCCGCAAGGCAGGAAAGAAAAAGGGTGATAGCCAATGAAGCCTGGGAAAACCTGAGATGAGCTTCCATTTCTAAAGACAGTAAATCTTTCTGGAAAATAGTTAATAGTCCTCTTTTCCAGGAGGAGAGTGGGCCATCACTGGACCTCCATATAGATGAGGCCACGTGGATAAGCCATTTCCCAAAAATATTCCAGGAACAACCAGACAAAACGTTAGAGCTATCTGAGCCATATTCGAGGACTCCGCCAGCACTGGAGTTCTCCATCGATGAAGTAGAACTTGCTTTAAATCAATCACCGGCGCTGAAGGCACCTGGGCCAGATGGGTTTCCACTGGATGTTTTTACAACTAATAAACCTCTCTGGGTACCGGTCCTCACAATAGCATTTAACGCCATAGCTAAAGCTGGCCCTCTGGCGTCTTGGAGGCAGTCCGTCATAGTCCCAATCCATAAGAAGGGGAGAGGCGCAGATCCGGCTAACTACCGCCCGATCTCTTTATTGGACAGCACAGCAAAATTAATGGGCAGACTGCTGCTAAATAGGCTGGAGGAGTGGGCATCTGAGAACAGAATCCTCGCGGAAGCCCAATATGGCTTCAGGAAGGGGAGGGGCACAATAGGCCAGTGCCTCAACCTTGCCCTAATCGCCGCAAAATACTCCATTGCTAAACAGGGGCAGCTATTTTTGGGGTTTATGGATCTGTCAGCTGCCTTTGACTGTGTGAGCCACAATAAATTGTGGTCGATCATGGAGTCATTGGCCGTGGACCCATCCATAATCTCATTTATTACAGAACTATATGGAAATGCAGAGGCAGTAGTCCGATACGGAAAACAAGGGGAGTGCACAAAATCTTTCAGGATCGATAAAGGGGTAAGACCGGGTTGTTTACTCGCCCCCTTCCTTTTCTCCCTGTATACAGACAAACTTTCTGAAGTCCTGACCAAAAAATGCAAGGACGTTCCAACGGTAGGCACACACCCTTAACCCGTTATGCTCTACGCAGACGACGTTGTCCTACTGGCCAGAACTCCAATGGCCTTACAGCTCTTGATTGAGACGTACTCTACCTACATGGCAGAGCTAGGCCTCCATGTTAATAAAACAAAATCATATGTGATGGCCATAAGTAGGGACAAGAAGCAGAAACTAATGGGCTTTCATATTAACGGCAGAAGACTGGATAGAGTAGACAACTTCATGTACTTGGGAATCTTCTTTGATGAAAGACTAAAATGGTGTACCATGGTGAGGAACAGGGCCCTCTTGATGACTAAAAGTATAGCCAGTATTTGGAAATTTGCAGCAAAAATATGGAACAAACCAGTAAAAGAAATTTTAGAAATCTATCACGCACAAACAAGATCCATAGTGTCATACGGTGCAGCCGTTTGAGAAATAGCAAATATTGACTCTTTACAAGTAATAGAAGACAAATTTTTAAAGAGACTTAGCTATTCCAACCTCTTGTTCAAGCATTTTAATCCATAAGGAACTAGATTTTCCGTTCCTATCTGATACGTTAAAAATTGCCCCGCTTTTAGCCTGGCTCTCAGTCTGGAAAAGGGAATCGGTCCCCCTGAAGCACAAGTTACTAACTTGTGTAACGATATATCTGTAAGAGACAGTAGTTAGTGACAGATTCCTTACCTTTGAATATCCCCAGGCGTCAGGCTGGATCCGGAAAGTTTTGCGTAGCAGTACCCTTGCGCGTCGGTAGGCGGCGTCGGGCGGCTCCGCGTCCATCGGCGGCGTCGGGATCGCCAGAATGACGTCGCGGGCAGTACTTAGACGCCGACCCTGCGCGCTGACGTCAGTTCTGTACACAACTTTCCGCGCCAGGAACGCAGAGCCATGCAAGAAGCTGACATTGCTGTCTGAAAAAATACTAGGGCCCTGAAAGGGATGTCCTTAACCCTAGAAATCAGTTCGCAGAACGGGGAGGATGGGTGGGGCGGTAGGAATCTGTCACTAACTACTGTCTCTTACAGATATATCGTTACACAAGTTAGTAACTTGTGCATCTGAAAGAGACACGTTAGTGACAGATACCTTACCTTAGAATAGATACCCCAGCAATACCAACCCCGGTGGTGGGTCTGCGAACAAAGATCAGACAAGGAAGTCTCGGAGGACAGAACGGCCAAAGAAGCCGTCTCTCCGGACTTGGCTGTCAAGGCAGTAATGCTTGGTAAACGTGTGCAACGAGGCCCACGTAGCTGCCTGACAAATGTCCTGCAAAGGGATCCACGTCCTAAAGCCGTGGTGGCGGCTGTTGCCCTGATGGAATGGGCACGCAACCCAACAGGGGTCTCCTTTTGAGCCAAAGAATAACAGGCCTTGATACACAAGACGACCCAGCGGGAGATGGTCCGCTTGTGTACCGCCCGACCTTTTTTGGCGCCCACGTAGCCAACAAAGAGCTGGTCGTCCACCCGGAACTGTTGTGTGCGATTTAGATAAAAGGAAATCGCACGTTTTGGGTCCAGACGGTGGAGCCTCTCTTCCTCTCTAGAAGAATACGGAGGCGGAAAGAAGGTGGGCAAAGTGATGGTCTGCCCAATGTGGAAAGCAGTAACCACCTTTGGCAAGAAGGACGGACGCGTCCTGAGAACAACCTTGTCTGGATGGACAGACAGAAAGGGAGGCTTGCAAGAAAGAGCCTGGAGCTCACTCACCCGCCGAGAGGAGGTGATAGCCACCAGAAAAGCTGTCTTCAGAGTTAGAAGACGAAGAGGACAGTTATGCAGAGGCTCAAAGGGAGCGCACATGAGAAAGGTAAGAACCATATTCAAGTCCCACTGAGGCATCACAAACGGAACAGGAGGGAAGAGGTGTGTAATGCCTTTTAGGAATCTGTTAACAACAGGGGACTTGAAAAGGGAGGGCTGATCAGGAAGCCTGAGGAAGGCCGAGATTGCACAGAGATAGCCCTTGATGGTACCCAGGGCAGAACCCTGCTGGGCCAGAGAAAGAAGGAACAGAAGAACCTCAGAAAGAGGGGCAGAAAGGGGATTCACAGCCTTTGCTGTGCACCATGCCACAAATTTGTTCCACCTTAGTGGAGGGACGCCTGGCTGCCAGAATCACATCACAAACTTCGGGAGGCAAGTCGAAAGGAATCAACTGCCGCCGCTCAATCTCCACGCAAGCAGGTGGAGACTGGACAGGTTCGGGTGGAGGACCGTCCCCTGCTGCTGCGACAGAAGATCCTCCCGAAGAGGCAGACGGATCGGGGGATCGACGCTCATACTGAGTAGCTCGGGATACCAAACTCTTCGAGCCCAGTCCGGAGCCACAAGAATGACTTGGGCCCGGTCGCGCCGAATCTTCTTCAACACTCTGGGTAGAAGTGGTATAGGCGGAAAGGCGTACAACAGACCGCAACTCCACTCGCGACGAACAGCGTCGCCGAGCGAGTGCCGCCTTGGAAATTCCAACGCGCAGAACTGATGACATTGCGCGTTCTCTTCGGTGGCGAATAGATCTAACCAAGGCTCTCCCCACTGTAGAAAGAGTCCTTGCGCCACTTCCGAGTGAAGACGCCATTCGTGATCCATCATGCACCTGCGGCTGAGTTAGTCCGCCCTGGCGTTCAGGGAACCTGCCAGGTGTTGAACCATCAGGAATATGCCCTGATGTTCCAGCCATGTCCAGAGGCGCAGAGCCTCCTGACATAGGGTCCACGACCCCACCCCGTTTGTTGCAGTACCACATGGCGGTGGTGTTGTCTGTGAACACCTGCACTACCTTCCCTTTGACAGAGGGAAGGAATGCCTTGAGTGCAAGTCGGATCGCCCGGAGCTCCAGAAGGTTGATATGGAGCCGGGACTCCCCATGTGACCGCCCCATCCCAGAAGGGACGCGTCCGTCACAACTGTGTGCTCTGGCTGGGGAAGGGAGAGGGATCTGCCCAGGACCCATTGCCGGTTCGAGAGCCACCACTGCAACTGTTTTGCAGTCCCCTCCGAGATCTGGACGTGATCGGACAGGTTGAACTGGTGCTGCGCCCACTGGAACTTCAGGTCCCACTGCAGAGCCCGCATATGCCATCTGGCATGATCGACCAGCAGGATGCAAGAGGCCATGAGGCCCAGCAGCCTCAGGGTCATCCGTACCGAAACCCAGGATAGAGGCCGAAAGATCGGAATCATAGCCTGAATATCCCGGACTCGCCGTTCGGGAGGATAGACCCGAAACTGCGTCGTGTCCAGAACTGCTCCGATGAAAAGGAGCTGTGGAGAAGGAATCAGGTGCGACTTCGGCACGTTGATGGAGAACCCCAGCGAGTGCAGGAGCTCGGCCGTAGTCTGGAGGTGGGAGACGACTGCCTGGGACGAGCCCGCCTTCAGTAGCCAGTCGTCGAGGTAGGGGAAGACTGGAACCCCTGCACGGCGCAGATGAGCTGCGACCACCGCCATCAATTTCGTGAACACCCGAGGGGCGCTGGTAAGGCCAAAGGGAGCACGGAAAACTGAAAATGCTCGTGGCCTACCGTGAACCGCAGGTAACGCCGGTGGGCCGGCAGGACGGGAATGTGGAAATATGCGTCCTGCAAGTCCAACGCTACCATCCAGTCTCCAGGGTCGAGGGCAGCCAAGACCTGAGCTAGGGTGAGCATCTTGAACTTCTCCTTCCGGAGGAAGCGATTGACGTTCCGGAGGTCCAAGATAGGACGCATGTCCTCCTTGTCCTTTTTGGGCACCAGAAAGTAGTGGGAGTAACAACCACGCCCTACTTCTAGGGTCGAAACGCGTTCGATGGCCCCCTTGGCCAAGAGGGCCGCAACTTCCTTCTGAAGAAGCACCAAGTGATCCCCTGACATGTGGTGGTATTGAGGTGGCATGGCTGGGGGAGTGGTCACGAAGGGGAGGGAGTAGCCCCTTCGGACAATGTCCAAGACCCACTTGTCCGAGGTGATGGCACGCCAGTGGGGAATGTGATGGTGGACCCTGCCCCCTACTGGCGTGCTGTGACCTGAAAGGAAGGACTAGGAGGGCGCGGACGGGGCGGGGGTGGTGGCCTGACCCGCACGCTGGTTACCCGACCCGCCTCGGCGGGAGCCACGTCCTCGGCCACGCGAAGACGCCTGCTGCGCGGGCCGGTGGCTGGGCAGTGGACGTGACTGGGCGCCCCTTCCGTGGCCACGAAAGGGGCGAAAAGCAGACTGTTGCGGAGGGCGCACAGCAGAAAGGCCCAGGGACTTGGCTGTAGCCCGTGATTCCTTAAAACGCTCCAGCGCATGGTCTGCCTTGTTGCCGAAAAGGCCGACACCATCAAAGGGGATGTCCATAAGAGTGTTTTGGACATCACCCGAGAAACCAGTGGTTCTCAGCCAGGCGTGACGGCGCAGCGCCACTGTCGTCGCAAGCGATCTGCCTAGCGAGTCGGCGGTATCTAGGCCACATCTGATGGTATACTTTGCCGCATCTCTTCCTTCCGCAATGGCGCGGGAAAGCAGTGTCTGGACCTCCTCAGAACACTGGGGCAGAACCTGCGCCACCGAATCCCACAAAGAGTGGGAATATCGGCCCAAGAGGCAAGTGGTGTTGACAGACCGCAAGCCAGCACTGGAGGAAGAAAAACCTTCTTCCCAAATTGATCCAGTTTTTGGATTCCCTATCCGGGGGAGCGGTAGGGAAGGCGCTCTGGGAAGCAGAGGCTTGGACAACCAAGCTCTCAGGGGTGGGGTGTTGGGAGAGAAACAGGGGGTCGCCCGGAGCAGGGCGATGGCGTCGGGCTACGTTCCTATCCACAGGAGCCCCTGTGGTGGGCTTGGACCAGGTGCCCAAAAGAACGTCAGAAAGTGCCTCGTTGAAAGGTAGCAGTGGCTCCGAGGAGGTAGCCGCCGGCTGAAGCACTTCCGCCAGGATGTTAGTCCTGACAGCCACTGTAGGTAACTGGAGGTGTAAAGCCTCAGCTGCCCTACGCAACACCGTTGCAAAGTTTGCTCCCTCCTCCGTTGCCACGGAAGGAGGAGACAGCATGCCAGAGTCAGGAGAGGTGTCCAGACCACTGGCATCCCCAAGTTCCTCAGCCCAGTCCTGATCGAACTCACATTGGGCAGTGAGAGGGTCCTCAGACCCCTCCCAGTCCTCTTCGTCCTCCAATACAGGTTCAAAGTAAGGAGGAGGGACATGCGGGACCAAAGGTCTCATCGGCGCCGGGGCCGGCGTCGACTGACGCCGGTCCGGTGCCGTGTCCGGAGAGAACCGGGGTACGACGCCGCCCGGAGCCCCGGGCGGTGCCGGGAACGGCACCGGTGAAATCGGCGCCGGTGGAGGTGTCGTCAGGTCAACCGGCGTCGATGGGGGTTGCGGCAACACCGGAGCCGGGGTCGAGGCCGGGGCCGGGACGAGGCTGGTGTCGCTGGCGGCGCCGGGACCGGAGTCGCCGGCGGTGCCGTAGGCACCCCAGAAGGGCCCGCGGGGCCCGAAGGCGCACCAGGGGGACCTTGAGGCCCGAAGAGGCGGGCCATGGCCGACAGGAACTCCTGTATTTCGGCCGGAGTCGCCGCCGAACACGGGTAGTGCGGGTAATGCGGCGGCGGCTCCACAGGCACTCCCGAAGCAGCGGGGACGGTGCCGACAGGACCCTCAGCCGAGTCGCGAGACCGGCGAGGGGAAGTCGTCGAGCGATGACGCTTCTTCGACTTCTTGTGCTTCGACTTACCGGAGGAGTGCGAAGACTTGGACCCCGACGACCGATGAGGACTCCGCGACCGGCCCCTCGACCTCTCACGTGACCGGGGCTTGGATTGGCATGGAGCCAACTGCCGGACCTCGAGGCGCTTTCGAGACCGCTCTCGCAAAGCCTTCGGATGCAAGGCCCGGCAGTCGGGGCACGACTTGGATTCGTGGTCGCGTCCGAGGCAGTAGAGACAGTCTCGATACGGGTCCGTGATCGACATCATCCGACCACAGGCGTCGCATGGCTTGAAGCCGGGCATCCCTACTGACACCGTCGGAGTCGAACGACTCGAGAAAAAACTTAACCTTGGATCGTGCTTCCTCCATCAGCTGGCTAGCTTTCGTGAAACAGTCCCTCAGAGAACTAGATCTGGAGTTTCTGTTTAACTCGTAGTCTGAGTGCATATCCTTTTCCAAATCGCTACTAAAAGAACTCTTTGTCGCTAAATGCAACTCAGACAGGTGGGAAAAACCCCAAAATAAAGTCACAGTGTCCACATACCTAGCTTCACCAACTACGAGCACTGGCCACTTATCCTACATCTCATTTGTCACTAACATCAAACATCGCTTCGTACTGACCAGATTCAGACTGAATTACATACCATTAATGGCAGCTTATCCGGCACAAGTATATTTGGCAAACCAGCTATCTCTGTGCCCGTGACAGCCTCTCCCACCAATCTATCTCACACCTTTTATTTTTTTGCTCATTCTATAAGGTAGAGAGGAAAAAATTAATAATCCCATTGCTGAACAAATTCTGTATCCGCTCGCATAAACAAGCCCTTGAAACTTTCCGATCATTGGAAACTCTGTACCTATGTTTCATGCTTGCGAACCCTTTACTTGCCGTTCTTAAAAACAGAAAAATGCACTTTAATCCACATGGGGCACCTTTTTAGAATTTGTTTTATTACTTATTAGCTGGTGCACTTTGTGTTTACGTATAGGGTTTTATCGATTTTTTTAACTTACTTTTATAGTTGTTTTTATGAACTTGACACCGTCTTTTTAATAGCATTATATGTGTTTTGCTGTACTATATGATGCATATTACATGTTAATGATTCTATGTACTTTTATGCATTTATCCAAATGGGAAATAAAGATGGATGATGATGACAAATTGTCTGTGACGCTGTAGAATGGGAATATGAAAATATGTGTCCTGTAGATCTACAGCACAGAGTTAATCGTTCTTTCTCGAACGTGGAAAAATTTGATGCAGTGAAAGCATTCTGAACCTCTCTCTCATTATACATTCTCTAAAGAGCCTAAGGTCTAGAATTGGTCGAAATTGACCACGGTGATCTTCCTTTCTGATCAAGAAATATCTCGAATAGACTCCCCTGCCCCTCTGATGTAGTGGGCCTACCGCTATGGCTCTCTTGCGCAGTCGGATAGCTGTTTCTTGCTTGAGGTCATGCAAATGGGAGAGTAAGGTCTGTCGTGGACCCATTTGTCTGTAGTATTCCTTGTCCACTCTTTCCAATGGGACTGTACTGCTCCCCCCACTGGAGTATGCAACTGTAGGGGTATGTGATCCTCATTGCTTTAACTGGGAAGGTTTACCCTTGGTTTGCGAGGGCTTGTGTGGAGATATCTTCGTATTTGGTACCTGTTTTGAAAGGAATGCTGAGGTTGTCTATACTGTTGCTGGTATTGGTAAGGCCACCTAGGGGTTTGAACCCTATGGTAGAAACTTCTTTTGTCCTTGGGTTTGAACTGTTTGAAGAATTTTTTCTGTTCTTCCAAACCCACTGCCTTGAGCGTTTCGCTTAATTTTTCATGTGCAGCATTTCGGCTTCTATGTGCTGCCCAAATAGGGAAGATCCAGAGAAAGGCAGATTAGCTATTTTCAGTTGAGCGTCTGGGCGGTAGCGAATAAATCTAAAGTTATAGATCTAAGATGAGAGTCTTATTCAGGATGTACGTCTTAGAGAAATGCCATGGCAAAAAGCAGTGGCGGACATATCAACAGAATCAACTGCAACGCTGATGGACTGATTTGAAATGAGAGAGTCCTCTCTGATCATTTCTATATAATCCTGTTGTCTGTGATCTGGTAGAAAGGAAATAAAAGATTTCATCCCTTCCCAAATCTCTCAATGATATCTGCCAAGTAATGCTGCTGCTTCAGCATTATGCAAATGTGTAGATGCTGTACCACACATCTTCTTTCCAATAGCATCGATTCTTTTTCTTTCTCGATCAGGTGGTGCTTTGGTCTCTGGAGCAGAAGTGTGCTTGCTGTGTACTGCTGTTACAATTACTGAATCTGGTTTAGGATAAGCTTTGATGAAGTCTGGATCCTGAGGAGGAGGCTTGTATTTCTTTAAAAGCCTTGGGGAGGCAGCTTTAACAGTAGCTGGTGTAAGGAACTTATCCTGCACAATGTCTATAAGGCCTGGAAGGAGAAGCAGAAGAGGCCCTGGTGTAGCTCTTGATTGTTGAGTTTCTAAAATAACATGTACTGACGGTTTAGTAGCATCAACTTGGATATTGAGCTTAGAAGCTCCTCTGACTATAGCATCTTGAAAGGTGACAATGTCATCAACAGGTGAAGAAGTAGATGGAGATCGAGGCGGAGATGTTGGTGTATACGAGGAGCAGAAATCTGGAGATCCTGTTTGTGATGGAGTAGACGGTGTTAGTGGATGACTGGGAAATGTATGTCTTGTAGGAGAAATTATGGGAGAAGGAGCTTTCTACTTGCGGATAGGAGACATTGAGATCGCTCTGGAATGCCGTTGTACTGGAGAGATATTCAGAAGCTCTAAAGGTACCTGAATAGGATCAGAAGGAGGTATAACAGGAACGTATGGGTGGTACACTTTCGTCCTGTTCCGGTGAAAAAGGGTCTATACGCTAGGATGAAACAGACCAGTGTGAAGAAGACGAAGAGATCTCCATTTGAATGATGTTTGTTGTCGAGAAAGGAGTGTTCGACATTGTACACTATCTGTTAGGCGACACCAGAAATCTTGATGAAGCTGCCTGTCTTTTCGACGCGGACAGTTTCGACGCCAAAGTGTGGTGTGATTTTGACATCGAATGACAGGATCGTGACTTGAGCAATGAGAATGTGACATCGAGCGGTGAGAGTGTGACGCCAATTTAAGCCTGTGTGATGTCTGAAGAGACACTGACACTGAAAAAGAGCATAACGGTGGTGCCATACCTGTTTTCAGCGTTGAAGGCGGCATTGGAGTCGATAGAGACGTCGAACGGTGGCGATGTGCCATCGACGTTGAGCCGTCCTTTGAAGGTGAGCATGAAGGCAGCAGGCTTCTCAGCGTTGAATGCTTTGACATCGATGCATGACGATGACAGTGCTGAGAATGAGGTTTTTCAGATTTGGATCTCTGTTTAAGTAAGTCTTTATCCGATCTGTGCCTTTTGTCTGAAGGATGAAGAGAGGGAGACCCCTCCAATCTTCTCCTTTTCCTTCGTTCCTTGTCTGCCTTCAAATCTGCCATCAATCCAGGAAGCCTGATGCCTTCTCTGTTTTTAAGTGTCCTTTTTGACATTTTTACTACAAATGTCACAGCCTTTAGTGAGGTGTTGAGGAGGTAGACATACCACACAAACTTTGTGGGCATCAGAGGAAGCTTTCTTTCTGCCACAGTAAGGGCACTTTGTGAAGAGAGCAGGCATTTTTTTCCTCAGAAAAATGAAAAAAAGCTATCTACTTGATAGAAGAGATGTCACAATGCCATGAAAAAGCTCTGAAATGCATTAATAAATGTTTTAGAAGAGTAACAAAGGTGAAAAAAATCACCAGAGGTGTTCTGAGATCCTGATAGATGGAGCCAGAAAACATAACTGACTCTCACAGGCAAACTGCCACTGCAGTGCATTGTGGGATGGTGTCCCTCTGAGATTCTTAAAGGTACAGGTCATATTTTATACTTTCTAGTGTTAGCCAATCAGGCTGTTTTTTTCTTTGCATTCTAGACTTTCTGGCACAATCCCTTTTCCTATAAAAAGTGTTGTAAGCTGTGCAGTTCCTCCCTTCTGCAGTCTCTACCAGCATGCTCCAAGAAAATACAACTCTGACAGTCTACACTACAAATGAATGGAAAATGTCTTTCACTGATGAACACTATACAAATCCTTTTCCTGGATATTCTACATATATGGAATAAGGTGTTCCGGGGTCCACGCAGGCAGCACAGAATTATTCAAGGTTTATGACTATCAATGAAGATCCTACGATGCAGAAATAAATATATATATATGAGGATAAGTGGTTCAAGCAAGAGGTCGGGACTGCCATGGGTAGTTGCTTCGCGCCCAGTTATGCCTGCATGCTAATGGGTTGGTGGGAGGAACAACAAGTCTGGACAGAAATGAATGAGAATCTAACTAAACATATAGTCATGTGGACCAGATTCATAGACGACATTTTCTTAATCTGGGACGGCTCCGAATCTGACTTAAGGGGACTGTTTAAGATGCTGGATAATAATGATGTTAATCTCTGCTTTACACAGAAGTATAATCAAACTGAGTTAGAGTTTCTTGATATTAATGTGAGCGTCAGTGAAGGGAAAATATCAACGACCCTCCATAGGAAGGAGACTGCAGGGAATAGCCTTCTGCATGCGAGAAGCCACCATCCAACTAATCTCAAATGGAGCATCTCCTATGGGGAACTGGTAAGGGCGAAACGCAATTGTACCACTGAATTGGCGTTTTCTAAGGAACAGGACAGAATGATGGCCAGATTTAAAACTAGGGGCTATCCGGAGAAAGTACTGAGGGTGGCGAGAGAAAAAGTGGCAACCCGTAGCAGGACGGAATTACTAGTACAGAAACAGAACAGTGTGGGAAACAACGAAATCAGGATGATAACGGGTTTTAATGTAGAAGCACGAGCAGTGCGAGAAACCCTGAAAAAACACTGGCACATAGTTAAGAGCGACCCAGTAATAGGAGCACTAGTCAGCGACCAACCCAAGGTGACTTACAGGAAAGCACGGTGCCTTAAGGATATGTTGGTCACGAGTTACATGGGGCGACTAAACAACAAACTTGGATACAGCAACAGAAGGGCTTTTTTAAGTGTGGGAAATGTAAGGCTTGCAGCACTAGTAAGAACAGGAAGAGCTACCCACTACCTACAGGGAAGACAGCAAACATTGACAAATTTATGAACTGTAATAGTGATTTCTGTGTGTATGCCATAATGTGCCCCTGTTTGAAGATGTATATAGGGAGTACTATCTTCCCGGTGAAGAAGCGAATTCTGGAACATGCACGAGCTATAAAGAATTGTGATCTGAGTTATTCAACTGCTCGACACTGGCTCAAAAACCACAATAAGGATGTTAACAGCTTGTCTTTTTTTGGTGTTGACAGGGTGGCAGCTAATCCCAGAGGGGGCAATCGAGAGAAACAACTGAGGATTCTGGAATCCAAGTACATCTTACTGCTCGAGACTAAGACCCCCTTTGGTTTGAATGAAGATGAGGAACTGTTCGTCCATATTGGATGAGTACCCCACTTGATCTGTGACTTTTTAGTAGGCTATCATTGTGATCCCTGGTTTCTCTGTTTGTTCTGTGCTTGGGTGGAGGGCTCTCCGCCTAGACACAGTCCTGGCAGGCTGAAAAATCTTCACATGAAGCAGCACTTTATTTCCCCCATGCCTGCGTCTAGGTTTTAACCCTAGAATGTATTAGACATAGCAGTCAGGTATCCCATAACTGCTCTACCTATTTTGTATTTTGAGGGTTCTCCCTCAGATCTCACTATTTGATAAGGCCATTTCTCTTTTTTAGGTTGCTGTGGGTCAGCTTATTCCGGTGACCTCTTGTTTTTCTTTGTTGTCCCTTTTTGTATTTTTATGTTGCAACACTGATTTCACTCACCACTATGTCTTTGGTAATAGAAAAAAAAAAATTTGCCCCCGCCTTTGGTCCACTTTTTCTTTGAGGGTTCTTATCCCCCACCCCCCTCACTTTTTCTTTGTCTATTTTGTTTTGAGGGTAATACGATCATCATCCTATGATCTTAGTAATAATTATGATCGTTCACATGTAAGATCAGGTGTCTGAATTATGGGCACCTGGAACCAACTGGGACCGAGGTAGGCTGGATCCTCCCTATGAATTTGGCCACTTGGCCGGGATATGAAATTTGACATTTATTGACTATTTAGCATTAACAGGAAAGTGCCTCATGTAATTGCTGACATATTAATTAATATTACTGTGTGTGTTTACCCACATATACAAATTGGGGTATTAAGTTTGCTTTTCCATTATAAATTGATAAAATGCATATATCATTTAGTATGAAACACGGTTAGTCTGTCTTCCTTGTGTCATGAGGTAGCATGTTTATCAAAATTACAAGTCTTTTAATTATGTCTATTCAGGAAGTAGCTGGCTGAGGTCCGTCTTCTATGTTTACACTTTTGTATTATATATGTGGGTGTTTGTGTAACGTGGCTTGTGAAAAAGACCGTAATGGTCGAAACGCGTCGCCAATAACACTTTGTTTTTGATCACGATCCCTGGAGTGCGAGTCTTCTTTTTGCGCGCTTATCAGCTGGCGAAAATTCTAATATATATATATATATATATATATATATCATTTTTAAAATATTTTCGGGGGGAAATCCTCATTTCTACTCCTAACTTACCTTTACCTCTACCCACCCCTAAAAACACCCTTACCTCCCTTTACCGCTTCTTGCACCAAAGCCACTTTATTTAAATAACATACAAATGTTATTGAAAAAAATATTTTCCTGGGTGGTAAAGTACTGCATGGTAAAGTTACTGCGTGGTAAAGGCAGATTCCAACCACTGCTGCCTGCTTGGTACTTACCTGTATGGTAAAGATTGCGAGTTAAAGGTCCTACATGGTAAAGGCTGTTTTCCAAATAATGCTGCCTCTCTGCTCTTGAGTAACCACTGATTTGTTGCTACACAATCTACCACCCACCAGATGTGTTCAATGGTTCTGAAGAAACCTTGCCATCCTTCTTGGGAGACAAATAATATTACACATTGGTTTGTACACTGGTCTCCCAAGTCACAATATTACATACTCCATTTATTCTTGAAACAAATTGACCAGCCTAGTCATGGTATACCACATGTAACTCAGCTGTATTAATAAACCTCAGGATGCTAGGCTCATGCTGTGAATTTGCAATACTATACACAATTTCCTAACCTTTTGGTAGCCAACCACATTAGTGTTAGCAATTTTATGTTATGTGGTCCTGTGCGAGTGCCTCTCACCCCCTCATTGCACTTACCACATCAATGTTGAATACAGCTTAAATGCCACCATAGCTGCTTTTGAAAGACCTTCAAAGCTAAAAGGATATAATTTCCCTTTGTCAGAGAGCTTTGGGTCAATTCAAAATTCCCCAGTGGGCGTGCAATAGAACAAACACTTTATTTACCTTTGCAAATATCCTCTTTCTCCAAGTACATTTGTTTAATTTCCTTTGTCTATGAATGTTGTTCGATTGTGTTGCAAAATGTCACAATCCTTTGGGATGAATTAAAAAAAACTCCTTGTTACACCCCAAAATTGCTTGCTGCTGCACTAGGTACTCAGCAGATATGCCCTTTGACTGACAGAACGTATATAACACATCCCTACTTGATTGAGTCTCTTGGCATTGGTCTTGTTTGTCCTGACTAACACACAGGTTAGCCTTCAATTTTTTGCGGACATAGTGAAGGATAGGGTGAGCCTTAAGTATATGACAGTAAGTTACAGATGCAGAAATACCTTCCATATTATATATGTGACAGAATAACAATACAATTAATGGGTGTGCAAATCACCAAAATGTACATTAACAAATGAATAATATGTATGTATGTATGTATAACAATATGAATAACTGGTGTGCTAATCACTGTATATCACAAATACCATTAGTTGCTGTCAATAACAGGTGTGTGAATCACCAAAATGAAAATAAGCAACTGTATGGTGAAATGAGACCCACATTTAATATAAATAACTGGTGTGTGAATCACCATGTATCACAAAATATCATTAGTTGCTGTCAACAGGTGTGCAAATGACTTTGTGGCACTTTGTCCAATGTGAGGGAACCAGTCTTAAATGACCCTTCTCCCAGCACGAAGACTGGGACAAAAACCTCGATACAGTGAGGGTAAAGTTCATGTCTAAGAACATAGCAGGACTAAGGCAGAAACTGGGGAATGCTGATTGGCGAAGTACTGTGGACAAACATGACTGGTTTTTTTTACAGGACACCTGGGCCACGAAAACTACCCTTTTAGATGGATATTGCTCTTATCAAACAATGGCCCGGCCCACGAGGGTGGGTAGAGCAAGTGGTGGCACATTAACTTTGGTTGCAAACACCTTCAATCCTAATGTCCTTAACTTTGGAGATCCTTCCCCTTTTTTCACATATTACTCTGTAAGGGCTGTGAAGATTGGGATTGGGTTATAATTAATTATTATAACAATTTTACGGGGAATATGGCGGCAGTCCCAGCCCTCTTGGAAAAGTAATTGTTAAGTAATGTACATCCTAGTTGGCTCTATATCTTGTGGGCGGGAGATTTTAACATCCACGGCGCAAAGTGGCATGGTCGACGGGGAAGTAGAGGCCCTTCCCCACTTCTCTCATAATCAGCATGGGAATGTGATGAATAGATTACTAATAATTAGAAGTTTACTTATATTAAATAAAAGTGATCAAGAGACAGGGCAAACGGAAAAGACCTTTGGGGACAAGGTTAACGGATCCACCATAGATTATATAGTGGCCTCAGAGTGATTCAGTGATCGGTTCTCACAAATAAACTGTGATTTCACTACTTTAAGCGAACACGCATCCCTGACAGGCTCCTTTAAATGGGAGGGGTCAATCAAGAACTCAATTCAGGTGCCAAAGCTGGTGATTACTAGAACGAACAGCTATACTCTTAAGTGGGAGAAAAGTAATAAAGAGGAATTCTTCCCGCAGATATTGGCTGAGATGAACTCTGAAATCTTCATCTGTTTATCCAATAACTCCGAGCCAAAGCGGTTAATGAAGGCTTTTGCAGGCATGCTTGACTCCATAAAAATAAAACTGACACACTCCATACGCCGTAACCAGGCACCAACGTCTGGCTGGTTTGATGTCGCCTGCACCCGTGCCCTAAACAACTTACATGCTGCCCTGAGGATTACCCCAAGAGACCTGAAAGTAGTACAAACCCTGCACAAGCAATATAGAGAGGCACGTCATATCAGAAGCCAAACACTAAAAGAGGATGTCTGGGACGCACTTAGAGCAGCAGCAGCAACAAATTATAGCCAGGCTTTCTGGAAAGAGATAAATGCACCCTTCCTTGCTGAAAACCGAGTTTCAATGTTAGACCTCCATGTCAGAGAGGAAGCTGGGAGGCCAATTTTAGTAAAATATTTGAACAAGATAAAGAGTCCGTTCTTGGGCCGGTTAATACACCCCCGCCCACTACTAACGTATCGCTGGTTTTTTACATTGATGAGGTGAAACGTGGATTAGCACAGACCGCCCCAGGCAAAGCCCCAGGGCCGGACAGGGTGCTGATAGATGCGTTTTTGGCACATCAAGAGATATGGGCCCCTCTCTCGACAAACACTTTTAACATCATAGCTAAAGATGGTTCTGGAAGAAGAGCATATTAATTCCCATGTACAACAAGCATTTGCAATGCAATAGGTCTCGCATTATTAAAGTTTGAGCTATTGGTGTTGCATTATTTAGCAATGCCAATAGCTCAAACTTTAATAATGCGAGACCTATTGCATTGCAAGAGGGAAACGTGCAATCAATTAATATGTGTGGGGAGGGGATGGGGCAGCAAGGGATAAAACATTCCACATTCATGACTGTTCACCCAGACTCTGCTCGACCACCCATCCGGCTGCAACAGGTACAGTTGAGCAAGCTCACCAGTTTACAGTGCTTCAAGCGTAAATAAAATGATTATTTTTTAGACTTGATTACATGGTGTACTCAACCACAACAACAAAAATAACATTTAATTTAAATCAGTAGCAATAACAAAGAATAAAACTTGCTGCGATCCTTCCAACATAAACTGGGAAATATTGGCCTGCCTCCGGATTTTTATTCTGTTTTCTGTATGTGGTACCGCTTTACACTGTTTCACACCCTCCCCCATCTCCAGCAGCCGAGCTTCCAAGACCCACTTCCTCTCAGAAGAATGCAATTTCAACAACACGGAAATCCAGGTTAACCTTTGAGCACCCGCACCCTGCTGGTGCCATCAAGGAACAGCTGTGCAGCCTCCACACACGTAAATATACATCGCTTATCCTTCAACAAGAATTATTCTCGTTCACTGCCAGCCGCGGATAAGAATCAGATTTTAGAGAAGTGCAGACTTGTTACAAACTACATATTTTAGACGCCCAATACATTCTCGCATTCTTGTGATTTTTATCTATTTCTGGAAGTTAGTGGTGGCTTTTCAATGGGTTTTTTTCTGGGGAGATCTATTATTTTGTCCAGAAGTATGCTATACAATGTTGGCGATTACAGTCGGGTTTACATACACAAAATCAGCAGCAACAACAGAGGACAACAGTCAGGGAGATTCTCATAAGTGAGAGATCTGGTGGAAGGTACCTCAAAACGGTACTACAGCGACAGACCTGCGTGCAGGACGAGGACACACTGATACGCTTAGACAGCATTGCTAATAAGGCATTAAAAAAATAACAAGCATGTAGAGTAATTAAGAATAATTTAACATGACTGTAAGAAGCAAGCACGAAACTGTATTCTACACAGCATTACAGTCTTCAAGACAGCAGCGGTAGAGGCGGAGAAGAGCCATTCCACAGGAATGCGGGGTTTAGCGGAGATGTGTCGTCTAGCGGCCACACATTCCACAGTACGGAAATCTTGAGAAATCAGAGGAGCCCACAGTATGGCAACGAAACGCTGCCAGGAAAAGCACAGCCACAAGCACCGGGCAATGCTCTTTTAGTCACCAAAGAAGACACCCACTCTCTCACAAGGAAGGCAATCGGGACCCGGTGGCATCGAATAAATGAGCAGGTCCGAACAGCGCAGCACTGACATCCGACCCGCCCGCCTCAAGGCGCTTCTTCTTGAAAGAAGTGATTAAGCGCAATGGGGGTTTCAGACCATTCCAGCGCCCTACGGAGTGCTTTTTCTTGGGAAAAGGCCCCCCAGGAGCTCTTCCTTGCCCTACACTGCAGGCAGCACAGCACAGCACACAAGGTACCTCCCAGGAAACGGCGCCATGGCTCACCTTATTATACTTCATCATGGAGGGCTCGGGTGGAGGTGGCTGCCTGACGAGGAGCTACACCCTGCTGCTGCACATGGAGTCCGGTCAGCGACCAGTCTCCAAACGACTCAACTGAACCCTGGCCGGGGTCCTACACGCCCTGCGCCTGCCTCCTGTCTGAGCACAGGGCCCGCCAGCTCATGTCTGTGCACAGATATATAATAATAATAATAATAATGTCAGGCTACAAGGGAAGTGGGATTATTTAAATACACATCCAACGAAGAATGAATACAATGAAAGACTACGAAAAACGTTACACATGAAAGCTCCGAAAAGAAGAAGCCGCGCCAGAGAAATAACACGCACGGAATCGAAACCTGTGGTACGCGCGCACCACAGAGGAGCCGAACGCGGAACTCGAAACCAGTGGTGCGCGCGCACCACAGAGGAGCGGGGGGCGAGGGAGCCTGTCGTCTGTGCCGCGCGCTGATGTGCGTGCTAGCCACGGACGGGAATGGGCGGAGCAAAGGCGGGACATGCGCCCGCCTTTGCCCAATTGCCGCCGCCGAAAGCAAAACCACACGCACGAGCGTGTGGGCAGATTTCAAAAGCCCATACAAGAGGTCTCGGGCTGCGCGAGCAGTGCTACGCACTGCAACGCTAGGCCCGAGACCTAAAAAGGGGGACAAAAGCCTACCTTGTAATTATTGGCCCATCTCACTCTTAGATGGAACAGCTAAATTAATGGGCAGTATATTGCTAAACAGGCTAGATTGGGCAGAGGACCACAAATTACTAATCCCAGTGCAATAATGTTTTAAACATGGTAGAGGGACCACTGACCAGTGTCTAAACTTAAGCTTGGTGATGGCTAAAAACATGGCAGCGAACATGGGGCACATCTATCTGGCCTTTATGGACCTTTCAGCAGCTTTTGACTGTCTCGAATTCCAAATTATGGAGATTGGAAGCAATGGGCATAGACAAACCCATAATAATTTTCATACGCCATATGTATTCCCAGGCATCGGCTAGTGTGGTATGGTAGGGAAGAGGACTGTACAAGACCATTCAAAATCGAGAGGGGGGTTAGACAGGGTTGCGTCCTCGCCCCTTTCCTCTTCTCGTTACGCTAATGGGTGGAGGCTGCACTGTTGGGGTCTACAATGGATATTCCACACATAAATGCCGCTACACTTCCCATCCTCCAATAAGCGGATGACGCGGTCTTAATTGCGAGAAAAGGTAGAGCACTGCAGACCCTAATTAATGCTTATACTAGCTTCATGAAGAAAATAGACCTCAGAGTTAATGTGGCAAAAACACAAATATTAGTAGCAGGCCAACGGCTAAAGAAATGTCCATCATTGCACATAGAAGCACGCAGGCTGGAGGTGGTCCATACCTTTCCGTATTTGGGGATCTGTTTTGACGAAAACCTAACATGGAATAGCATGGTAGCAAACAGAGGCCTCTCCTTTGAAAAAAGCATAAGGGCCAACTTCAGCTTTATTAAAAAACTGGGGTCTAAACCAATTCCAGAAATCCTGAAGGTGTACAAGGCCAAAGCAGTATCAGTAGCCACTTATGGGGCAGGGATTTGGGGAATGGCCAAAGTTGATACTCTGCAGTGTATTGAGGATGGGTTTTACAAAAGATTACTCTCCCTCCCGCGGACTTGTTCCAAATACAATTGCCACACTGAATTGGGGGCCCATTTATTTGCGACATGATCCGTTTAGCTCCAATTATATTGTGGCACTCCATTTGGAGGAGAAAGACTGTAAAATTAAACCAAAACATCCTGAGCGATTGTTTCAAGCTGAATCATGTTGATTAAATTAAATGGCTGCATTATGCAAAAACCACATTAGGGGCACTGGGCTGTTCGGAACTTTATGAAAATCCAACCAGTTGTAGGTTGATAACTAAAGCGAAGCTGAAGGAAGCCTTTTGCCTGAAAGCTATGTAGGAAAGAAGGGAGGCCCATCATCTGAAACCTTCAGTGAATCTTTACCAATTGTCCCCCTCCATCCCCTTGGATACGCATTCCTGTTTGGCTCAGGTTCCCAACTTATAACACCGCTTCATAGTAGTAAGGTTTTGGCTAAATTACATTCTTTTGACGCTGGGGTACCTTGAGTAGCAGGTACTCTTTACATGATTACCTCCATGCCCATGTGATGGTTAATCTTCACAATCAGATTTACACCAGTTCTTTTTTCTGTAAATTCTATGATAAAGCCAGGGACGAAATTTATTTTGGCTCCCGTATGGAGACATAATTTTAGACAGTGTTGGGTAGCACTTTACTTTATCCAAATGCTTGGGGATTGGTTTGTGTGCTATTGTATAACATCGCTTTTGTGGTCAGCCTTAAGGCTGAGGAGAACCCAGCCCACACTTGTTCTCTTAGAGAACAGTGAAAGTGGACTACGTATTTTTAAAACTTTACACGGATTTTGTTTTTAATGATATCAGTTTTTATCGTTTTTAGATGGGAATTATCGTTTATGATAGATTTGTGTATGATGAAATTGTTTATACTTCTCCACTTTATATCCATTTGAAAGATTGCGAAATAAAGGAACTTGATTGATTGATTGATTGAGATGTGTGAATCACCGAATTGTCAACAGCTAATGTACTGTGATTTAGACCTGGTGACATAAATAAGAAGAGCCCTTTAGTGTCAAGCGTATGTAAAACACAAGATACTTACCTGTACACTGTGGTTCTCCGTACGTGAATCTATAAAAGATATCAATACTGGAGAACCACAGTGTACAGGTAAGTAACTTGTTTTTTCTCAAGTACTGTATCTTTTATAGATTCACATGCTTGAATCAGAATAGTAAGCAGTTATCAAATGTCAGCGGCAGTGGGTAAGGTGAACCATCCCACCATGTGACCCCAAGTACAAAAAAGTAACAATAGTCAAAGTGTAACCATTATAAATATATATATATATATATATATATATATATAGATGTGTATATATATTCCAAATGTTATCACAAGCTCCTCCAAAGCAACGCGAAACAAGCCCACCATCCGATCCTCATTTCATCATGTATTTATTTGCAGCCAAAGAGACCACCATTACGCATTTCGACCTCCATAGGTCTTAATCATATGGCAAACAACAGGCAACTGATTACTTGGCTTTCTAAACACAAAGCTTGTCGCAGACAGTGAAGAAGGACTTCAGTTAGAACATTTTCGTTTTGCTTACAAGTTGTACTTTGTGCAGTGTCCATTTGATGAGACAGTAAAAATGTACCTTCAAAGAAACTTTGTTTATATTTATCAGTAAAAGTACTGCCATTTTCGTTTTTAGTCGTTTTTCTCTGTTAATCCTCTCAGTATTGTTAAATCTAGGACTCCAATGTCCATAATGCACTGCCAAAGTGATGTAATGTACTTGTTTCAATAAAACAACTTTATTGGTCCTTTCAATGCTTGCAATGTCATTAATCCTAAAAATATCTCAGAGAAGTCAATTTCTTATAGTGCAAAGGATTTCCATTTCTTGCACAATGCTGCTCCTGATAATTTGAAAGCTACTCCGTGTTATTTGATGTATATAAATATATATATATATATATATATATATATATATATAGAGAGAGAGATGCATATATATACACACACATACATTGGAAGGTATTAATCACTAACCATAAAATAATTGTATATGAAAAAATATACACTAAGAAGTTCATACCTTAAGCGAACAGACATTGCAGAGCAGCTTGTCCAACCGCTACATCCGCCTTCTGCCATGAGTCCAGGCAGTAATGCTTTGTGAAGGTATGGACGTTCCCTCCACGTCGCCGCCCTGCAGATGTCGCGTAAGGACACTTCGGCAAACAGGGCCGAGGAAGCTGCCTCCTTGCGCATGGAATGAGCTGTGACCTTGGCAGCTAGAGGTCAGCCAGTCCTCTCATGACAGAAGAGAATAGTCTATGAGACCCAGCGAGCAATCGATGCCTGCGTCAAAGCCTGACCCTTCTTGGGGTAGAGAAGGCGATGAGCAACTGAGTAGATCTTCGGAAAAACTGAGTCCTTTGCAAGTAGAACTTTAAACAGTGGACAATGTCCAGTGAATGGAGGGCTTTTTCAGCCGACGAAGATGGAGCAGGAAAAAAGGAGGGCAGAATCACTGGTTTATTTAGATGAAACGTGGAAGCTATGTTAGGAATAAAAGAAGGATTGGTACAAAGAATTACTCCGTCCTTATTAAATGGTAGGTAAGGCTCTGTTGCAGTAAAGGCCTGGATTTCGCTAATGCGTCTAGCCAACGTGATGGCTAACAGGAAAGCAAATTTCCATTAAAGGAATTTGAAATCACATTTGTGTATTGGTTCAAAGGGAGACCTCATAAGATGTGACAGGACATGGTTTAGTTGCCATAGTACTGGAGGAGGTCTTATCGGTGGGTAGGCCCTGAAGAGACCCTTCATAAACTCCTTCACCAGCCTGTTTCACCACAAGGACAAGTGACCAGAACTTCGTCTGTATCTGGATATTGCCGTCAAGTGTACCCTAATGGACGTATGTGCCAGGCCAGACTGGGTGAGAGATAATAGATAGGGCAAAACGTCTTCAGGAGGCGATGAGAGAGGATCACAAGAGTGCTCGACACACAATGAGCAAAACCCTTTCCATTTGGCCAAGTAGCACTTAAGCGTAGAAGGAGCTCTGGCTTTCTGCTGTATTGTTCTGCATTTTTCAGGAATTGCTAACGCTCCGAATTCTGTGTGATGAGGAGCAAAGCTGACAAGTGAAGCATGTGAATTTGTGGATGAACCACTTGGCCCTGGTTCATGGAAAGGAGACTCTTCTTTGGCTGGAACGGGATTGGAGAGGACACCGATAGGCCATACAGCTCTGTGTACCAGTACTGCCGCACTCACGCCGGAGCAATAAGGATGATGCAGCAGGGCTCCTGTTTGATCTTTTGCAGAACCTTTGTAATGAGAGGAAACAGATTGAATGCACAAGTAAATGTTTCCTCCCAAGAGAAATGGAAGGTGTTTCCTAGGGAGCTTGGCTGAGAAAATCTGCTGGTGCAGAACCGCAAACAGATCTAGGGTTTGAAACCCCCAACAGCGAAAAGCCCTTTGCAGCTGATCCTCGTTTAGCCCCACTCGTGACACTGTTTGGTGTCTCTGCTGAGGCAGTCGGCCCATTTATTTTGGACTCCTGGTACATGTTGAACTTGCAGTGATATCTCGTGGGCTATTAGCCATCCCCAGATTCGCTGAGCCAGGACTGAGAGGGCATGAGATCTTGTCCCACCTTGTTTCCGCAGACAGAACGTGCGAACGAGGATCGACGATTTCCTGATCCTTGGCAGGAAAGCCTGGAGGCCAAGAAAAACTGCTTTTAGTTCCAATAGATTTATGTGACATTGCGCTTCCTGAGCTGACCACTCTCCGTGAACACCCACCCGTCCATGGAAGCATCCAACGTCATTACCAACTTCGGTTTTGTCGTAAGAAAGGATAGACCTTGAGAAAGGTTGTCTCTGACTGCCCACCAAGAAATCACTGAGGTCATCTCTGGTGTGATTGAAACAATGTTGTTGAAGGAGCCCAGAGATTGAGTCCATTGGGCATCGAGCTGTTCCTGGAGGTCTCATCCGTAGAAGACAGTGTGGGATCAGGAGGATGACATCATCCCTAGCATTGATTTGTATGTCCTTACTGAAACACACTTTTTTGCGGATAGGGACTGCACTGCCCTCTGGAGGCGCAAGATCCTTTCTCTTGTGGGGAAGGCTTTGGAAACCGTGGTATCCAGAGTTGCTCCCAGTAACACCAGCGATCTGGTAAGAGTGATAGAGGACTTTTCCCCATTGAGTTTGAGACCTAGGGAGGGAAAGAGCCGAACACAGACTTCTGTAGATCTTCTGGCCGCTTGGAAGGATGGAGCCTTGACCAACCAGTCGTCTAGGTAAGGGAAAACCTGGTGACCAGATCGCCGGAGAAAAGCCGCCACTGGCGCCAAGCACTTGGTGAAGACTCTTGGGGCAGACTTTAACCCGAAGGGCAGCACTTTGAATTGGTAGTGGCCCCCTGCCACCTCAAATCTGAGAAAACATTGGTGCTTCGGATGTATGGGAATGTGGGAATACGCATCCAGAAGATTGAGTGAGGACATATAATCCCCAGCATCCATGAGAAGCAAAATCTTCTGGTGAGACAACATCCAGAAGGGTTGACTTTTGATGAACTTGTTCAGCAACCTGAGGCCCTTTATTTGACTCAATTTTCTGTCTTGTTCTTTATTAAAAAGAAATTAGAGTAGAAGCCTAGATTGTGCTGATTGTGCAGCACTTCTTCGATTGCCTGCTTGGAGATGAGCAATCTGATTTCCCTCTTGAGAACTGCCAGATGACGATGAGAATTTCTTTGCGGAGGTAAATCTGGAGGCTGTTGAACAAATTACAGGGTGTGATCATGGTGGAATACACCTAACACCCATTTGTCGGAAGATATGAGCTTCCATTGATTGAAGAAATTGGAGCAAGCGTGGCCAAATTGAAGTGGGACTATGGTAGCAAGGGCCTGTGAATACTCATTGCCTCTTATTGGCATCATGAGCTCTTCCTCCTGATGCTGGGCATCGCAGTGCCGATGCTCTAGGATAGGCTGTTGTAGAGGTTTGATAAAAGGTCTGTGAAGAGTACTGCGATCGAAATTCTTGCTGGTAATAGGGTTGAAAACGCTGCTGGTGTTGAGGTCGAGAGAGATATTGACCTCTACCTCTTCCCCGAAAAGAAGAAAACTTCTTTTGCTGCAAATTCGTCAGCCCTTTAGCTGTGTCCATGTCTGACTTTACCGACTGCAGCGCATTATCCACATGTTTGCCAAAAGGAATGTGCCGTTGAACGGCATATCCAACACCTTGGCCTGAACCTCAGAGCGGAATGTTGTGGCCTTTAGCCATCCCTGCCGTCTCAACACCGCCGCTCCCGCTATCTGTCTGAAGGCGGTCGATGAAATGTCTAGAGCCACATCAATGATCTCGGAAGAGACTCTCTCCCCCTCCAATAGAACAACCTTTGCCTCCTTCTTGTCCTTGGTAAAATATTCCAACAAGGAAGAGATGTCGAACCACATCTGCCGGTCATATCTCCTGAGGATAGCCATGGCATTGGGGGCCCTGATGGCAGTGGCTGCCAATGCGGAGAACCTTTTGCCGATATTATCCAAGTGGTGCCCTTCCTTGTCAGGTGGAGCTGCGCATGGAGAAGGATTTTTAGATCTCCTTTGAGCAGCCAGTATGATAACTGAATCAGGTCATGGATGACCAATAAGACATGCAGGAGAGTCTTCCGGTGCCCTGTACTTCTTATCTAGTTTCGGTACCAGTGCAGGAATGGAGGCCGGCGTCTTCATTAACTTCAGACCCTCTTGCCATAAGTAGTCCACAATGGCAATGGCCTGAGTGAAACATTGCGTAGTAGGTTTAAAATCATACAAAAAACACTCCGTCTGCTTGGCAGGCATCGGGACATAGAAGTGCCTTGAAGCATGTTCCAGGAGATCATGAAAACCGCCGATATCTGCAGGTGGAGAGTCGGCTATAGGTGGAGTAGACGAGGGCAGAGTATGAGCCACGTAAGCGTCTTATTCATCATGGTCATCTGGGTCCAACTGCAGCTCCCCTTCTTCTAGCTGCTGATCATCATTGTCCTGCACCTGAACAGGAATTTCCAAAGGTGGCGCAACATTTTTGTTTCTTGGCGGCAGAGGTGCTGCCAGCGGTGCAGGAATGACAACAGGAACATCCTGTGTAGGTGGTAGTTGCGGAGCAGAGTTAGCCTCAGGAAATTGTTTGTAGTAGTCATGGAGCATCCTACGAAGGTCAGTAACCAACGAAATGGGAATATTAATGAAGGCTCCTGTGCATGATCCTCCTGTATGGGTAGTGCTCTTGAAATGCGTCCAAGCGTTGAGGGCTGGGACGCCCTGTATCAGAGAAGGAATAAAGGAATAATCACCCTCTAAATAAGCAGATGGGTCATCCAGCGCCTCCTCCTCCTCTGAGTCCTGGCACTTGACTTTAAGCTGCAAGGGGCTGTATGCAGGGCCATACACATCATCATCCTCAGATTCCTGGAAATCCAAGAGACAAGTAGGGGGCAATGGAGATATTTTCCCTCGTCGATGGGCTTGCCGACGGTAGAACGGCTGAGGTGACGGGCTGGACCCTCGAAGCCCTCGTTGGAGGCGTTCTTACAATTGTCGACGACGGTGACACCACCACATCAGTCTTTGACGCGGTAGTCGCCGCCGCCGGCGTCTTGACCGTCGACGCAGTCGAAGTTGTTGACAAGACTGTCGACGGAACACCTAAATCTGTGGATACGGAGGCGGTCAACTGCGATTTCTTTGTCGACGGAGTGGTCGACAAGCGGATTTTCCCAGATGAAGTATCCCTGAAGGGAGTATGAGGCGCTGATGGTAGAGCAGAGCTAGCTCTTTCGTGTGAGGAAGAGGGACCAGGCTGGCCTTTTTTAGCCCTCTTTTCTTCAGGCCTCTCTACTCTGAGATCTAGATTTTTTATTATCTCTATGCAAGAGGAAGACCCTTCTTCCTTTCTTTTCTTTGAGGAGGTATGGGGCTTCTTTGCACCTTCAGAGTCAGAGTCCTTAGCAGCCTTCTTTCTGTGCAGCCAGTGAAGAAGCCTACCATCACGGTCATTGAGGGTTTTAGTGGAAAACGTTTGACAGTACTTGCATTTTCTGGGCTTGTGGTCAGGATACAGGCAGTAAAGGCACTCTTTATGTGGGTCCTCCGAATATAATCTGGACTTTCCACAAGTCTTGCAGGGCCTAAACAACACTTTTTTAGACTCAGACATAATGAAGAAAAAGAGGTACTCACACTCCAGGACTGGACCTCAGACGAAGAGAAGAAGCAAAGAGATGAACTGCAAGCTTGAAGTTCGAAAGAGCATCAGTAGAAACACCATGACTGAGCAGAGCTCAGGGAGACTCCCTAACACACGACATGCAGTAAGAAATCTGAGGTATGGTGGACCTGCAGGGGATGGAGACTCTATGGTCTGAAGTTGGATGTTTTAAAACAATGATAATAGGTTGCTAAAGGCTATTGAATTTCTATGGCAATTGAATGTTTAGCTTTAATATTGCTATTTTTACTGTTGCCGTGGGACTCCTACCATGATGACGGGGAATATTCAAGCATGTGAATCTATAAAAGATACAATCTGGAGAACAAATGTTCCTCCAGGGAGGAGGGAGAAGGAAAGAAAGAAGGGAGAATAATCTCTGGGACCTATGAAAAATTGAGTTAACTTTGGGAATAAAGGCATGTTCAGGTTTCAAAACAACACCATCTTTCAGAAACCAAACAAAAGGAGGACAGCATTTCAAACTCCGAACCCCCCAATTCTCTTGGCCGATGTGATTGCCACCAGAAAAAGAACTTAATAGGAGAGAAACTTCAAGTCTACTGTGTCTAGTGGTTCAAAGGGATGGAACTGTAAAGCCCGTAGGAGAGCAGGAAGTTCCCAAGCAGAAGAAAGAGGAGTTCTCGATGGCTTCACCACAGAAAAACTCCTGAAAGGTCTAGAAATCAGAGATTTTACCACAGAAGAAGGTTCAGAAAAGTCCCTAAAAGCATTTATCACAAACCATTGAGTTCTTAAAGTGGAAAAAGAAAGATTCAAGTAAAACCCATCTAGAAGAAAGTGCAAAACAGTAGCCAAACTAGAGGTGGGTACAGAAAAATTATGGCCAGAGTACCAAGTGTCAAAAGACTTCCAGTGCTTTGAATAGGATTTCAAAGTGGAAGGCCGCCTAGAGTGTTGAATTACCTCCACCAAGGTAGGAGAAAAGCCCTTTGCTAGGAGACCGGACTTCTCACCCTCCAAACTGACAGAGTGAGTTGGAGCCAGAAGGTCAGGGCCGAAGGCCTGAGGGGGGACGTGGATTTCAGCAGCACCCAAGAAGGAAGAAGAGCCAGGGACTGCAGAAGCGGAAACCAGGATATCCGCGGATATAAGGGACCACCAGTATCAAGTTCCCTCTCTCCTGCTGAAACTTGGAGAGAACCCTCTGAATTAATGGAAAGGGAGGGACCGCATAGAGAAGATGTGCAAGCCATTCGATTACCAATGCGTCCACACCCTAAGTCTCTTGCTCTTGAAACCTGGAGCAAAACCTTTACAGTTGAGCATTGTCCTTGGTCCCAAAGAGATCCAGATAGGGCTGGCTGAACTGCTTGCATATCTCCCAAAATATTGTTCTTATAGGGTCAGCTCCAGTGAAGTCGGGAATCTTCTTCTGAGGATGTCGGCCTCCACATTGTCTGAACCCCTGATGTGGACTGCTTATAGGTGCAACAAGTTGGTCTCTGTCCAAGAGCCCAGCTGTGTCACAATTGTATTGAGGGATTCTAAAAGTGTGCCTCTATTATGATTGATATAGGAGACTGGCACTGTGTTGTCAGCCTTTATTAGCACATTCTTCTGACACAGATGGAGACAGAAACATTTTAGTGCTCTGAAGAGCGCCATTCATTCCCTGCAATTCGAAGACATGCGCTGTTCCTGAATGGACCACTTGAATTGGCAGGACCTGTCCAGAAGAGTAGCACCCCAGTCCTGTAGTGTAGTTCCTATTTCCCTAATAGGCTCTGCGCATTGGAATAATATAACCTATAGGTTTGACATAGGACTAAGGTCGGTATGTCCCTATCGATTATATTAAACTTAATTACCTGTGCCAGCTAGCTCAGAGGCCACTAGAAACTCCTTGAGAACAAGAAGGGAGTAGTTTCTGGCAACTGAAAAACATGACAACTTTGTTTCCCTTTAGAAGCGGAACATATCTCAGAATCGTGGAAACAATAGATAACAGTTTCACTCGTTCAATCGTGCATGCTTAGTTTCTGCAGAGTTACACAGAAAGGGAAGACGGGCGTTTCAATAAAAGGGTTTTATTGAACAGTCTTGTTTCTCGTGTAAGAGATATGTGCTGTTATGATCACAAGACAGTATGCAAGATAAATAATGTACAGCGTAAGCAGTAGAAATAAATAATACTGCGCTAGCATCTTTTAGCATATATTTACGTACATAAATAACATGAGCTAAGAATGAGAGTAATCATACGATGCGTCTCTAAGCTAGTTCTACCCCAGTGTACCTAACCTAGACTAGGTGTAGGGAAGAGTAGAAGTAGGTGGAGTATTCTCTAGTATGGTAGACTAAGAGTATGTTAAGTCTAGTATGCCAAGAGTCCCTCTAGGATCAAGTCAGCTCCATACCTTGAGAATGAGAGAGGTGGGAATCTCCTGCCGGATCTTGGAACTCTAACACCCTGCGAAGGGAGTCAGAACACTGGAAGCTGGATTCGTCTGCGTGCAGGAATGACAGCGTCTTCTCAGTGCGTCAGGCCGGGATACGGGCTCCTCTGAAGTCGAGGTGTCCTCTAACTTGCTTGGGCAAGGGAAGGTATATTTATAGCTGGTAGGTGTCGAGGAATGTTAGCATTGACGTGAAGTCGGACATAGGAAGACGTCAGGAATGAACCCTTAAGGTATACTGGTTCATACATAATAGATGAGTTCTTGGAGAAATCAATAGTCCTGTGCTAGGGGAATTCCCGAAGCTTAACCCCTTCCATGCGCGGCCGATTTTCGCCCTGTGCGAGGCATTGCATTGAGCGGACGGGTTCATGACGAGCTCAGCTCGTCATGCGCACACGAGCACTGCGCAGCATGACGAGCTGAGCTCGTCATGAGCATGGAAGGGGTTAAGGGTCTGGTTTCTAAGAACTCGTTGTGACGTTAGGGTGGACAGATGTCGGTGACCATGCCTGTATTTGGAGTGCACGGTTAATGCCTAAATAAGGACAGGGATTCTATGCCTATATAAGGGCAAGGCGAATTGTGCCTATATAAGGACATGATTCAGGAAAACCTATATACGGACCCATAAAGCGGAATACAACACCCACTCCATCTTCGATTGAACGATAAGACTAAATGCTAAACATTTTGAAATGCTAAACATAAAATTAAGTACCACATATTGCTAAAAACATTTCTAAAAGAAATTTAAAAGAATCTTAAAAACTGTTGAAATGCCATAGGTACTGTACATTTAAAGCATTGTTTTCATTCTAAGCATATAACTGAAGTGGAATGCAACGTGAATGAAACAGTAATATATACAGATGATGAAATGGTCGATAAGTTCTTACAATCAAAGCCATTGCATATCATGGAAATAAATGAAATTTTAGACAAGTAAGGTGACAAAGTGTCCCTGGAAGTATTCAAAGAAGTCCGTTTTATAAGACTAGTTCTACTGTAAGCAGATTGTTCATTTGCCATGTCATTTAAAAAATTTCAAAAAGAAAAAAGTTAAATTCTGGGAAAAGTTCCAAGTTTGAAAAAATACGAAGGCCAAATTTCATTGTTGCCCTGGTACACTGTGAGCCGAATCAAAGTCAGTGTAGGGGTCTGGCGTAAACATTAGTTCATCTATTTCCGTAGCCAAAATATCATCCACCGAAGTCGGTGACATTTGGAACACCTCGTTCAGAAGGTTAAGTGCAGAGAGATGAGAAACACCGCCTTCAGCAGAAGATGCAATGTTCGCGTCCGTTGTTACCTGTGTGCCCGTTGATCCATCTCGTATCTCAGCAGCAGCCGGAAGCATCTGTGAGATCTCAATGAATGCCGCCATCAGGATTGGAAGCCGCTGGGGACAACACACAGCATGGGCCGTTATCGGGTCCAGCAGAGTATCAATATCCGTTGGCATGACTGATGGGAGTGTTAGACAGGTGTCTAGCACGCATTCTTCACCGCAAAACAGGCAGCGTAGAACAGGTAAGATGCAATCTTGCCAGATTGGTCTGAATGACAAGAACCACGTTGTATTAAGTTCCCGTAGACGAGGCATGCCCAAAAGCTGTACTATTCGCTCACGGCATTTCCGTTCAAGGAGGGCTCTCTCCACATCGCTCGGAGTGATGTTGGCGAAGAGGCTTGCCATAGCGTAGTAGGAGGAATAGAAACAGGATTCCTGCATCAAGTGCTAGAATTAACGGCACACCACCAAACACTGAATGTGCGAAGTTTGGGATGATTCCGAGGACAGCCTGGAAAGGTGTTAATAGTCCGGAACAGATGGTCTTAAATACATGTACAATTCCGCTTGTATCTGACATATTAAAGATACGTCTTATCATTTCTACGAAATGTATAGGGCAGTTTGTACGAATTAAAGCTTGTATCTCAGCCGAAGTCCTTGCAACTTGTAGATCATAGGTTTCTTTAGCCGAGGTCAAAGGCACTGATTGTTGTATAAGCATGGCTTTCATTCTGCTTAAAGTATCAAATCGAATAAAAGAGACATTCAACGAAGGCCACAAAGGTGACTCCCTGACTGTGTCTATTGGGGCAAACAATGCTTGCATACAGCAAGTGATCCTGGAGTTGACCGTTACTAGATATGGGATGCCTGGCAACATGCCACAGCAACTCTGATCATTCAACATGAGGTAACTCCCATTAGAAAGTTGTCCAAACGTTGGATTAATCACAGCAGCTGGTGTACCCTGCTGGTGGCAGGACAAGTTTGCCACAGAACCATTACAAGCCCCGTGTAAAGAAATGTCCTGACAAATCAGTGAACCGCTTAGTGCACTTTCACAGTGTGTACCGCTTAGAAACACTTCACGATCCCCACTCCAACATCTATAGGTGTAAGGTAAATTCCAGGATGTCTTAATGTATTCTTTACCCAACCTTTCATATTTGCCTGCTTGCATCTGTTTAAGGCAATACTGAAACTGGAAAGTAGTCACAGGTAGACTAATTTTGCCATGAATAAGCCATTCTGTAGCTGGTTTTTCTGCCACTGTGAATGGTAACTTTTCAAGTTTTTCAATGCTCAGTACTGTATACTTGGCTCCCCTTTGTGCCAGTTCGATCTGTTTATCAGTTAGATTGTATTCTGCAAACAGAGCCGTCGTGTTGATAAAACGCCAAGGCACATAGCCCGCACGCAAAGATTGCAGCGTCCAGCTTAATAACATAATAGAACGTAACTGAGACTGGCCTTGCTGTAACATGGCTAAATCTTGTTCCAGTATGTCGATAGCAGAGGATACAATACTGTCCAATGAATAAATTCTGGAGGACAAAGTTGTTAACCCATTGTCGACCACAGAGAGTTTTCTCCAAATTAATACGATCAATTTCACGTATTCGTTCTGCGGCCTCCATCTGTGACACCTTCCATGCTTCATTATAAGCAGCATAAATGCCGGCATATATGAAACGTTTTTGACGCGGTTTTCTTGGTCCGAGCAAGAATTCCCTAAGGTCTGCGTCTTCTTTAAGTAAAGATAAGTGTTGTTTCACATCCTTAAGTGTAGGTTTTTGCAGCCAATCGAGGCATAATTTTCCTACACTGTATGTTGTTACTACCCCCGGATGCTGTCTTTGGACGTATCTTGGGTCTGGCCTGTGAATAGAAAACCCCTGTGTTTTATTCAGGAATCTGTCTTGACAGTTGTTTGTGTCTGTGGGCCAGATCAACCATTTTCTCCAATCAGGATTTGTTCTGTTGAATTTTAGTATGGTGTCAACTGTAACCGCTGCCTGTGTGTTGTTATCACTTGCAGGTGTTGGTACAGAAGGATTTTTCATGTCTTTAATCTTGGCTAACCCAAGACAAGACGTTTGTTGGACCGTGTCATTCAAAAACATTATTTGTTGAGGGACGATACAGGCTCTAAATAAAGCTTCTATCCCCTGCAATTGCCAATCTTTAGTACCCCAGACAGATTTTGTGTCTATTGTGTCTTTCCATAAGTCGAAACCCTGTCTAGACAGTTGGGCAATAAATGTTGCAGAGTAAATCTGTTTTGTATTAGTTAACATAATTCTCAGTCCTGTTTTGTTTACATTTTTATAGTAAAATTTTTCTGGATCAGATGTATTGTATCCTGAAAAATATGGAAACTTTCTAGCAAATGTTTTTGAACTACCTTTTGGTGGTGTAGGACAATGCTCCCATTGGTTAAACATAAACACATTTCTAGGTGTTGCAGGTTTATGCAAAAAATGATGACCATAGTGGTTATAGCAATACAGCTGTTCAGTCTGATGAACCCTCTAAACATTCATTATTAGAAAATGCAGCAGATTTTTCTAGGTCAAACATTATAATATTTACAGTTTCAAAGTCCCAATCATCAGAAAAGGTACTGGATGAAACGAAATCACTTAGTGAAATTTTAAATAAATGTGGAATGTTCAAATGTTCCGTCGGGCCAAAGATATCAAAATCTGTTTTGTCCCACACTATACCATCCTGTATAGGAACGGCTGTGATGTTCACTGCAGACAAGTCTCTTGTTTCATGATGGGATGATTTGTGAGGTTTCAAAAGTAAGTTCACTTCTTTTCTTTCAGTGTCCAAATGGATGTATCTCCCATTTATAAGCACACTCATAGTCATAACCAAAGCTAGCCACAGCAGGAAGAAAAATATTCCAGAAATAACCCAAAGTTCAATCCATGGTGAAACTAGATAAGTCTTTTTCAAAAAATGAAAAAAGTCTTGTACTTGCTGCTTATAAGTTTTTGATGCTGGCGACGTCTCGGGCTCACTCGGATCCTCAGAAAACGTATCAAAGTTAATGAAGTAGCCAGAAGCAGTTCTGTCAATTGTTGGAATTGCATCAGGATTTGTAGAAATCGCTGGGACCAGTTGATCACTTGTTACATAGGTGTAGACAGGTGTATTTGGACGAACTGTTACTTGTGTTTCAAGAGGGATGAGTTCCATAGCATTGTTGCTCAGTCCTTCATCTGTTACTGCTGAAGTCTCGATGGTTATCAGTCTTTCAGTCTGAATCTCTTGGATAGTAGCGAGAGGAGTGTGTCTGCTACTAGGTCGGAGTCCACGAGGCCTACTATTTAGTATTGGCCACATACTGTGGTTTGATGAGGTCGATGGACACAAATCTTTTCTCCTTTCTTCCAGCAAGGGGCGGCAGAAGTACTGTTCTTGTTCCATGTACGGCTAGGACAGGTACTGGTTGTCTGTATGAAGGTCCAAATTCCTTCTTGTCCGCAATCTTTTCTCTGACCAGATCCCCAACTTTTGGAATCCAGACAGGCCTTGCTGGGACTGCCGGTTTTTCCCCAGTGGTGGTTGGCTGCAGGGATACGTTGCTTTGTTTCGTTCTTAATTCGTTTAAGTCCTGTAAAACAGCCAAACGATCTTTGATATCAAAGGGTTTATTTTCCACCACTGTGCCACTGCATTCCAGATCAGGCACCCACATTCTTGTCCCAAATAGGACCTCATATGGAGTGACCCCCCCTAGAGAACTTTTTGGCAAGTTGTTTAATGAGCGTTGGACCCCATAAAGATGTTTGACCCACCCATCACCCGAACCTAATACCCTAGCTGTTATAGACTGATTTATGTCCCGGTTTTTCCTTTCAACAACAGAATTTCCCTCAGGATGAAACGGAGAGGAGTACCGCAATGCAACGCCCAGACTGGCCATGGCGTCTTTGTAAGCTCGAGAGCTAAACGCAGGGCCCTGGTCAGAATGTAGCGTGCCTATTGCGTATGTGCCGATAAAGACTCGCAAATCTTTTATAACAGTTCGAGCGTCAGCCGAGCGCTGAGGCCATATCCATAGGAACCTAGAGCAAGAATCCACTGCGACCATGATATATTTATAGTTACCATCCCTTTGCAAGGGACCGCAGTGGTCCAGGTAAACACAAGCTAATGGTTTGTCTGAAATTAACAGGGGTGTCTGCGCAGGACGTTTCACTGTGGAGACTTTCATCTGTTGGCAAATTTCACATTCTAGAACATAGTTCTTGGTCTGCTTCCTAATGCCAGGCCACCAATATCTTTGTGTTAGTAAAGATACCGTTGCAGAAATGCCTGCATGAGCAGAAGCTATCCCTTCGTGTGCTGCTAGGATTAGTCCTAATCTGCGTTAATTGTTTGGAATTACCCTATCCCCCACTCCAGGGATTCGAGCAAAAGGAACGTTGTTCGCATCAATTACATAAGAGTACTTGAGTGGAAACTTTTTTGGTAACGCTGCACCACTGCCTTTGCTCGTAGCATTGACAGCCAACATTATCTCACTGTCTATTTTCGTTTTTGAACGAGTGATCGCAGCTACGGAAGCCGTATGAACAGCCCCCTTTGCGGCTTCGTCAGCCAATGAATTCCCTGCAACGTGAACGCCATCACGTTGATGACTCAGTGTGTGTATATCACGTGAGCCTTTGGTAGTTCGCTTTTTAACTGAACTACTTGTTCCCAAAGCGTTTTATGCTTTATTGTGCCACCTTTTGCATCTTTGAACCCGTTTTCAAGCCAAGTTTGTATATATTCATTATACGACTGTACACAGTAGAAAGAATCGCACACTATTAGTGTGGGGAATTCTCGATCTGTACTTTCAAGTGCCATTTTGAATGCTTGTAGTTCAGCTCGCTGAGCTGTGCAATCTCCTAGAGATTGGGTTTTTGTGACCATAGGTCTGAATTTGCCATTGCACATGCGACCTTTAACGATTGTGCACGCTGCACTGTAAGCTTGCTTACTCCCTGTTGCGGGTTGTGCGGATCCGTCAGTGTAAATTATGAATTCGTACTGATCGAGAGGCAGAATCTCAGTGGGCAGAGGACATTCATGTTCATATTGCAGGAACGCTTGTGTTTTTAGATCGGGATCAAAAACATATTCAACATCTGTTGCAGCAAGAGAATTAACCCATTGTATCCATCTAGGATGTAATGCTTTAGCATTTGGAATGCTCGCTTTAGTTACCGCCTCTAAGGCCGGAACTGGGGTTACGACAATAATGCGTTTCCTTGGGCTAGAGCTCTTTCTTTTGCTACAGCGGTTTGAACTGCTGTCAGAATTTTTCTGTTGAAGTGAAGCGCATTTCTGCTTGTGTATACAAGTGTGATTTGTATGCAATTGGTACTTTTTCACCCTCATTAAATGTTAAGTAGGGAATCCGCATTGACCCGAAATTATTCGGATCACTAAATTGCGTTGACTTACGCGTGTTTGTAAGTGATTTGTTGCTAACATGTTAGCTTGGAGTGAACGCAAGATTTCTGTGTGTTCTTGTGTCCAGTTTTTGATTGAAAAATCAGGTTTGATTAATGCGTAGAGAGGTTTAACCCTTTCTGCGTAATTTAGAATGTAAGTTCTTCCAAAATTGAGGAAACCCAGGATGGATTGTAAATTTTTCAGCGTCTTTGGAGGTTGGAGCAGCGCACACCTTTCTAAAAGTTGGCTGCCAAGCTCTTGCCTTCACTTGAAAGCTCATATCCTAGAAACAGGACATTGAGATGGGCAATTCTGGATTTTTAAAATTGAATTTGTAGCCCTCAGAGGCGAAGCCCAGTATAATGGTACTCACCCTGTTCAAGTGTTTATCCAGGTCATCGTCTGTCAGATAGATATCATCGACATAGGACAATGCCTCATTGTCATAGATTTGTAGTAACTCCGTTACCCTCGCTGAGAATAACCCCGGGCTGTTCTTGAACCCTTGTGGGAGTCGACAAAATTGACGCTGGGTCCCCATTACTGAGAAAGCTGTTAAGTACCTGCTTTCAGGTGCTATGTTTTGACAAAAGAAACCATTTGAGATGTCTAATGTGGTTTTATATTTTTTACGCACAATGTTATTCATTAATGCTGTACTATGTGCATTTTGCACTGCAAATGTTTTAGAACAAGTGTTTAAGTGTCTGTAATCCAAAACTAGATGATAGGTATTGTCTGGTTTGGAGACAGGAAACAAAGGATTGTTCATTGAGGAGGTGCATGTTTCAATCACCCCTGGTATTCAAGTTGATCTAAGATCTCCCTGACCTGTTTTTTAGCTTCTTGCTTTATTGGGTACTGCCTTTGTGCAGTAGGTTCATTTTTTAGATGTATTTTATGGTGAGGTGAATCCTCATCCCATCCTACATGATTTTTGTATAATGCTGGGGCCTGGGCAACTGCCCATTTCCTGGTATAAGTATATTTTAGATAAATTGGAATATGGTTAGAGAAGGCAGGCATAATAATGTCCTCGCCATGTGGGCACTCCCTGACAAATTGTGGTGGCCAGTCTTTTTCTGCTAGAAGTATGTCATAGCCCCTTGAAAGTTTTTCCCAAAAAAGTGCTTTCACCTGTCTAGGTATGTCTCCCTCCATCCGGAGTGTTATTTCATATAACTTTTGTGGAGTACTAACCCTGGTGTCTACAGTCTCAACTGTAATGTACTCATTCAAGTCCACTATCTCCAGAAGTTCCTTCATGTTCTGGCGAGCTATTGTGACTTCTGCTGCACTGTCCAGCATTGTCCGAGCCCATTCTCCGTTCTTGAGTTGTGTTCTCAGTATCCTCGGCATGTCTGACTTTCAGACCTGCTACCTTCTTCTTTGAGAATTGAGGTTTTGATTTGTTTTTCGGAACGTGTTTGTCGTCTTTCGATTTCACGCGTTCTTCTCTATGTTCTGACCGTCCTCTTCTTTCCGATGTCTGTGACGAGATCTGAAAGGTACGAGAGGAACGTGTATCAGTATCTTGATACCGGTCAGGCTTTTTCAAATTATCCCTATTCCTGAGGTTATACCTCCTTTCAGAGGGCTCCTTTTGAGGAGACCTACCTCTGGATTGAGAACGTTTCTCGTTTGAATTTTGTTCATTAGTCTCCCACTTCTTTTTAGAAGATGTAGGAGTTTGTTTAATAGAGTCCTTCTCAGGACTTTCAGATAGTTTTGGCTTCACTGGTCTTCCACCCAAACTATCTCTGCCTAATTCTGCATGTGATTGTTCTATTATTCTGGGTAGCTCAGTTTGATGTTCTGTAACATCGAATTCCCTTAATCGTTGGCGGATCGCCACTGCTGCTACTTCCCCTTTAATATTAGATAATATTATTGTTGAGACCTGGTCGAAATTTTTCAGTAATTTCATACCTAAATTTAGAGCAGGCTCTGCCCCGTATTCGTTTTGAATTTGTTTCAGGACATCTGGTATTACCGCAATTGACGGAACACCATGTGTTTTAGTATAGATGGCAGCAAAGACTGAGCCCCAAGTGGTGCAGTCTTCCAGTTGTGGTGTGATCCCCATCGGTAAACAGATTGTTAGGATTCTGTGTTTCTCATACGGGCTAGTATTTGGAAATACTGCTTCGATTTGAGTAATTTTTTGAGCTATCCAAAACGGAATTTGCTCACGTTTTGTGGGCATTTTTCCCATGACTGCGTATAGAGTCTGTGGTGTAATTTTTAATGTATTCCCCTGTTGAGGAGTTTGATTTGGAAGTGTCAATGGTGGTTGGACTGTGAAAGTCCGCATGACATATTGGACTAGTTGTCTGTAGATTTTTATTAACTCTGTAAGTTGAGTAAGTAGTTCCTCATCTGACATTATATCGAGTTCAGGATGAGGTGTGTAGCCGGCTAGAATCGGCCATGTTGCTCCTGGTCTACCTAGTGGACCGAGCCTGGTAATGTTTCTGTGATGTTTTAGGGCGCCTTTAAACCAGAGCTGATGCTCCTGGTATGTTAATGGAATTTCAATATCCTCGAAAGGAATATATTCCTCTGGTGGATCATCTTCTTTGTAGAAGTGAAACAGTCTTGTTACTGAATTTGATTCAGGAAATATGACCCATGAATAGAATACCTCTGTCTGAAAGGATTTGTGTGCCTCTATCACGAAAACTGCTCTACCTCCTCTCGGTGGTAGGCAATGTTTTATAAGTTTTAGAGTGATGGCTCTTCTTAAGTTTGGATTGATGTCTATGACACCCTCCTCGGTTTCAATGAAACCTGTAATGTTATAAGCTGTTAAAGCTGGTTGACCCGCAACGTCACCGTTGTCGGAGTCAGGCATTTTGTTTTTTTAAAAATGTAGAACACGTTTCAAGGAAACAAAAAGATAAGGTGCACAATATTTTGGAACACTGTATCCTTCAACGTTGAACAAACCAAACAACTAATTTATAGGGTGCTTCCCTATTTAGTTATGGTGGATATTTAACCCTACCCACTCCGGACGTCTTATGGAGTATGTGAGTAGGGGTCTCTGAGAAAAGCACGAATGAGTTACTCAGTATCTAGCGTTAAATTACTGCCTTACCAAACCTTTGGGCGCTATGTAGTGTAGTTCCTATTTCCCTAATAGGCTCTGCGCATTGGAATAATATAACCTATAGGTTTGACATAGGACTAAGGTCGGTATGTCCCTATCAATTATATTAAACTTAATTACCTGTGCCAGCTAGCTCGGAGGCCACTGGAAACTCCTTGAGAACAAGAAGGGAGTAGTTTCTGGCAACCGAAAAACATGACAACTTTGTTTCCCTTTAGAAGCGGAACATATCTCAGAATCATGGAAACAATAGATAACAGTTTCACTCATTCAATCGTGCATGCTTAGTTTCTGCAGAGTTACACAGAAAGGAAAGACGGGCGTTTCAATAAAAAGGGTTTTATTGAACAGTCTTGTTTCTCGTGTAAGAGATATGTGCTGTTATGATCACAAGACAGTATGCAAGATAAATAATGTACAGCGAAAGCAGTAGAAATAAATAATACTGCGCTGGCATTATCTTTTAGCATATATTTACGTACATAAATAACATGAGCTAAGAATGCGAGTACTCATACGATGCGTCTCTAAGCTATTTCTACCCCAGTGTACCTAACCTAGACTAGGTGAAGGGAAGAGTAGAAGTAGGTGGAGTATTCTCTAGTATGGTAGACTAAGAGTATGTTAAGTCTAGTATGCCAAGAGTCCCTCTAGGATCTAGTCAGCTCCATACCTTGAGAATGAGAGAGGTGGGAATCTCCTGCCGGATCTTGGAACTCTAACACCCCGCGAAGGGAGTCAAAACACTGGAAGCTGGATTCGTCTGCGTGCAGGAATGACAGCGTCTTCTCAGTGCGTAAGACCGGGATACGGGCTCTTCTGAAGTCGAGGTCTCCTCTAACTTGCTTGGGCAAGGGAAGGTATATTTATACCTGGTAGATGTCGAGGAATGTTAGCATTGATGTGAAGTCGGACATAGGAAGACGTCAGGAATGAACCCTTAAGGTATACTGTTTCATACATAATAGATGAGTTCTTGGAGAAATCAATAGTCCTGTGCTAGGGGAATTCCCGAAGCTTAAGGGTCTGGTTTCTAAGAACTCGTTTTGACGTTAGGGTGGACGGATGTCGGTGACCATGCCTGTATTTGGAGTGCACGGTTAATGCCTAAATAAGGACAGGGATTCTATGCCTATATAAGGGCAAGGCGAATTGTGCCTATATAAGGACATGATTCAGGAAAACCTATATACGGACCCCTAAAGCGGAATACAACAGTCCAACTTGCTGGCATCTGTAGTCAGGACTATAGGGGGATCCAGATTCATCTGGACCTCTTTTGAGAGATTCCCTATATCCAACCACCAAAGAAGACAGTGCCGGACCGCCTGAGACAGAGGAATCAGTTTGTCCAAGGAATGATGTGCTGCTGACCAATGCCTGTTCAAATGCCACAGAAGAGGGCGGAGGTGAAGCCTTGCCCATTGAACCATATGAACCATGGCTGCCCGGTATCCCTGAACCTCCAACCAAAGTCTCGCCGGAGCCTGAACCTCAGAGAGCCAATCCTGGCATGCAGATTGTAAAAGCAGGATCCATTTCTCGGTAGGAAAACCCTCCCCAAATCTGCCCTGAAATGTGCACCTATGAAGGGGAGATGCTTCGAAGGGAACAACTGGCACTTCAGAAGATTGAGAAGAAGGCCCAGACTTGAAAGAACCATCCTCGTTTGATCCCAGAAGTTACTGATCTGGTCCATACTTGGAGCATGGAGGAGTCAGTCGTCGAGGTAGGAAAAAACTGGGATCCCCAGAAGATTAAGCTGAGCAACCACTGGAGCCACCATTTTGGTGTAGACTCTTGGAGCAGATTTCAGGCCGAAAGAGAGAACTATGAACTGCCAATGGCGGTTCCCCACTGAAAATCTCAGAAACGGGTGATGTTGCGCCGCAATGGGGCTTTGTAGGTAAGCATCCATAAGATCCAATGTTATCAGAAAGTGGTAGAGTGGAATGAGAGGGATAATTCTTTGAAGGGTTTCCATCTTGAATTTTGTCCTGAATGAAAGAGTTGAGGCTCTTCAGATTGATGACCAGGCGGAAATCCCCTGACACCTTTGGAACCAGGAAGACAATAGAATAGACTTCTTGACCCCACTCCTCCTAGGAGACAGAAATGTTAGCACCCTTCTCCTGAAGCAATGAAATCCCCTCCATCAACGCCTTCATCTTGTCTGGGTTTAGAGGCAACAGAGTATGAATGGTCCCCATAGACACTGGCGGAGACTCGAAGTCTATCGGATAACCTCTGCTTATCACCTGGAGAACCCACTGATCCGAGGTCAGGAAGTGCCACTGAGAAGCAAATCGTTAAATTCTGTCACCGACCCGTAAGACAGAGGCCTTCATCTTGGCGTAATCAGGAGTGCTGATCTTTAGGGTTCGGATCCGGCTTACCCTTCTTAAAGGATCTGAAGGAAGGTCGGGGCTGAAACCTGGTTGACTGATCCTAATTCTGCGGTCGTCGTGAGGGTTGCCGAAATGAGGATTTAAACTTTGAAGAAGAAGAAGACGCCTCCTTTGAAGAATGACGCTGGAAAGAAGAGAAGTGCTTACTTTCCTTAAAGTTCGATGCAGGCTATCTTCCAGACCGACTCTGAAGAGATGAGAACCCTCAAATGGCATTTTAAGAGCCACAGCACACTGTGGGGCATTGGTGTTCCAGCCCTTCAACTAGAGGTTCCATCTTACAGCAATAGAGGCACCCCCTGCTAATGCTGCAGATCTGACCACATCAAAGGAAATGTCAGAGAGGAATTTGATTTGCTGCTCCAGGTCTTCCAACAACAGGAAGCAGTCGCTACCCTGCTGAATAGCAGAAAACAGGGCTTTGAAGTTGTTAATCAAGGTCTGTGCAGTGGATGCCCCATAAATTCAGACCCTTATAGCCACATGAGATCCAGAGAAAACCTTCTGCAAAGGTGAATCCAACGTCTTATCCGCCGGATCTTTTAAAATGTTCTCCTCTGCCATGGAAGGGGGACTCACCAGGCTGGCCACCACAGGATCAACGTGGACAATATCCGGTAACTCAGAATCTATATCCTTTAAAGGATATCAATTTAGCCACAAATCTAGGCAACATAATCTTGTCCAGGTCCTTCCATTCCTGCCCGATAACTTCCTTCACAAACTGACAGAGAGGAAGGCCAGCACTGGACAGCTTCTGGAATTGCCTCAGAACCGATTCATCAGAGGGACCAGGCCTGTCAAGCGGTGAAAACCCAATATTCTCCCTAATATGGGTTAACAAGTCCCCAAGCATGTCCTTCTCAATATATTTCCCCTTGAAGGCAGAGGTGACAGATACTTCTTTAGAAAAATCAGAGACATCAGACAAGGGTAGCTCCTCTGCACCTTGCCTGGGTTTGGCAGGAGGAGGAGACTTTTCTTTAAAGGCAGCCAGAGTCTCTAGCACAATCCTCGAAATGTCCCCCTCATTCAGCCCCTCCTGCTTCCTTCTGTGCTTGGGAACCGGAGAACAGTCCGAAGAAAAAGCAGATTCATGGGAGGGGGAGGCATACTTCCGCTTTGCAAGATGCTTGCCCACAATAACTGCCAGCAACAAACCAAAAACAGCAGTAAACCACAAAACCTACCACCATCTTGCAACCGGGTCCTTAAATACTCACAGAAGATCCGTGCAAAGAAAGTGAAAGCTCATGCATGTGTACCATTGGGAATCCCCTCATACATGTCCCCGAGGACTCCCTCTTTGCCCTACCTACCGGAGTGAATGTAGCAAGACTGGCTACATCCAAGTTCTCGCCATGCGGAAAAGATGCCATCGGGGCCAGAAACCGTCGGAAATACCTGGTTATTCCGAGTGGACAATGCTTTCATGACGGAGGCCTACCACCCCTCAAGCCCATCAGGAAACGTAAGCGGGCCTCACAGCATGCACAGCTCCAGCCCAGCAGGGACCTCCTCGTCCATGTTGCAGGAAACAAAAAAAACAGGTGAAACCAAGAGTGTCAGCCCCCTTTATGGTGTCCAGGTTGGGTGGGTGGGTCTGGCTCGAGGGTTACCTGTTCTTTGTTTCTGTTGCGAGGTGACGTCACCTCATGTCGTAATGACTGGGACGAGGACAAGAGACGGAGGGGTAATGTTTGAGGCTCTAGTCTTTCTCTCTGCGGTCACGTGATGCGGAACAGTATTTTCTCTACACACGATCACTCATACTCTGTGCTCACGCTCCCACCTGCGTCATCTCGCATGTCACTTCCTGTATTGTCTCGTTCCTTGCTTGGGTACTTCAACTTCTCAAAATTTGCCAAACAAAACCTCACTGACACCGTGAAAATGTCAGTCAGCCAAAAATCGTTCAGCCGACAGTCAAAGAAAGCTTCAAGGTTCTGATCTGTGGCACTGTGGCCTCAGAACACTGCCACAGAACTCCATATTTCATTCTGCACTGCCTTTTGTTCAGCTCACTCATAGCAGGTCTTGTAATTATCCTTCGTAAAGACAGAGGAGCCAGGATGGTTGATATAAAGTTTATTTGTAATCTTAGCATGAAGCTCTGATCAGGAGAGGAAGCCTGGGCCAACTGACAACTACTGGAATCTCAGCTCCCAGCATTCAATCCATGAACTAAGATTCCAGTAGATGTAACAGACATCCAAAACTGAACATTGCCCAACACGTGTCTTAGATTGGCATCAGCAGTGGTGTTCATTGGCAGTTTAATACACAGGTTACTCATATCAACATAGGGATGAAGTCACAATTAGAAACCACTAAACTAATCTGAAAGGGGTGCAGATATATATTAAACAAAGTAGTGTCGTGTAGTTCCTATAGTACGCATGCAGGACCTGCGCGTTTGGATAACAAACTGTGGGCTTGGTGTTAGACTGACTCTGTGCACCCCCACCGCGTATGTTAGCCTGATTTGCATTAGCTAGCTCACAGTGCCACTAGAATCTCCTCTTATCGGGGAGAGATTAGTTTCTGGCAACCTTAGAGCATGACAACCCTAATTCCTCAGAATCGTGGAAACAATATACTACTTTTCGCTCAGTCACTCGTGATTACTTATTCGGTTTGTCTCAGAGAGTTACACAGAATAAACAGTCTGGGCGTTTCAATAAGTATTTATTGAACAGTTGTTATTCTAGTGTAAAATATATGTGCTGCGGCAATCAGCAGACAATAGCAGATATATTATCAGCAGTACGATAAAAGCAAAGGGATAGAACAGTTCTACCATATTGCAATAGTCATTAATACATACATGAATATAAAAAGCATTATGAAAAGTGCGCGTACTCCTACGATGCCTAACTAGATGTACCCGAGTGTTACCTAGCATATGTGTGTAGGTCTAAAAGCCTAAGAGCCAAGAATCCTTCTAGGATTTAGTCGAACCCCCATACCTGAATAGAGAGAGTGTGGGACCCCGTCCTGGTCTCGAGTTGGACACCCCGCAAGGGCTGTGTTAGACCGCTGTCAGCTGGAGCGACTGCATGCAGGAGCCTCAGTGTCTCTGGTCAGTGTGTCAGCATGGAAGTCTCGGTTCCCTCTGTCTTACCGGGGTAAGATGTGGTGTATTTATACCCTGAAGACTCTAGTTGCTTCGTATGGTTTGTATTGGCCTTTGTTAGACTTGAGGAAGACGTCAGGGGTGAACTTTGTACATACATATTATGCAGGTGGTGTATTCCTAGAGAGACATGCATAATTAATGAGTACAGTGTGGGCCTGAGTTTGGGAAAAACCCTGCTGTATTCAAAACCACAGACGAGATAACGTTCAGCCCTCAGAGCTCGTTGTGTACTAGCGAGGAGCAATGTAGGTGAAAGATCATGCCTATATAAGGAATCATGACTATAATAGGACATGTAAAGTTATGACCGTAATAGGGCATATGCGGCTTTGACCATAATAGGGCAAGTACGAATATGACCGTATTAGGGCAAATACGAATACGTCCATTTTAGGGCATGTATGAACGGGTCTACATTAGGGCCTCTATACGGGACTTATAGCCTTGCCTACGATCCATATTTGGTATTACTCTATCCCCCACTCCAGGAATCTGAGCATATGGATTGTTTTGTGCATCTAACTTGCAGGAGTATTTGAGTGGAAATGTTTTAGGTACTGCTGTGCTGCCTTTGCGTGAAGCATTGACAGCAACCATAATCTCGCCGTCTATTCTTGTTTTTGAACGAGTGATTGCAGCTACGGAAGCCGTGCGAACAGCCCCGTTTGCGGCTTCATCAGCCAATGAATTCCCTTCAACGTGAACGCCATCACGCTGATGACTCAGTGTATGTATCACGTGAGCCCTTGGTAGTTCGTTTCTCAACTCCACTACATGTTCCCATAGCATTTTGTGCTTTATTGTGCCACCTTTTGCATCTTTAAACCCGTTTTGTTCCCAATGATGTAAATATTCATTGTACGACTGTACACAGTAAAAGGAATCACACACAATTAGTGTGGGGAATTTGTGTTCCATATTTACAAGTGCCAGTATCAGTGCTTTTAACTCTGCCAACTGAGCCGTGCAGTCTCCTAGAGATTGCGTTTTAGTGCAACTCGGATGGAACTTTCCATCGTGCATGCGACCTTTAACAATCGCACACGCTGCGCTGTAAGCTTGCTTACTCCCTATGGCTGGTTGAGCAGATCCGTCAGTGTAAATAATGTATTCACACTGATCTAGAGGCAAAATCTCATTTGGTAGAGGATATTCTTGTTCGTATTGCAGAAATGCTTGTGTTTTTAAATTTGGATCAAATCTGTATTCAACGTCCGTTGCAGTAAGAGAATTAGTCCATTGTATCCATCTGGGATGTAAGGCTTTCGCATTTGGAATGCTAGCTTTTGTAACAGCTTCTAAAGCTGGTACTGGGGTCACGACATTTAGGCGTTTACCCTGAGCCAGAGCTCTCTCTTGCTACGGCGGTCTGAACTGCTGTCAGGATTTTTTCTGTTGAAGTGAAACGCATCTCTGCGTTTGTGTACAGGTGTGATTTGTATGCGATTGGTACCGTTTCGCCTTCATTGAAAGTTAAATAAGTGTACCCGCATTGACCCGCTATTACTCGGATCACTAAGTTGCGTACGTTTACGCGTTTCTGTAAATGTTTTGAAGCTATCATGACTTCTTGTAGTGAACGTAGGATATTTGTATGTTCCTGTGTCCAATGTCTGACTGAAAAATCAGGTTTTATTAAGTCGTAGAAAGGTTTTACTCTTTCTGCGTAATCCAAAATGTATGTTCGACCAAAATGTAGGAATCCCAGAATTGATTGTAAATTCTTTAATGATTTTGGAGGTTGGAGCAGCGCACACTTTTCTAAAAAGTTAGCTGCTAGGCTTTTTCCTTCACTTGACAGCTCATATCCTAAGAACAGGACATTGAGATGGGCAATTTTTGATTTCTTGAAATTAAATTTATACCCCTCAGAGGCAAATCCCATAATAATGGTGCTCACCCTGGTCAAGTGCCTCGGTAAGTCATCGTCCGTCAGATAAATGTCATCCACATAGGACAATGCTTCTTCATCCAAATTTTGGAGTAACTCTGTTACTCGTGCTGAAAATACCCCGGGGCTATTTTTATACCCTTGGGCTAGTCGACAAAATTGTCGCTGGGACCCTAACGCACTGAATGCGGTCAGATACCTGCTTTCAGGCGCTATATTTTGGCAGAAAAGTCCATTTGAGATTTCAAGTGTTGTTTTGTATTTTTTGCGCACAATGTTATTCATTAATGCAGCACTGTGTGCATTTTGAACTACAAATGTCTTTGTGCAAGTGTTTAAATGTCTGTAATCTAAAACTAGACGATGTGTGTTGTCAGGTTTTGCTACGGGAAACAAAGGATTGTTCATAGGTGAAGTGCAATTTTCAATCACCCCTGGTATTCTAGCTGATCTAGGATCTCCCTGACTTGTTTTTTAGCTTCCTGCTTTATAGGGTATTGCCTTTGAGCATTTGGGGAAACTTTTAACGGGATCACGTGGTGGGTTGAATCCTCATCCCAACCAACATGATTTTTGTACAATGCTGGAGCTAGGGCAACCGCCCACTCCTGCGCATATGCATGTTTTAAATGTATGGGAACGAGGTCGGAAACGGCTGGAAAAATCACAGTTTCTCCCCTAGGGCACTCCATGACGAATGCTGGCGGCCAGTCTTGTTCTGCTAATAGAATGTCATAACCAGATGACAGATTTTTCCAAAAGAGACCTTTGATTTTCCTGGCTTGTCCTCCTCCAGCCGGAGCGTTATCTCATGTAACTTATGTGGGACACTTACCCGAGTATCAGGTGTTTCCACCGTGATATACTCACTCAACTCCGCTGTCACCAGAAATTCCTTCAGGTTCTGGCGAGCTATCGTTACTTCTGCCACGCTGTCTAGCATCGTCAGAGCCCATTCCCCGTTCAGAAGCTGTGTCCTCAGAATTCTGGGCATGTCTGATCTTGAGACCTGCTACCTTCTTCTTTTTGAACTGAGGTTTTGATTTTTGTTTATCTTCTTTTTTAGGTGCGTAGTCCGCAGCGCGTTGCGTGCCTCTGGACTTTGTACGCTCCTCTGACCGTCCTTCCCTCTCGGAGTTTTTGATGAACCCTGAAAGGAACGAGAGGAGCGAGTATCAGTATCCTGATACCTGTCAGGTTTTTAATATTATCCCTATTCCTGAGGTTATGCCTCCTTTCAGAGGGCTCCTGTTGAGGAGACCTACCTCTGGATTGAGATCTGCTGTCTTTAGACTTTTGTTGTTTTTTATTTTCCCACGTCTTTTTAGAAGAAGTAGGCATCTGCTTTGTAGTGTCCTTTTTAGAACTGCCCACCAGTTTTGGTTTTAATGCTTTCCCACCTAGACTGTCTCTGCCTAGTTCTGCATATGCAGTTTCAATTATTTTGGGTAGTTCATGTTGTTGATCTCCTGGACTGAACTCCCTTAGGCGTTGGCGGATCGCCACTGAAGCCGCTTCCCCCTTAATGTTAGCCAGTATTATGGCTGATACCTGATCAAAGTTATTTAGTAACTTCATCCCTAAGTTAAGGGCAGGCTCTGCTCCGTACTCATTTTGTATCTCTCTCAATACGTCAGGTACTACTGCTAATGACGAGATGCCATGTGTTCTGGTATATATGGCAGCAAAGACTGAACCCCAAGAGGTGCAGTCCTCTATTTGTGGTGTGATCCCCATGGGCAAGCAGATTGTTAGTATTCTGTGTTTTTCATAGGTGGTAGTATTCGGGAATACTGCCTCAAGCTGAGTTATTTTCTGAGCTATCCAGAATGGGATTTGTTCACGTTTTGCGGGCATTTGCCCATTACCGCGTGTAATGTTTGAGGAGTAATTTTATTTCCTGTACCCTGAGCTGGAGTACTAGTTGCTGCACCTGGTGCAGGTTGGATTGTTAAAGTCCTCATGACGAATTGTGTTAGGTTTCTGTAGATTTTGATTAAATCTCTGTGTTGTATGAGTAATTCTGGCTGTGGCATTGTTCCAATGTTAGGATGCGGTTTGTAAGCCGCTAGTATTGGCCATGTGGCCCCGTCTCCTCCGAGCGGGCCTAATTTTACTCTGTTTCTTATATGGGGTAGGGCGCCATTAAACCAGTAATGATGTTCCTGGTGAGTGGAATCTCTATGTCCTCAAACAGGGCATATTCCAGTGGTGCGTCTCCTGCTATGTAGTAGTGAAATGTCTTTGTTATGGCAGTTGCTGCTGGGAATGTAACCCATGAATAGAACACCTCTGTTTTGTTTGATTCGTGTGCCTCAATCACGAAAACTACCATGCCCCCCTTGGCTGGTAAGCCATTTTCTAATAGTCTTATGGTGACTGTCCTGAATTTTGGTGCAATCTGTATTGCATCCTCAGGATCTTCCTCGTCGTCTGACAGGGGCAGTGGCATTTGTAGTGGATCTAAGACCGCGGTAGTCATTGTGTATAGAACACAGACTAATGTTTCAAAGAAACTATGATAAGGTTTTTAGGCACAATTTTAGGAATACTATGTCCTTTCAAGCTTGAATAACCAACAGCCAATAAATAGTATTCTCGTACTACTCAGCTGTGGCGGAGTTTGTGCCCACCCACTCCAGACGTCTCTGGGGTTTTGTGAATAGGTTCTCTGAGAATAGCACGACTGAACTACTCAGATTCTACTGTTAAATAAGTACCCAAGCAACGTTGGCGGGGCCATGTCGTGTAGTTCCTATAGTACCCATGCAGGATCTGCGCGTTTGGATAACAAACTGTGGGCTTGGTGTTAGACTGACTCTGTGCACCCCCACCGAGTATGTTAGCCTGATTTGCATTAGCTAGCTCACAGTGCCACTAGAATCTCCTCTTATCGGGGAGAGATTAGTTTCTGGCAACCTTAGACCATGACAACCCTAATTCCTCAGAATCGTGGAAACAATATACTACTTTTCGCTCAGTCACTCGTGCTTACTTATTCGGTTTGTCTCAGAGAGTTACACAGAATAAAGTCTGGGCGTTTCAATAAGTATTTATTGAACAGTTGTTATTCTAGTGTAAAATATATGTGCTGCGGAAATCAGCAGACAATAGCAGAGATATATTATCAGCAGTACGATAAAAGCAAAGGGATAGAACAGTTCTAGCATATTGCAATAGTCATGAATACATACATGAATATAAAAAGCATTATGAAAAGTGTGCGTACTCCTACGATGCCTAACTAGATGTACATGAGTGTACCTAGCATATGTGTGTAGGTCTAAAAGCCTAAGAGCCAAGAATCCTTCTAGGATTTAGTCGAACCCCCATACCTGGATAGAGAGAGTGTGGGACCCCGTCCTGGTCTCGAGTTGGACACCCCGCAAGGGCTGTGTTAGACCGCTGTCAGCTGGAGCGACTGCATGCAGGAGCCTCAGCGTCTCTGGTCAGTGTGTCAGCATGGAAGTCTCGGTTCCCTCTGTCTTACCGGGGTAAGATGTGGTGTATTTATACCCTGAAGACTCTAGTTGCTTCTTATGGTTTGCATTGGCCTTTGTTAGACTTGAGGAAGACGTCCGGGGTGAACTTTGTACATACATATTATGCAGGTGGTGTATTCCTAGAGAGCCATGCATAATTGATGAGTACAGTGTGGGCCTGAGTTTGGGAAAAACCCTGCTGTATTCAAAACCACAGACTAGATAACTTTCAGCCCTCAGAGCTCGTTGTGTACTAGCGAGGAGCAATGTAGGTGAAAGATCATGCCTATATAAGGAATCATGACTATAATACGACATGTACAGTTATGACCGTAATAGGGCATATGCGGCTTTGACCATAATAGGGCAAGTACGAATATGACCGTATTAGGGCAAATACGAATACGTCCATTTTAATGCATGTATGAACGGGTCTACATTAGGGCCTCTATACGGGACATAACAGTAGGTTAAAGTGAAGACCCTTAAGGGGCTCCACAGGAAACTTTGAGGATTTATGAGGGAAAAGGCCATAACCTGACTAGATAGATGAGATCTGTCAGAAACAACTGAAACCACGAGACAGTTTACCCGGAGGTCCTTAACACAGGGGATAAATGTTCGAATAAAATGGAGTGGTCTACCATGTCCAGGAGCACGAGTAGGTAAACTAATCTCTCATAGTAATAAAGGAGGGGATCATCCCAGCAGCCCCGTAACGTGAATAAAGTACCATGAAGTAGTCTAAAGTTGGATTGGGCAGATGACAGTATTGCATTAGAGTTTATAAAGCAATTGTTTAACAAGAGATGTGTACATACTACGATAAAGCTGCGCTTCATAAATGGGCAGCGTTTAAAATCAAGAAAAAAATGATACAGACGAGGTGTGATTTATGTGCATTTTAATACTTTTTTAACATCATATTATCACACGTTCAAAGATTTGTCATCCAAAGATTCGCAATAGAAGGCATTATTTGTAAACATCTTTTCATTTGAATGAGAACATTTTGGTAGTTAAGAAAACTCATGTTTACACCCACAATATCTTCATTTGGTCACTGACGATTCCGGTACATCATTAATTAATAATTTTCCTATATTGCTCTTCATACTAAGTAAGGATTATCTAGGACCGCCACTCCTGCTGCCACACCCCCATCGGCATGCACTGTTGCCTTGGTACGCAGGAGATGCCCAACATCTGCATTCAGAATCATTTCTCTACCGTGCCTAGAAGAGAAGAAACCTCAGATTACGACCATATTTAAATCATTTATGATAATCTTATATTCTTGTCCACCTTCCCTCATTTTACAAACATGGGGAAGGTAAACTGTTGAACACTCCTGCATAATGGATACGTGAAGAAACTAAACTACATGTTCAAATTCTGTGCAGCTTGTTTGTGTGAGTGTTTTTTAATCAGCTCTTCTTCAAAAGCAATGATCCCCCATAAGTAGAGTGGGTGTCATGCATATAAGGAGAGAAAGATGGCTTACACCATTTCATCTTTTCCATAGTACTGTCATGGAATATTCTTGCCTACAGAAGTGACTTTAGGACACACCAACATAGGACTCCTCAATATCCTGAAAATGTTTTCCCTACAATGCTTTCACACCAAAAAACACATTTATACTTGCCATCATCACCATGTGCCCCAACACCCTTCTGGCCTAGACTTTGTTTACAAAATTCCCCGCAGGCACTAGTTTAGCCAGTTGATTCAACCACAAAATAACGAATACACAGACTCTTCTACAACCAGAAGCCTTGCCAGACAGCCATGGCGAGGACTTCATTTGGTGCCTCCATTCATGCTCTTCATTCTATAGCATGGACTTACTTCCTACCATGTTCCTGTTCTTCCTTCTTTCCCACACTAGCCCAAATGCCTGCACCCCATCTCATCACTCATTCCTTCTCTCCCATCCTCTCCCTCTCACTTTAAATCCTTTCAATGGTTGAGGTTGTGTTTGAAAATGAACAAATAAATTAAGAAAGTGCCTATTTTACCCAGCCACCGGCCAAATAGTACATACTCTGTTATTTACCCAATAGCCGGAAAAATCGTACATGATCTCTGAAGTTTAGTCGCCCACTGGCTACACAGTAGATACGATGTACAATTTGACCGGTGGACGGATAGTGTGAATGAGGTCTTTAGCAGGCCATGAAGAAAAAAGGGGCAACTGGCAATGGTAAGGTGGTGGCAGTCTTTAATAGGGATGCAACATGTGTGAGGCATCTGAAAGTAAGTGCATATACAAGTGTACAATAGTTTGTACAAAGGTAAGTGCATGAATTAAGCTAAACTGTTTATAGATGAAAAAACTGTAAAATACTTTTTGAATAAAAACATTGATGTTATTTTAGTATTCAAATAAGAAATGTAGGAATCAAACTTCTATTTCAGGAGTTTTAGGACACAGCACACAGATATTTGCGCTACAGTGCAATTTTAGGCAAAGTTTTAGGTTTGCAGGGCATTGTGGGTAAAAAGGAAACTTTATGCAATCCACGCAAGGCATACCACTCTAGTTTTCAGAAATAACTGGGCTTGGTAGGTTTCCCAGGTGGCTGCTGACCCGGGCCCAAAAAGTGAAGCCCTTCAGCATACAAGTATGATGATATCGGACGTAGCCCGACTCTGCTACCAATATGTTTATAAAATAAAAAAACATCCAAAATTAAAATTTTCATTCTTGCCAAAAATACAGGGATGCTTTAGTCCCCAGGGAGGCAGAAAGACTGTTGGGGTCATATTGGAGGTGGAGGCTAGGCCCGATGAGTGGGCGGGTAGGCAGGACATCCCCACACCTTGTAGCAATAAAAAAAACTCCCTGGTGTCTAGTGGGCTTTCTGCCCCTCCCACCAGTGCGTTTTGGAGTTAAAGACCTCTTATCTTCCCCCGGGGGGGGGGATGGTTGAGGGGTAGAAAGACTGTTGTGGGGCAATTGACAGGTGGGGTTAGGCCCAATGCCTAGGCGTGTCATCCCCACCAATTTCTCCTCAAAAAAATCATCCCTGTTGTCTAGTGGGCTTTCTGGACCTGGAGTGGGGAGAGCACTAGCCCTTTGCAAGGGGGCAGCTCCCCCCTCAAAAAATAATAGTCCCTGGCAATCTAGTGGGTGGATCCCTGCTTGGGGATTGCCCTCCTGCAGCAATCCCCAAGCAGGGATTCTCCTCTTTCCAATGATAACTCTCCTGTCTGAATCGGTACTCTGGGGGCTGAGATATCCCCCGAAGCACCGATGCAGTGAAAGTGAAATGAGCTGATCGGCTCATTTCACTTTCGTTGTCTCTGTAATGATGTCAGCGTTCTGATCATTTCAAAGGAAAAAAAGCCTCTGGAGCTGGGGAAGCTCTTCCCCAGCCCCCGAAGCTGAATCCAGTAAATGGAAATCCCTCTGGTGCTTGCACCAGAGAGATTTCCTGCCTCGTGTGCAGAGGACATCACAGAGCCCTCCCCCGCACTGAACTGGTTAAGGGGGTTGTGCTTGTTTTGTATTTCAAACCTAGGAACACAGCAGTAGTTGACAAGCAGCAGCAAACAGGGAATGCAGACAGATAGGCGGTATCTAGGCCCCAGAGGAAGGGACAAGTACATTAGGCAATTGGTGCATGGTGGCACAGTGTTTTGGGACACTTGCAGGAGGTAAATTGAGAGACACAGTAATGGAGTTTCTGTGGAATGGGGAAGTGAAAGCCGGATACAGGCACATAATGCATCACGTTAATTCACAGGAGGAGTTCACTTTCATGCCTGTGAATAATCACACTTTTCCGTACTATTCACCCAGCAGAGTTGGCTTGAGGCATAGATGCTTTTTAGTTCCACGTTATGAGTGGCCCCTTCATCAGTCACACTGACATTTTTGTCACCTGCACATTGGATTCTGGGAATGCTAGTTTTGATTTTTAACATGCTAAGCAGTACTTACAGTGGGCATGGTCCTATCTCCACTGAGACCTAATTTCTGTCTGACAGAGCTGTCTCAACAAAAGAAATCTAGAAGCCAAAAAAAACCCATAAAAAATCTGAGTGATAGGCCTGGAGGCTGTACCTGACTAAAATCATTGAGGAGGGTGGCTGCAGATAGTGTCAGGGCACACAGAGCGCGAGCGCACTGACTACAGAAGCGGAGACGAACGGGACAAGAAACTACTATTCCCATCATCCGCCAGTGCAGTCACGTACGCGCTGACGTTGCACGCTGTGAGACGTGCCGTCAGCAGATCTGGTGAAGAGGAGAGGGCGCCTTCACGAAGACGCCGATTATCCTGTGGTTCCCCGAGTACCCAGAAGTACGGTCGGGTAAGGGTGCGAACTCGCACCAACTGTTCTAGTGTTCTGTTGATTATTGCTACGGAAGCTTTCCGCAGCGCATATACATTGTTCCTCCCGTTGGAGAGACGCGCTATTTCCTACGGTCTCATGCGGGAGGAAATACAGCAACTCTGTTTGTGTACAACCAGAGATTAGGCATTATCAACGCTCTTACTTTGAGGCAAAAGCGGGAGTGCTTAATTCTTTTTATGTTAATCCTCCATATCATGGTGATGACTGAAGTACCTCCTATAACTGGTTTATGCTGAGGGCTTCCTACTCATAGAGAATTATCTTCTTCAATGGTAGCGAAAGGGAATTGCCGGCTACCTCTTGGAATTATTGAATGATATACCAGAAACACCACACTCATGCTTGTGTGCCGTTAACCTTGGCTTTTTGTGTTATGTTTTCGTTCTTTAGGGGAGATCTGTTGGGGGTGTCCAGTACTGAACTGAAATAGTCCGGTGGGGGCCAAGCACGTTCTATGCAAAGGTATTGGCCTTTCATTTAGAAAGTCTTGAGTACAACAGAGGGTGCATTTCTCCATTCACTGTGTGACATGTTGTTAATTAACCCTGTTCCTTTATTAGAATAGGAATGTGCTGTTACCTCGTACTCACCCTCACATCTCGCCCGGCAGAAGGCACTCCTTGTTTTCTTTACAGGTAGAGCGAGTTCTCCTTTTGTAGGGTTTTCTGGAACATCGTGGGTATAGTTTAAACAGTATCCTTTATAGTAAAAGCTGTTCTCTCTCCTTGTCTGTTCTCAGGTCTCCCTCCCCGCTGTTCCTACCCTTTCCTTCCCTCGCTTGACCATCCCACTAGTCCGAGGGGATTTATTCTATCCGGACTTGGGGCTGTCGAGAGGTGGACCCTTTTATGCTTCGATCCGATCCTGAGGATAACCTGGTGACCGTGACAGAATAATCGGCCCACGTTTACTTATCCTCCTGGTCGGGTAGAATCTGGGATGGCGACGCTTGAGGACGTCTTAGCTGCACTAGTAATGGTGCAGTCAGAGCTGGCGGCTTCACCTACTGAGACCGCCGCTTTTCAAGCGAGGGTAGAGCGCATGCAGAGGAATCCTTTCGATGCTAGCAGTTCTTCCCTTCCTCAAACTAGTGCAATGATAGTGGAAGTACCCTCACAAATCCCGTTGGCCCCTCCTGAGAGATATTATGGGGATTTACAAAAAGTGCAGGTATTCCTAACCCAGGTACTGCTCCATTTCCACTGCAAACACAAGATGTTTGCGACTAACCAAGCACGAGTCGCTTTCCTGATCTCTTACTTAGCAGGGGACGCAGCTCAATGGGCAGTCCCTATAGTCCGACGAGACGACCCTCTCCTCCATGACTGGGAAGTGTTCAAGGAGGAGTTTGAGAAGACATTCGATCGCAGGGCTGAAACCTTTTCGGCGGATAAGGAGTTACTTGAACTGAAGCAAGGTAGCAAGGATCTGTTGGTATACCTGAACTCCTTCCGACGATTGGTGGCTGAGACGGAGTGGCCAGAGTCGAAACAAGCCGCACTGTTCTATCAAGGGCTTCGGGACGATTTAAAGGACGTTATAGCGCAAGTGGACCCTCAACCTAGAACCTGTCCTACGCTAATCGAACTGACCTTGCGTTTGGATCATCGCTTGAAGGAACGCAGAGGCGACCACAGAAGAAGGAACGGATCCCTCAGCGCTTTGACCAGCCAAAGACCTCCGAGCACGGATTGACTCCTTCCGAACCTATGGAGATAGGGGCGGTCCGGGCCTCTCTCACCCCTAACGAACGAGAATACCGGCGGAAACAGGGACTATGCTTATACTGCGGGAAGAAAGGGCATTACCTCCGAGAGTGCCCCGTTAAGCCGAAAAACAGCCGTCCTAGGTTTGGACAAGTGGCCGCTGTTGCAGCAGACAAGTCGTCGGAAAACTGATACGCTTGAGGAGTAAGGAAGGGGAACCCTTGAGCTTCAGTGAAATCCCTTCAGTGAAGAACGATCCCAGTGACAGCCCAGAACACTTCTTCGTTAACATGGATATTGTTGTGGGCCAAGAAAAGAAACGCATCCAGGTCATGGTGGATTCTGGGGCCACTGGCTGCTTTATGGACGAAGAGGCAGCCCTCAGATTAGGAGTAGAATTGGTTACGAAGAGCACTCCTGAACGTGTGTTTGCAGTGGATGGCAAACAATTGGAATCCGGTCCCATTCGGTTTCAAACGAAGGAGCTCGAGGTATGGTACAAGGATGACCACTGCGAGTTCATTACCTTCAACGTCATCCAAGCACCCAAATACGGGGTGATTTTGGGGTTACCCTGGCTCCAGAAACATGACCCATCTATTGATTGGCCTCGCTTGACTATGCATATGGATTCCATGTACTGCGGCACCCACTGCATATATCCCCCTAACGTTCCATCCAAGGCTTTAGCGTTACGCCACCACGCTGATCCCGAATTGCCATTCGTCATAGAAGCCGATGCCTCCGACGTAGCAGTAGGAGCCGTCCTTTCCCAAAGACATCCTTCCACAGGGCAGCTGCATCCAGTCGCTTTCATGTCTCGGAAGCTGAACAGTGCGGAGAGGAACTATACGGTCGCCGAAAAGGAACTATTGGCCATTAAGGACGCCTTTTTGGAGTGGAGGCATTGGATAAAAGGAGCAAAACATCAAGTCACCGTTTACACAGATCACCGCAATCTGCAGTTCATGAAATCTTCCAGGCAGCTTACTCCTCGTCAGTTAAGGTGGATGATGTTCTTCGCTGAATACCACTTTGTCATCACCTTTAGGCCCGGCAGAGACAACAAGAAAGCAGGCGCCCTGACCCGACAAACCACTCAAACCGAAGGTATGATGAACCCAGAAAGAGCAATCATCGCATCTGACCAAGTGGTCTGTGCAACCCATACCAATGACTTCCTACAGAAGATAAAGAGAGGAGCACAGACCGCCACTTGGAGAGACTGGCTCAGACATCATCCCGAATGGAGAATGCGACAAGGCATTCCCATGAAAGGAAATCAAGTCTTAGCACCCACCAAGGAAGTAAGACAGCAGGTCTTTCGCTGGTGCCATGTCCTCCCGTGTGCTGGACATTGCGGTGGCCAAAAAACCATTGAACACACGCTACGTCAATTTTGGTGGCCCTCTCTTCGCAGGGACATAATACTTTGGGTCAAGGGGTGTGAGGTCTGCGCTCAAATGAAGACCGATAAACGCAGATCTCAAGGCCTGTTACAGCCTTTGCACACTCCGGAAAACCCTTGGGAACAATGGTCGGTGGACTTCATAGTCGGGTTACCTAGAGACCAAGGGCATACAGTCGTCTTGGTGGTTGTGGACTACTTGACCAAAATGGGACACTTTATAGCCTGCAAACAGCTCCCCACTGCAGGGCAATTAGCTACCCTACTGTTAGTCAACGTAGTTAGGTTACATGGGTTGCCGCGTACAATCGTGTCAGACAGGGGCTCACAATTTACAGCACGTTTCTGGAGGGTTTGGTGTTCTAGGTTGAACATTTCGTCCGTCCTGTCCACCAGTTTCCATCCGCAAACTGATGGCCAGACGGAACGGTTGAACCAGACCCTTAAACAATTCCTGCGATGCTACATAGACACTAACACGGAAGCTTGGGTGGACTGGTTATGGATAGCCGAGATCGCTTATAATAATGCATTACACAGCTCTACACGTCACTCACCTTTTTACAGTTCTTACGGTTTCCACCCTCGTTTTATCCCTTTCGTAGCACCCAGTCGCACACTCAAACTCCCCGAAGTACAACAGAGGTTAGGGCACATCAGACAAACCCTGCTTGACACCACCCGCTGTCTCAGGCATGCTAAAGTGCTGTACAAAAGACAGGCAGATAAGCATCGGAGGCTCGCTCCGGAATACCAAACGGGGGACTTGGTCTGGCTCTCTACGAAAAACATAAGATTCAAGAGGCATAGCTTCCTAAATCCCAAGTTCATTGGCCCCTACAGGGTCCTCAAGAAGGTAGGGCCAGTGGCTGTAAAACTGCGTTTGCCGGCACACTTCCGGATACATCCTGTCTTTCATGTCTCTCTCCTGAAGCCTTCCTTCAGTCCGGTTAAACGGCGGCCTGTTCCGTTGTGGGTGGATCATGACAAGGAGTTTGAGGTCAAGGGTGTTGTGGACTCCAGGATCACCCGGAGGAGACTGTGGTATTTGGTGTCCTGGAAAGGTTATGGTTCCGAGGAGGATTCCTGGGAACCGGCCTCCTCTGTACATGCTCCCCGGCTGGTGGCGGCATTTCATAGGAGGTTCCCGGATAAACCTTGCTCCTGTCAGTGCTCGCCGAAGGGGGGATGTACTGTCAGGGCACACAGAGCGTGAGCGCACTGACTACAGAAGCGGAGACGAACAGGACAAGAAACTACTATTCCCGTCATCCGCCAGTGCAGTCACGTACGCGCTGACGTTGCACGCTGTGAGACGTGCCGTCAGCAGATCTGGTGAAGAGGAGAGGGCGCCTTCACGAAGACGCCGATTATCCTGTGGTTCCCCGAGTACCCAGAAGTACGAGTCGGGTAAGGGTGCGAACTCGCACCAACTGTTCTAGTGTTCTGTTGATTATTGCTACGGAAGCTTTCCGCAGCGCATATACATTGTTCCTCCCGTTGGAGAGACGCGTTATTTCCTACGGTCTCATGCGGGAGGAAATACAGCAACTCTGTTTGTGTACAACCAGAGATTAGGCATTATCAACGCTCTTACTTTGAGGCAAAAGCGGGAGCGCTTAATTCTTTTATGTTAATCCTCCATATCATGGTGATGACTGAAGTACCTCCTATCACTGGTTTATGCTGAGGGCTTCCTACTCATAGAGAATTATCTTCTTCAATGGTAGCGAAAGGGAATTGCCGGCTACCTCTTGGAATTATTGAATGATATACCAGAAACACCACACTCATGCTTGTGTGCCGTTAACCTTGGCTTTTTGTGTTATGTTTTCGTTCTTTAGGGGAGATCTGTTGGGGGTGTCCAGTACTGAACTGAAATAGTCCGGTGGGGGCCAAGCACGTTCTATGCAAAGGTATTGGCCTTTCATTTAGAAAGTCTTGAGTACAACAGAGGGTGCATTTCTCCATTCACTGTGTGACATGTTGTTAATTAACCCTGTTCCTTTATTAGAATAGGAATGTGCTGTTACCTCGTACTCACCCTCACATCTCGCCCGGCAGAAGGCACTCCTTGTTTTCTTTACAGGTAGAGCGAGTTCTCCTTTTGTAGGGTTTTCTGGAACATCGTGGGTATAGTTTAAACAGTATCCTTTATAGTAAAAGCTGTTCTCTCTCTTTGTCTGTTCTCAGGTCTCCCTCCCCGCTGTTCCTACCCTTTCCTTCCCTCGCTTGACCATCCCACTAGTCCGAGGGGATTTATTCTATCCGGACTTGGGGCTGTCGAGAGGTGGACCCTTTTATGCTTCGATCCGATCCGGAGGATAACCTGGTGACCGTGACAGATAGAAGGAGTAGGATCAATAGGAGGAGCATTATGACAAGTAGGAGAATAAGGGCCAGGAGGTGGACCACCAGGAGGGGTTAGGACACCAGAGCCACAAGGACCAGGACAAGAAGAACCAGACCCAGGGGACCTAATCTACGAGGACCAGTCTACTAATGCCATAGGGGACCACAAACAGATAGATGATGAGGAACAGGGCAAGGAAAAATAGGACTAGGGGTACCGGGATCAGGGTGAGAAGGACCAGGAGGATGCGGACCATGGGGAATCTGGACCCAGTGGACAAGGGCCCAAAGAAACAGAAGACCAGGAGTAGAATGAACAGAAGGCCATGGACTAGAACGCCACAGAGGGCTAGGAAAGCCTGAACGCAAAGAACAAGACCACAGGGACAAGGACGAACAGGAGAAGGTAGACAGACCAAGAGACCAATGGAAATAAGGACAGGAAGGTCAAGACCATGAAGATCAGATCAAGGAGGACCAAGGGGCCATAAGTGAATGGACCAGAAAGACCACAACCAGAAAGGACCAGGGCTAGCAGGACCTGGAAACCCTTGATTAGAATGACATGGGGAATATGAAAGACCAGGAAGTCTAGATCCAATGGGACCAGTATCAAAAGGTCCATGAAGGTCATACTCAGGGGGATCCTAAACCAGGGTAGCAAGAACTACATGAACCAGGGTGACCCACAGCGTGGGGACTAGGAGGACCAGTGCGAGAGGGATGAGGAAGACCAGACACAGGAGGACTATGATAGAGGGGACAAGGGTCAGATAGACACGACCAAGATTGTACAGGCAAACCAGGAGGAGTAGAAGGACTAGGAAGGGGCACAGGGACTAGGAGGTCTAAGGAAACGAAGACCAGAGTGAACAACACCAGAAGACCCAATACATGAGGAATTGGCAAAGTAGTACTGGAACTAAGACCAGGACTACATGGACCAGGAGAACCAGAAGCAGAAGGATTGGGAACAAGCAAACCAAGAAAGTTAAACTAGAGGAGCAGGACTAGGAAGACTGATGGACAAGAATTAGGGTGAGGGGGATGAAAAGGTCCAGGACAGGGAGCATGTGAAACAGGAGACCCAGGATACAAAAGACTCAATCAATCAGGGGTTTATAAAGCGTAACTACTCACTCGAAAGGGTCTCAAGGCACTGAGGGGTGGGGGGCGCGCAGCTCCTGGTTGATCACGGTGATTCTCCGAAGAGGCAAGTCTTGAGGTCCTTCAAGAACTTGGACAGTGTAGGTGTCTGCCGGAGGCGGAGAGGGATGGTGTTCCATGCCTTGGCCGCGAGGAGTAAGAAGGAGCGTTCTCCTGTTCTGGACTTCTTAATGCGTGGTACAGTCGCAAGAGAGAGCTGGGCTGAGCAGAGGGATCTTTGGGGTGCCTGGAACAAGAGGTGGTGGTTCATGTAGGCAGGTCCGTTGTTGTGGAGGGCCTTGTGGGCATGGGCGAGAAGTTAGAAGGTGATTCTCTTCTCGACGGGGAGCCAGTGTAGTGACTGTCAGTGTTGGCTGATGTGGCAGTGGCGCGGTAGGTTGAGGACTAGCCTGGCGGCGGCGTTCTGGACGTGCTGGAGCTTGTGGGTGAGGTTCTTGTTGATCCTGGCATAGAGTGTGTTGCCGTAGTCTAGTCTGCTGCTGATGAGGGCGTGGGTGACGGTTTTCCTGTGTTCGAGGGGAATCAAGTTGAAGGTCTTCCGAAGTAGGCGGAGGGTGTGGTTGCAGGAGGCGGTGATGGCGTTTATCTTGCGGTCCATTTTGAGTTCGGAGTCCAGGATGATTCCGAGGATGCGTGCGTGGTCCGTGGGGGAGGGAGGGTTCCCGAGGGTGGGGGGCCACCAGGTGTCGTTCCAGGTGTCGGGGAGTGGGCCCATGATGAGCAGTGTTTTGTCCGTGTTGAGTTGTAGGCAGCTGTTCTTCATCCACCTGGTGACTGCTTCCATTCCTTCTTGGAAGTTGTGTTTGGAGATGTTGGGTTCGTTGGATAGGGAGAGGATGAGTTGGGTGTCGTCTGTGTACGATACGATGTTGAGTCTGTGTGATCTGACGATGGATGCGAGTGGAGCATGTAGACGTTGGAAAAGGGGGGGCTGATGGAGGATTCTTAGGGGACTCCGCAGGTGGTCGTTGTGGGTTCCACGAGGAAAGGAAAAAGTCGAGGGCCTTGTTCTGGATTCCTGCGTCGTGGAGTCTGCTGGCTAGGGTGCGGGATGATTCTGTGTCGAAAGCGGCGAAGAGGTCCAGGAGGATGAGGGCCATAGTCTCTCCTCTGTCGAGGAGAGAGCGGATGTTGTCCGTCGCTGCGAGAAGGGCTAGGTACAGAAGTACATGGAAATGATGACCTGACAGATGAGGAAATACAGGGCCAGGAAGTTGAAGGGTAGCATGAACCGGATGTCAAGGACCATCAGAAATATGAAAGGTTATGATATTTGTGGTAGGCCAGGACAAGTTATTGCAGAACTACGAGGGCAAGGAGCAGCAGGACCAGGGTCAGGAGGATCAGGACCAAACTGTAGAGAAGTACGAAGATCATAACCTGGAGGGTAATGGCCAGCAGGACCAGGAAACCAGGATAAGCAGGACAGGAACTAGGAAGACCAAGAGGAAAAGTACCAAGGGCAACCAGCAGAGCAAGGAGGACTAGATGAACTAAAAGGATCATGACCAAGAGGACTTGAAACAGGGCTAAGTGGGCTATGATGATCAGGACTTAGGGGACCAGGGCTCAGATTACCAAGTGAAACAGAGCAAGGGGACTGCTGGACAATGTTAGCCATGAGGACCAGAACCAGAATGACCAATCTGGGGGGGACTCAAGGAAGGAGAACCTGGATAAAGAGAGCTAGGATAACAGCTGCAGTACCAGTAGGACTAAGAGTACCAGGAGGAGCAAAACATTCGAAACCAGGAGGACAAAGTCTAAGAGGGCCAGGATGAGAGGTCAGGTGGACCAGGACCTGCAGTACCAATGCTAGGAGGTTCAGGGTGAGAAGAAACAGGACAAGGTGACCAGGGCCAAGAGAACTAGAAAGGAACAGACCCAGATGGCCAACCGTGGGGGAACCAAGAAGGGCTAGGATGGCCAAAAGCCATGGTTTATGATCACAAGCACATTAGGACAAGGACTAGGATGATCAGGTCCAAGGAGACCAAGGCTACGATGGTTGGTGAACCAGGTCCATGAGAAATAAGCCCAAGAGAAACCAAACTAGAACGACCAGGACCAAGAGGATCAGGTCCAATGGGCATATAATCTAGAGAAGTACAAGTACTATGAAAACAAGAAAAGCACAACCATGGCCAACAGCACCAGGGAGGTGAGACTAGGGACACATGCAACCAGAGCCAGAAGGAAAAGGATCAGGAAACAAAAGACTAGGAGGGGCAGGAAGATCAGGACCTTCAGGACCAGGAGGACAACAAATGCCACAGGAAGACTAAAGGGGACTGGGCCTGGATGTCCAGAAGGACCAGGAACAACAGAATGAGGCTAAGAAGGACACAACAAAGAGAACCAGGACTAAGAGGGCCCAGACCAATAGGTGCAATGCCAGAAGGACCGTGAGGACATGGCAGAGGGCCAGGAGGATCAGGATAATCCAAATAAGCAAGAAAAGAGCTAACAGGGCAAGGCCTAAAAGGAACAGGACACAAGAGGCCAGGTGGACCATGGGGCCCAGAAGGACCAGCAACTGATGTAGTAGGGATTAGATGAGCTGGGTGACAAGTATCAGAATGACCAAATCAAGGGGCAAGGGTCAAGAGGATCAGGAAAGGAAAGAGCTAGGAAAAGGGGGCCTGGAAGGACCAGGATGGCCACAAGGACCAGAACCAAGAGGATCAGGCATGCAAAGACCCAAACAAGGAGGGCCTAAAACAAAAGGATCACGTCTAGTGGCCACGAAACCAGGAACAAAACACAAACAGTGAAGATCAGGAATAGGAAGACTAGTTCTAGGCAAGCCAGACAGAGTGAGGAAGACCAGGAGAACAGCACCTGGAGAATCAGAAGGGGATGGCTAGGCAACCAGAGCCAGCAGGACAAGAGGTAAGAGGACCAGGGCAAGGAGGACCAGTGGGACCACAACCAAGGGGAAAAGGAAGATCAAGTAACATAGGCCGAGGAGTATCAGGACCTAGAATACCAGGACAAAGAAGACCAGCACAAGAAGGAAAAGGAGGACGAGAACAAGAAGGAAAAGGAGGACCAGGACAAGGAGGGCCAAGATGTCAGTAGCCAGGATGACACATGCTGGGTAGCTAAGAACAGGATGACCTGAACAAGGAGGATCAAGACTAAGTGGACAAGTTAGTGAAGAATTAGGAATACAAGGAGCAGGAGGACCAGGACCAAGAGTATCATGACAAGTTGGGGGAGGACCAGGAGAACTTGCCGGACAGGAGCAGATGAACTAGGGCCATTGCGACCAGAGACCAGATTGGGAAGGATTAGGTGTGCCAGAAGGATCAGATTTTCCAGACCAGGAACTGGGCTAAGAGGAACAGAGGGCCACTACCAGGAGATCCAGTACCTGAAGTACCAAGTGGAGCAGAAGCAGCAGCAGCTCCTAACCTATGGTGGAGGAGCACACCCCCCTGCCTCCCCCCCCAATTATCATTTTATTTTTGCTCTCAGAGCCGAGGCTTGGGGGCGGGCCATGGGGATGACAGGCAAGAGGGGGAGTGGTAGGTGAACTGCTATCAGTGCCCATGACGGTTTGGCCGGCTGTCTCAGTACGGCCAAACCGTCATGCGCTCTGAAGCTCTTTCCAACCCCAGGTGCATTGCCGGGTTGGAGAGAGCAGGTACAGGCTCCCAGTTTAACTGGGAGCGCAAATCGAGGGCGCTCAGGCCAATCCTGGTGCTGCTATCATGCTGCTGAAAGCAGTGTCAGAATTGGCCGCAGTGGTCTATGCGTGCCTGTGCCTGCAGTGGACAGGACTGCAATTCAGTGATGCCACAGGTAAGTGTTTTTTTTTTGTATCGTCATCCATCCGTCCGTCCCCCTCCACCCCCTGCCCCGCCACTCTATTGAGACACCGGCCGCTACTGAGCAGGAGTATCAAGAACTGGGGTATAAGGATCAGGCTGTCAAGGATCAGGGGAACCAGGAGGATCAGAGCCACCAGACCAGACAAGGACCAAAATCAGCAAGACTGTCTCTTGTTAAAGGTGATGCAATTTCTAAGCAGGGCTTCTCTTTTGTTTGCCTGATAGTTGCTCAGGAAGGCTGAAGACGGCCAGGTGCTGAGATCTCACGATTCATTGAGTCCTTGTTTTGAATACTACTGCTTGAAGCCAGCACTATTGCTACTTCTGTGAGAGCCATCACCTAGGACATAGGCTGTGTCTGAGTTACAGCCATAAAATGACATTTAAAAGAGAATCACTTCAGAACCCTCAGCAGGGGATCCACATTCTGTCTGGAAAACAAATATAAAAGTGGAACTATGAAATGATCCAACAGAATCGAGGTAATAAAATGTCAATTTAGTGTCTTATTTCTCACAATATTTGCAAAGAAGTCACTGAATAAAATATCTCTGAGAGTTTCTTTGATTTTGACTTTGATGCTTATATGTCTTACTCTGATTTACTGGTAATATTCCATCATATTCCAATAACATTCAGAATAATTATAGTCCCATTTCTTTGCTCATAGCTCCTTGATGGAATACTTCCTCTGGTGGCCCGACAGAGTTGGGGGTCGCTGGAGGACGGACTTTATTACACCATCCATCTTTTTTAAGGTAAAACCTTTCTGTGGGTGAGAGGAAAAGAATAATGACACCGCCACGCTGGGAAAAAACTCTCCGCGTGTGGTGGCCAATCGTTTTTTGTTTTGCAAAAACAAACACCGGCTTTGGGAGTATAAAAAAAAAAAAAAAAACATTTTTAAAGTTTGCCGGCGGCTGGCTAGCTGTCACTTCTAATCGTATAGTCCATCAAACTTTTTATGCGTAGACAGGAACCACCATGATAGCAGTTCCTGTAAATGAAGAGAGCTGTTCACAGGTCCGGTGGACAACTCTAAATTTGGCGGCATGGGTCCCGCAGAATGGCAGAGGTATTCTTCTCCGACATTCTGATAGTGTTAAATTTGTCTCCCAAACTCTAAATCAGGCCCACAGGTTTTCTTCCATCTGTCAGGAGAAAGCCTCTCAATTATACTGCACTAGTGATGTCATAGGGGGCCCTATGCAATTGTCTCTATTTTGATTAAATCTCCCTAAATATCAGATGGCACTATGTCACTGGGATACAACATTTCCAGATCTGACCTTTGCTTTTACAAATCATTGTTTTCAGGTGTTTTTGTCTGATTGTTTAATTAAAGTGGAGTAGAATTAATAATTCCAGACTGCACTGATTTGCTTCAGAAAAATAAGTGTTCTGAGCCTTTTGGTAATCTTATATCTGTTCCTAGTACATTTCCATGGCTTTGTTACTAAGAACGAGTACTTAGCTGTAGAAGAGTAAACAGTTTGAACTAGCCTTGCAAAGATTCTAATCATCTTTATCATTAGCTACCTCTGCAGGTAAACTTAAAAGAGTAGGAGCATATATGGAGCACGAGAAAGCTCTATAAAGGGCCTCCCAAATTGCTGCGCAATGGAGTGGCATTCTTTGCCATCTCTTTCTAAATAACTTGGAAACATTTGAACATTTAGGACTTTTAGACCTAAAAGTAGTGGTGGGCGTAACTTGCATAATTTTCTGTAGCTTAGTTACACAGAATTACAACAAAATTATGTGGAATTACGCAAGAGTGTAACCCAGCATTTAGAGTTATTTTCTTACCGCAAAATACACCCTCACATCCAAAATGACCTGAGGGTGCATTTGGTGCTAAGAAAATAGTGAAAAATGCCACAGAACGTGAACAGCAGCAGCTGCTCATCCTTGCTAAGTTTGTTTTTTCTTGTGATCCTGCGGTAGGATTTTCCCCCAAATTACTGTTAATTATGGGAGTGGACGTAATCCTGTAATCTTCAGTAAATTCGTAATGCAAGAGTAATGCAGAAATACCTAAATTACTCTGATTACTTTGGCAAGGTTAAAAGTTTGCACAGGCAAACCTATAAGTTAGTGCTTTCATGTAGGCCAGTAGTAGTATTAAGGGCCTCAAGTCGCAAACTGAGAGGGTTTGTGACCACAAAAGTGCCTATCATCAACTCATAAAAGGACTTTTGTGTTAGTTTCTGAATTGAAAATTGGAGTGGTTATGAACAGGCCCCCCCCCCAATACAATTATGAAAGTAATTTATTGATAGTTTACATCTTCAATTGCTGCCACAAACTACTGATGAGCTAACAACCTCTTAGTTGGGGTGGTAACTAATTTCCAAAGGGGAAGGGGTTCCCTTAGGAGCCCTTTCCTCTTGGGAATGATGTTGGCAAATTTAGGGCGAAGACGTTTTCCAAAACAGAAAACATTTGAGAAAAAAAACAGCACTGGTTCTTTCAAAGAGAACTACTGCTTTAATAAAACAAAGTTTTCTATATTGGGATGCACTCATAGGGATGGTGGTTTGCTGTCCTTTGCAGGCCACCCCCCCCCCGTAATTTCAGCCAAACATAGAGGGTTGCAAATTGGCACCTGCCTCACAAATCTTAATCAAGCAGGTTATTCTGGAACCCCCTGCAATTAAGTATTTTGTGAACCAACCTAATAGTTCATACGTTGGTTTGTAAAATACTATGCTATTCTCAAAAGGTATGTGTGCAGTTTGCTACCACATTTTGCAAATTTAATATTACATCAGCACCCTAACTTTTCATAAAGATATGAATTCCAATTATTATTGCTTGCAGGTCTACCTAGTGGTAACTATCTGCTGAAATCTCCATATGGGATAAAAATACAAACTTTAAGTATTTAGACACCAGCAGGGTAAATAGTGAACTTCCTCTGCCATTTGCACGGCTGCTGGCCAAGTTGTGCATACTGTCTACTATTTAGCAAGCCACAAGGTGAATAATGAAGTTTCTTTCCAATTTGCAAAGCCACTGGCTAAACAGTACATCATTTCTGCTATTTAGCCAGCAGCAGGGTAAATATTTAATTTATTTTTCTATTTTCCAGGCTGCTAGTGAAATAGCATATATCATCTGCTATTTAACAGTGGGAGAGGAGTGGTGCAGTGGCCACAGTGGCTGATAGAGGGCGGGACTCGTGGTTCGATCGCCGTTGGCAGCCCAGCTCAGAATCATGTGACTCTGGGCAATAGCTCACTTAAATCTCTCCGACGGTCCCCAGCACCTTGAAACCTTAAGGGGTGATATTTTCGCGCTTTGCAAATATGGATTATAACCAGCAGCCAGGAAAATAATTACTTTTTTTACTATTTACATGACCTGCTGGCCAAATTGTGAATAATGTCTGCTGTTTTGCCAGCAGCCAGGTAATGAGTAAAGTTTCTTTGCTGCTTGCTTGACTGCTGCCCAGATAGTACATAACCTCCGTTAATTAGACAGTGGCCAAGTAAATAGTCCTTGTTATTTGCATGGATGCTGGCCAAACAGTGAGGAATCTCTATGATTTAGCCAGAGGCTGGGTAAATAGTGAAGTTTTTCTGCTATTTGTACGGCCGCCGGTCAAACAGTGCTGAATCTCTATTATTTAGCCAGAGGCTGAGTAAATAGCAAAGTTTCCCTGATAGTTTCAAGAACTCAGGTAAAACAGTAAATCCTTTCAACTATTTAGTCAATAGCTAAATAAGTAAACAGCAGAGAAAATCCATTATTTACCTGGTGGCCGGCTAAATAGCCACTACCAAATGTTTTACATAACCGGTAATACTACCAAGTTCAACTGAACAATCTGGGCAGAATGAAAGGCTGAACTAGATTTGTGGCCATCAGTTGGCCTGTAGAGATAGGCACATCCTGCCTGACCCACCCACCCTCACCACAAAGACTGGGAGTCCAAGTGTGACGAAGGGGAGCAGGTACAATCTGGAAGAGTCAAGAAATGGAAGGGGATCAGAAGTGGCCTGTGCTTGTGAAGAAGGGCATCATATGCAGAGCCTGCCATGGACAGCCATGAAAGTAAGCAGCCAGAAGGAGTCCAAAACGACAGACACAATACAGTGAACAAACACTGAGGAAATCATATGGCACAGACTGTATAAGAGTGCAGATGAAACCGAAACAAAAGACTGTTATAGAGAGACTGAGACACTGCAAAGATGTACAGAGATGGCCAGAAACTGGTGGGAGCTGAGGCAGAGAGGCCTGCAGATTAAGAGCAAAGACTCAGATAGGAACGAAGAGCTCAAGGCTGCCAGTTATGTGCATCATGCCCAGGCATCCTAAGAACCATCCCCGTGGTAGTCCCCTAAAACTTCCACAACATCCTTCCTTCCCCTGCTTACTACTACACTAGACACCAAGTGCACATAATCTCCAGTGAACCTTTAGTCGTTATCTGGGAACAGCCTGACTAGTTCAGAATGTTTGCTATTTAACCAGCAGGTGACAGTAAATTGTAAGGTTTCTTCACCAAATGGAGCATAATGTCTGCTATTTGGTCGGTGTCTGGATAAATAGTGAGGCTTCTTTGCTATTTGTATGGCTGCTTGCCAAATAGTAGATATTCTCTGCCATTTAGTCAGCGGTCGGGTAAATAGTGAATTTGCTTTTCTGTGTGCACTGCTGCTGACCAAATAGTACGTGATCTCTACTATCTACTCAGCGGCCCGGAAACTAGTGAAATTTCTTTGCATGACCACTGGCCACATAGTAACTGATCTCTACCATTTCATTGGCGAACAATTAAATAGTGAACCTTCTTTGCTATTTCCACAGCCATTGGCCAAATTGTACAAAGTCTCTGCTCTTTAGTCAGTGGCCGGCTATATAGTAAAGTTTCTCTGCTATTTGCAAAGCTGTGGGCAAATAGTACATAATCTCTGATATTTATTCAGAGGCCTGGAAAAATGAGACGTTTCTTAGGTGTTTGCATGGTCACTGGTGACATAGGTCATGATCTCTACTATTTTAGTCGGCAGCCAGAGAAAAAGTGAAGTCTCTTTGTTGTTTGCATGGTCGCTGGCCAAACAGTACATGATCACTGCTATCTAGCCAGCAGCCCAAATAGTACATGATCGCTGATATCTAGTTGGTGGTCACGTAAATAGTGATGCTTCTTTGCTGTTTGAACAGCTGCTGGACAAATAGTACATTATCTCTGCTATCTAGTCAGCTTCTGGGTAAAAAATGAAATTTCTTTCCTCTTTGCATATTCACTGCCCAAATAGTTCATAATCTCAGCTATCTGCTTGGCAGCCGGGTGAATAGTGAATGACACATCATTGCTGTCTGCAAGGATGCCAATTTCCCCATATACACTTGCACAGTGAGTTAGTTCACCCTCTAAACTTGGACAAACCTGAAAAAACTGAGAAATAGCTTATTTTGACATCTAGTCCTTGACAAGCCCAAAAAGCAAGAAAAACATTTAAAGACCACACTGTCCACAAAATGTGGTTACCCATCTAGGACACCACTATCATTGTCCACCCAAGGACCGAATCTGAAACAGGCATTCTCTTCTTCATCACAGACAGAAGGCATTGAGCAGTAGCATATACAACTAGTCTTTTTAGCTTTTATGAACGGTTCCAGAATTCTTTTGTGTATACACTTAACCAAGAATACAGTAGTGTAAGCTTATAGCCAAGATAGCAACTAATCTTAGCCTAATCCCAGGACAGGATGAAACGGCACCAGTTTGTCCAGGACGTCCCACAAGAAGGCTACACAGGACAAAATGCATATTTCACAAGGCCTCTGGCTCGCAGTACAACACCCATAGCAGGGTAGCTGTCATATATCCTTTAATCACCCATGTATGGTGGTGTTACTGATACATGTGAAAGTATTTTAGCACCATCTGCAGAGAAGAGTGATTGAGACCTGTCACAACAGGTTCCACACACCAAAATGCCAATAATCATACCCGCCAGATGGCCTCCTGCCACTAGTGACACTTTCAGGCCTGGATTTTAGCCAACAGCACTTTGCATGCTCTGTTGATTTAGGACATACTTATCCTGTTAAATACATAAAATAAAGTCCGATAAGGCAACGTGATGTTGGTTAAAATGATAGGACAGAGTGTGGCACAGCCTGGCGGCGAACATGGTGGATGCTCTCCTCTGGTTCTCTGTCAGCAGGGCCTGTCTTTATGCCTATGGCTGTGATCTAGGGCGCTGATGAGGCCACAGAGGTGTGAGACCGGTAAATACAGGTGCAGGGCGCAATCAAGCCAAAGAACATAGGAGAGCTCCTGCGACAGAGAGGAGACGGTAGAGTGGCCTATGAGGAATGGTGTGTGTTTGGATATCCTGGTGCCTGAGGTGATAGAGAGGGAGTCAAGACTGGTACATGCCTACAACTGGTGTGAGGGCCTCCCAGGCCAACAACTGCACCCGCCTTACCAAGGCTGGCATTCACAGTGGCTCACTGGATGGCGACGGGCTAAGCAGCTGTAGCTGGGAGAGGCAGAAGATTACAGCGAGTTGGGCACTAGGCCTAGCCGCTTTATGAAAGTGGAGTGCATGGACAGTGGCCATCATGGGGCGGAACAAAATGGGGTTCTTTGACCCATAAAAAAGAGTCCAACTATCTGCCGAATGAGTGAAACCACAGGGGCTAGTAGATTAGCCAGCGGTCAGTAAGAGATGATAGGAGCCCTGGATTTATATTAAAAGGCTGGAGAATGTGGAAAGAAGCACTATTGTTGAAGAGGCCAAATTGAAGGCAATTGGATCTAGGGTAAAAGAGAGGAGCTGGCAGCGGCACTGCTGGTCATCAGAATAAACCACTTGGAGAAAAAAATTCAGAGGAGTGGAGTAACACATGAAGAAGGTTGAGAGATTCAGAGACAGAGTGATAACTATTCTATAAAATAAAATATGAGCTGTTGGCAAAAGAGCAGCCGCTGTCTGTGTCCTCGGTTTTTCCCCTTTTGCTCCAAAGGCTACAGTACTTGAAGTGATGCATTCCTTTCTCAAGGAGCACCTATCCCTCCTGGGCAGAGGTGAAGTAAAGAGTATCTGCAAGGCATATCAGGCTGTTTTGGGGGCTGCAGCTTGAGATAGTAGGACCATTATGGTAATGTTCATTGATTCTGGCCTGGGAGATCCTGAATTGTGAGAGGTAGCTGCAATTAAGAAGTCCCTCCAAAACTGGGTAAAAGGACCCCTCTCTTTCCTGACTTTAGTGCTTCGACACAATAGAGACAGCAGCAGTTACAAGGATCGCACAAATAATTCTTGAGTCTGGATGATGGGACAGGAGTATGAACTACTGCAAAGCTGAAAGTCTGGCAAAATAGTAAGATCTATATTTTCACATACTTGGAGGCAATAGACTCTTTGTTTAGACTGGGTCAAACTACTACTTGACTCATACTGAGGCACTATTCTGTGGTCTAGCTGACCCTTGCTGTTTAAAAGATACACCAATTGAACTTCTTTAATCACATTTCAATGTGAAACAGACTTGGGAAGTTATATAAAGGGGTTATTTCATGAAGAAGGTGGTTTAATGGAGGGAGCTCCTTTCCTTCTACCCTTGCAACTCTTCCCCTCTTCATCTTACCACTATTTCCTTGTTCTATCCCTGTTGTTCTTTTCCCTCAACATCTCTTCTCCCGTCTTACCAGAGGTGTTACTTTTGGGTATGACATCTAAAGAGCTACTTAATGATTCCAAAGTGATGGAGTGTTGGTCCGAGGAGCTGTCCTTACAATTGTGCATCAGTGTATAAGGGGTAGAAACTTACTTTAGTGTACGGTCACTGACATTTTGTGGTCATAATTTTGTTTTCCGTCTTTTAAACTTGTGACAGGTGTTGGTGTCATTACTCTGAATAAAAAGAATTGCACCTAAAATTTCAGGACTGACTGAAAGTGAGACATTTGATATGGGGCCACTTTGCAGCTATGAATGGTCGCATAACAATAGCACCACTTCAATGTAGGTATGTCAAGTGTGTGGAAAAGCAACAGGAAGCATACTAAAAGAAATAGATGTGTTTCAGATGTTAATGAGGGCAGGGGTGCTAAATACCTTTGGTGCAATTCAGAAGTATAAAGGTTCAAAAAGGTACCAACTTGTGGACCGGCATGACAGCTGTAAGAAATTGGGATTTTTTTTGAAGATGGTGATAACCCACTTCATAAAATATTCACAATCCTGGTTAGGGTGAACCACAAATGTCAACAAATAAACCTGTGCTTAACCATCTGGTAGCTTGGACACAAAGCAGTCAGGCTTAACTTAGAAGCAATGTGTAAAGTATTTTTGCAACACTCAAGCAGTAATAAAATTAAAACACAACAGATAAAAAATGACAAACCAATTTAGAAAAATAAAGAATAGTTAGAAAAAATTAAATTACACCAAAATGACAAAATTCCAGTAAGTAGACCTGGAAATATACATTTTTAAAGTTTGAATTAAAAATAGCGCCAAAAAGCGCAAAGCGCTTATTTGGTCATGCTAGACCCGGTCAAAGCCAAAAGTTAAGGCCAACTGTGATGGGGATTGGGGCTCACTCCAGCAGAGGCCATTGGAAGGGTCCACAGCAGTTCTAGTTGGAACTGGTCATCAGGAAAAGCACGAAAGCTGCAGAAGATGGCCTCTGGAAGCTTGATGTGTCCCTGTAGCTTACAAAGGGGTTAGTCAACTGACCCTTCTAGTCATTTCTAGGGTCCTGGGTTCAAGGAAAGCAGGTCCAATCTTCTTTTAGGCTTCAGACATCAGGGCAGCCCAATTTCTGATTCTTCACAGGTCCAGGAGTGTTCTGAGTTCAGGTTCTGGGTTTGCTACTTTTATGCCCAAATGCCAGCTTGTGGATGAGGGACAATTGTTTGTCCACCCCCAAAACTAGTTTTGGTCAGTTCTTTCCTCTGCCCCGGATTTGGGTCCAGCTTGGCTAGTGAAACAAATTGCAGGCCCAGGCCTAGTTTCAGTTCTCTGTGTGTACTAGGGCAGGGCCCTTTGAAGTGTAATCAGGGAAGGGCACAGCTCCTCCTCAGCTATCCTGTCAGGAAGACCCTCTACAGCCAGGCCCTTTGTCCACTGTTTGGCTGCAAAACAAATTTCCCTGTGAGGGAGCCATCAACAGTCCAATGTAGCTGACCACTCATGGAAAGGCCCCAGAAACCTTAGTCAGAGAATTGGCAACTTTCCAAAAGTGGCCTTTCCAAAATAATATTTTAAAAACCGACTTTACCATTAAAGAGGATTTTTAAATTACGATTAAAATGAGAGGAAGAAGTATTTTATCGAGCTGTTCCCAAACAGAATTTATCACTAATAAAATGTAATAATGTAAACTAGTGTTAGTTTATGGGAACCCAGCCTTGTCACAGTGAAAAACAAGTTTTTTTTTCACCTGCAAATCATTTAAATCATTAAATATACATGTTCTACTTTTTAAATACCATGCGCTCTGCCCAATGATGGTTTAAGGCTTATCTTACTGGTGACTTACAAGTATTAAAAAGGAAGGTTTAGGGTTGTCAAAGGGGGCCAGTTTGTCCTACGTGCTATGCTGCAGCAGCAGGCCTGAGGCATGTTTACGGGAGCTACTTTAATGGGTGGCACAATGAGTGCTGCAGTCCACTAGTACCATTTCATTTACAGACCCATGGTACAGATAGTACCATATACTATGGACGAGCACAAGCATTGTATCACTGGTTAGCAGGGGTAATGTGCACATAGTCCTAACACCAACACAACCCGAGTTCAGGTACAGAAGGCAAAGATTTGGGCAAACACTATGCAGGAACATGGTCAGTCCCAACAACAGCCCCTACACATTAAAGAGGGATTAGGTGAATGAGCACCAATTACACACAGTCGATTCATTAAGAATATTTAGGTGTTGAACAATCTAGTACCATTAACAGTCCTGTTGATAGAATCACTGAAAATAGAACGTTTGAGTCAATGAGCATGTATGTGAAAGGTTGAGCATTATGGGCATGGCCAGTGAGCATGCGAGTGCGACAGTTTGATTGAGAGAAGCAGAGTCTTGCAAAACACAAAGACTGTTTATCAAAGTCTACCAGATTCCCATTGCCTACCACTGCTACTGTGAAAGGTAATTTTGAGCCTGATTCCCAAAGCTACTGGTGTAAGTTCAACTAACACATGCTGATGGCTTGATGTACAAATAACAGGTAATAAAAGATGAATTTTCACATGTAAATCAATTCACTAATAAATACAATGGTCCCAGTAATGTGTAATATTTTCCATTAGCTAATCTACAATGGGTGGGCATGCCGGGGGCGCTCTGTAACCTCTGGGAACACTCACAAAGTCAAGAGTTTTGAGGTATTCACAGCTTCTCCATGAGCCTTTCATACCCGAGAAAAAACTGATGATTCCTTTCTATCAAGAGAAGGAGTATATCCCTTTTGAGGATAGAAATGGGCAGGAAACACCCCCAAAGATGTGCAGGGTTCTAGAAGAACAGGTTTCAGGACAGACCAAATACTTTTCCAGTTGTGAAGAATATTTAAAGCTGGAGTTTCAGGAAGGTTTGACTGTAGTAGTGGCTGGCATCCTGATTTTAAAGCAGACTCCTGATAAGTCAGTCAGTTGTACAACCTATTATCTTCCTTTTTATCTCCTCCAAAGTCTTGAATAGGTAGTAACTACTGAAATCTGAAAATGTATATATGGTCGTAACTGCCTCGATCACTTCCAGGTGAACAACCACTCACATAAAGAAGCAAAATCTCTTGAAAGCAGTATTAGACGGATATTTTCAGGATGGAAACAACAGGTCGTGGTCTTACCTTGCCAGATTTTATTGCATCATGACCATTTAAAACTGTTGGCCACTTCATCCACCTCCTGTGGCTGGATGAGATGGAACAATCATGCACTGTTTTGGCATGATCTTATCTTTGACTGACTGCAAGCACTGGCCTTCTATCTTTTACTTTTAATGACTGGGCTATTGACTCTGGTGTGGCACACTTAACCGTCTTCTTGTTCAACATTGGTGTTCGGCCTTTGCATCCCATGATACAGATTTCATTTATAAATGTACCCTATTGACAACTAGGTGCTGTGCCTGGAGGCGCTACCTTCAAAAACATCAAGTCGCTCCCCCAGCGTGTGAGTGTTAAGGACCAGAGAGGTGGTTGCTGGTGTCAGCAGGGGCACTACAACGTCCAGCAGCCCTTTGCGAGAGAGATCGTCCACTGTGCAGCTGTGCTCAGAGGTGCTGTCTTCAATAACATCAAGCACCGCCCTCGGCGAGGGACGCGCCCGGGCCAAGAGCATGCCCGTCAGCAACCGGAAGAGGCCAGGCCGGGCCAGCCCTCTTTGCTCGTAAGGTAACTGGTCTGAGTTATTACTTATTTTAGCCTCATGGGGAAAAGAAAGACTGGGACAGGTGTCCCCAGAGGTGACACAATCACCACCATTGACTCCTTTCTGGTACGCGCGAGAAAGTGTTATGTTCCGTATAGAGGCCCTAATGTAGACCCGTTCATACATGCCCTAAAATGTACGTATTCATATTTGCCCTAATACGGTCATATTCGTACTTGCCCTATTATGGTCACAGCCGCATATGCCCTATTATGGTCATAACTGTACATGTCCTATTATAGTCATGATTCCTTATATAGGCATGATCTTTCACCTACATTGGTCCTTACTAGTACACAACGTGCTCTGTGGGCTGAACGTTATCTCGCCTGTGGTTTTGAATACAGCAGGGTTTTTCCCAAACACAGGCTCATACTGTACTCATCAATTATGCATGACTTTCTAGGAATACACCACCTGCATAATATGTATGTACAAAGTTCACCCCTGACGTCTTCCTCAAGTCTAATATAGGCCCAATACAAACCACACAAAGCTACTAGAGTCTTCAGGGTATAAATACACCACATCTTACCCCGGTAAGACAGAGGGAACCGAGACTTCCATGCTGACACACTGACCAGAGACGCTGAGGCTCCTACATGCAGTCGCTCCAGCTGACAGCGGTCTGACACAGCCCTTGCGGGGTGTCCAACTCGAGACCAGGACGGGGTCCCACACTCTCTCTATTCAGGTATGGGGGGTTCGACTAAATCCTAGAAGGATTCTTGGCTCTTAGGCTTTTAGACCTACACACATATGCTAGGTACACTCAGGTACATCTAGTTAGGCATCGTAGGAGTAGGCACACTGTCATAATGCTTTTATATTCATGTATGTATTCATGATTATTGCACTATGGTAGAACTGTTCTATCCCTTTGCTTTTATCGTACTGCTGATAATATATCTCTGCTATTGTCTGCTGGTTACTACAGCACATTTATTTTACACTAGAATAACAACTGTTCAATAAATACTTATTGAAACGCCCAGACTGTTTATTCTGTGTAACTCTCTGAGACAAACCGAATAAGTAAGCACAAGTGACTGAGCGAAAAGTAGTATATTGTTTCCACGATTCTGAGGGATCAGGGTTGTCATGGTCTAAGGTTGCCAGAAACTAATCTTTCCCCGATAAGAGGAGATTCTAGTGGCACTGTGAGCTAGCTAATGCAAATCAGGCTAACATACGCGGTGGGGTGCACAGAATCAGTCTGCCACCAAGCCCACAGTATATGTTATCCAAACGCGCAGGTCCTGCATGGGTACTATAGGAACAAGATGCGGTCCGCTTATGGGAACGAGTAGGTCATATTGACGGAGGCTAGCCGAGTCAAGGTCTATTCAGGCTCCTCCACCCGGGCTGACCATGGGGCTTACTTTTGCCAGTTATTAAATACTACGTGTTCAGTTTAACCGTATGTATTATATCTAGCGCTGACACAATAAGTGCGCGCCCCATTGTTTTTCTTATTTTTCACTTTATTACAGGTTTGCACGGAGTGGTACACATGGGGCTGGTCCCCATGTTGTCCTGAAGAAGAGGTTAGGGGACACCTCGAAACATGTTGACTTACAATATCAGGGACATTTAATTCTTTTCCTTTTATTAACCCCTTTTTATCTTTTGCCAACTAGGAGCAAGAATAAAATCGTTTACGTTCACTAGTTAGGTAATTTTTAACAATCACTCACACCACTCCCCCTTCACTGCACCACACATAGTCATATCTTAAAAATTAGTGCTCCTACGTAACTATCGCAAGTCGCAGCACGCCCCAAGCAGTAGATGCTTGGGATGGCCCCAATGATGAAGCATGTCACCTAGGGAAACCTTTGGTGAGTGAGGGGACTCAAGAAAAGAATTTTCTTTTCCTTTATTGAGGTGTGTCTTACTCATTTAGTAGACCCCTCCTTTTCCCTATTAGCTAGGTTCCCTGATCCATTATTTACGGATCTTCTTTTGCTTTACTATAGGAACTACACGACAAAAGACTTTCGCTCAAAATAGTCAGGGGAGACTTGGTCACGCCACCCCACGGCGATACAGCCGCAGCCGGAACACCTCCGCTAGGGCTAATTCATCTGCCAACTGGCTCACATCCTGCACTTATTAAGGACTATGCTTACGTGAACACCTCTCCCCTCGCGGAACCTCCATCTAAGAAAAAGAGAGGGGGGGGCAAGAAGGTGGCTTCAAGCTGTAAGGGGGCAGTTGTGACTTTAGCAGCGCGGGAGTCCATTACCGCTGCACGCCGCCCTTGCCTGCCATCACCGGGGACTCCATCCCCCAGATCTCCTTGCGCCAGGAGGCGCCGACGCACGCACGCACTTTCCAGCGCCAGGAGGCGCATAAAACCAGATCCGGGTTCCCGCAGCACAGAAGTCCGTTACCGCTGCACGCCGCCCTTGCCTGCCATCACCGGGGGCTCCATCCCCCAGATTTCCTTGCACCAGGAGGCGCCGAAGCAAGCACGCACTTTCCCACGCCAGGTGGCGCATAAAACCGGATCCGGACTCCCGCAGCGCGGGAGTCCGTTACCGCTGCACGCCGCCCTTGCCTGCCATCACCGGGGAATCCATCCCCCAGATTTCCTTGCGCCAGGACAGGAGGCACTGACGCACGCACGCACTTTCCCGTGCCAGGAGGCACGTAAAACCGGATCCGGGCTCCCGCATCGCGGGCATGCCCGAGTCAAGGGCGGGCCCATCTGCGCCCGTCAGAGCCCGGAGGAGGCTGGGCTGGGCCAGCCCTCTAAGGCTGGTTTTGTAGATCCTTGGACCTGAAGCTCTAATCTAACACAGGAGTTAAGGTTAGTGAATTAACACTCTGTTGTGCCCTATTGATATCGAAGCACCCATAAGCTGCTCTTGTCTTTTCGGAGTCGCCCGCAACCTCGCCCACTACTGACTGACTACTGACTTTTTCCCCTCTCTGAATCCCCTCCTGTACTGGGTAGTCACTTATAGCAGGGCCTAGTGAGTGGGTCGATCGTGGCCAAAAGCTCTCAAGGATACCTGGTTTGCCTCAACGTGCCATTTGCAAACATGGGAAAGAGTACCTGCGAGGGGAAAAAACAACCACAACCCCCACAAACTGCAACGCCTTTCCAGCAAACCTCAATTGACAGGATGCTCCAGAGGGCATTAGGAGCAGTGGCCACGGAAATTGAATTGACTGAAAGGCGCCTATCTCTGACCCCGGATCTAGCCTTACCCCTTATTAACCAGAACGCCCCAAGCTCTCCATCAGTTTTGGTTTCGGATTCTCCTTTGCTCCACCCAAGGACACGTGCAATGGATCGTGAGTCGCCGAGCAGAATCCGGAAGGCGTTCACCCTGGTCTAGCTAGAAAAGGGAAACTTAAACCAGCTGCAAACGCGGGGATCAAACGCAAGAAGCGTCCTGCAGAACATTTGGCGATTGGTGACTCTGGGGTGGTTGGGACGGGGGCTCCATCGCAAGTAGGCATGGAGCAGCCAGCTTCAGTGCACAACCTGGTGGTGGACCTTCAGGCCCAAGTGAGGGCCATTGTAAAGGACAAACTTAATAATTTGATGGAGCGGGTAGACAAGTTAGCATCGTTGGTTGAAGCTTGGGTTGGTAAGACAGAGGCAATCTTAAGGGGGAATGAGTCTGTAAATTATCCAAAACCACAGGCAGCCTCTTCCATCACCAGGTTGGAACCCATAGTGACAAACAATACGCCCCCTTCTCAATCCAAAACCACACTATCCAGGAGGGCACAAGCAAACGTTTGAGCAGCCTAGCTAGGCAAAGAATAGACTATAGTACTCACTGCCAGGAGCAAACTCAAGGGGCAGAGGCAGGGAGCAATTGCAGGCCCCACACAGCAAGGTCACCAGCACGTGACTATCTCCCACAGAGGATTAGTCACAGGGGTGGTGCGAAATCTGCCCCAAGAGAAGAAAGCAATGAAGTAAGGTCAGCCTCGCCATCCATTAACCTCCCCCAGCCTCAACACCCTATGTAATCATTCTAACTGGTGTCCCAGAGCTGAAGAGGGTTTTAGGGAATCTCATTCTGCATTAAAAAACAAATGTATATTTTGGCTGGCCAAGCAGCTGCAATTTTCTTACAAGGACGCAGATGAAATTCTCATGACACGCAGGGTGGGATGGGTGGGCTGGAGGCCGAAAGATGTCCCTGGGGACTGTGTTGTGATTAATTTCAGGACCCCAATGGTTGTACAAGCTCTCCTAGATTGGAACCATCGAAGGGTGGATGGGGGCATATGGTCTTTCCCACTGGGCTATTTTTATCCCCCAGGGCTTAACCCACTTAATAGAAGGCGAGATGGCTATGAGAGGGGGGCGTGGAACCAGACTAAGCAACACACTATTCTGGGACAGGACCAACCCCGTTCATTACTCTATAATCTACCACTTTCTAATAGATTCAATCCTCTAGAATCTGTGGGTTGACTTGCACGCACGGGGCACCCATATGGGAGATCTGATCCACAATAGGAGTCCTTGGGGGGCTCAATCCAACAGGGTGAGTCCACACAGTGGTGCGGGTTTTCAAAGCAGAAAGGGGAAGAGGTCAAGGTGCATGTGGGTGGAGAGAGTGGAGTTGAAAGTGGAGGACGGAAGAGGGCCCCTAATATCCTACTACTGCCTGATCTTCGCCTAGAGAGCACTCAGGCACCTAAACATCAACCGTGGGTGACTACAAATTCCCCCAATACTGCTGGCCACCCTGATGTTAGCAACGGCCCACGGACGGCGGGGCTGGAGGCGATCAACCCACTGCCCCAAGGTCACGCAGCGAACCACGGTGCTCAGTCCATCAATTCAGAAACTTGCACAGACCCTCCCAGGCTGCAGCTTCTCTCCTGGAACATAGCAGGACTCACCTCCAAATTAGATAACCCAGAGTGGGGGTCATTTCTAGGGCAACATGAGATCTGCATGTTCAAGGAAACCTGGGCCAGGGCGGACAAACACAGAGTGGGCTACGCTTCATTTAGCATAACCGCTACTAGTGTGGGTAGGGGAAGGCCATCACAGGGGGACTGTGCACCTGAGTTGGTGTACATCTGGGTTGTGCTGTGAAACAGATAGAGACATCATCCTGCGAAATCCTTTGTATCTTTCTGACCTTCTCTACGAAGGTCAGAATTGCTCTGATAAATGTCTATTCACGTCCGGTCTGTTATGGCCAAGAATCACCAACTCTTGACCAACTGACCGCCCTTCTGCTAACAATCCCTGACAATTTTTGGGTAATCATCGGCGGGGATTTCAACTGCCAGTTCGAACCATTGAATGGCCTGGTTACAGGTAACCCAAGTGATAAGGACATCCATTGGGCCATTCCAGAGCCCAACATTCCGCCAACACGGGCATGGACTCCATTAGTGTTGCAGATGAATACCCACACACTGAACCTCTCATTAAGAGCGTGCAATGGTCGCACTAAATCCGACACACCTGGGAACAACACCTTTAACAAACCGGGGCAAGCCTCTATTATAGATTACATTCTGGTAGATACAAAATGTTGGCATAGGGCGTTAGACTTTAAAATCATGCCCCGCTATGATAGTGACCACAACGCTCTTATCATAGAGGTAATTTCACCCTGTGTTAAGAATGCATCGGAAGCATTACCACCACCTGACTCCAGATTAAAATTGACTAATGGCAGGAGGAGAGTTCGCTGGGGTGATTTTTGCCAATCTCAAGAAAAGCTGGCTTTATTAAACCAAACAATTATTCTATTTCTTATGGCAGTGAAAAAACTCACCTTGAATGAGGGTATCCCCAATTCCCTCTCCAAAATCTTCAATAATCATCAAGATCTATTATCCACTATGGCTAATATCTTCAACCCCAATAAAAGATCAAGGGGCACTAGAAGACCTCGCCACCCATGGTACAATGATAGTTGTATCATGGCCAAGGCAGATCTAATCGCTGCAATTAAACATAAAGACAGGGTGCTAATCAGGGAGAAAAGGGCAGCCCACAAAAATGTCAATATGAAAGCAAAAAGAAGTTGGGAGTGTCAAAAATGGGAAACCCTGAGAAGTGCCTTAAGTTCTCATGATATGAAGTCTTTCTGGAATGTGGTTAATACGGGAACCCAAGAAGGCAAACTGGCCATAGAACCCAATATTGGGGAGAACGTATGGAAGGCACATTTCGAATCCTTATACCTAAGGGTAGAGGACGAGGATGGGCCTGTGGACAATACAAGCATGCCCCCCGAGACAACCTTTCCAGCTGCCCCCTGATCTTCCTCAAAGAGATAACTGACTCAGTGAGCAGGATTACACCATCTAAGGCTCCAGGGCTCGACAAGATCCCTGGGGACCTTTTTCGCTCTGAACCTGCTATCTGGGCCCCCTATTTGTGGTCTTTGTTCAATGCCATCGTGCAGGGAATGGCGATCCCCACCACCTGGGCGGGGGCCGAAATTGTGCCTATTTTCAAAAACGGTTCTCCGTTCCTCCCTGCTAATTATCGCCCTATCAGTCTTATTAATGTAAGCCAAAAAATATTTGCTAGCGTACTCCTGGGGCGACTACAGAACTGGATGGATGAGCATAATGTCCTTAGAACCCTCCAAGCCGGGTTTAGAGCAAAGATCTCTACAATCGATCAAATCTTTAGGCTACAATTGTTATACTGGAAATCTGTTTGTATAGAGGGTGGCAGCCTCTACCTAATTTTTGTGGACCTTAAATCCGCATTTGATCTGGTAGTGAGGGGAAAACTATGGGCACTCCTACTGGCTATGGGTGTCCCACCATATCTCTGCCATCTGCTGATACGTTTGCATGAAGGCAATTTTGCCCAAATTAGGTTTGGCAAAATGGCGAACTTACAGCTCCCCTGCTGGTAGAAAGAGGTGTACGCCAAGTCGGCGTCCTGGCCCGACACTTTTTTGCCTTTTTATCAACGGCTTAGTCGAGTCACTGATTGCAGGGAAGGACATTGATGCCCCCAGGCTAGCGAATCGCAAAATAACTGCAATGATGTTCGCGGACGACAACCTCCTCCTCTCAAAATCACCCATGGGAATTCAGAGGGCCCTTAACATCTTTAGTGTTTTCTGTAGGAACCGGGTTCTGGAGATCAACCTGCAGAAAACTAAGTACATGGTATTCAACGCAAGCAATAGCACCCTGCCTAATCCCTGTAGATGGGAGTCCGTTAGAGAGGGTGTCCATTTTCGAGTACCTTGGGATCACGCTCACTGAAAAATTGGACTGGGGTGCGCAAATTCAGAAAGCAAGTCTAAAGTTGGCACAGACAACGGGGGGTCTGACAAAGGTATTTAGGAGCTGTACCCACAAATTCGTAGGCCCGGCAGTGGAAATTTATGAAGCACAAGCCAGGGGAGCTGCCCTTTACGGTGCCAAAATTTGGGGCCATCGCCCCCTGGGCTCTCTATTGAGCATTGAGAATTCCTATGCTAGGCAACTACTGAGTCTTCCCCCTAGCTCCACACTTATACCTCTTAGAATGGACCTGGGGATCAGACCAATCGCAGATGAAGCCGCTCTTAGACCCCTCTTATATTGGCGACGTCTGTGGAGCACCCCGGAATTGGCCGCATATAGGGACGAGCTGAATGAAGTGTTGAGTCTACAGGGTGCGGGCAAATTACCATGGTTGGCACACATTAGGAATACCTGTGTTGCCATGGGGAGGGGCAACTTGTGGACCAATCCAGAAGAAACCTGCCCCGGAACTTCTAGGAAGGACTTGATGGGGAGTTATAGGGAGCACAAACGAGCACAGTTACAGGGGAGCAACTTAGTTGGACGACTTACCCTATAGTTTCTAGAAGTAAAAGATCATTACAGACTAGAACCTGCTTTGTACGATATCCAGCCTCTCCTGGCTAAGAAGTTATATCTGCAGTTCAGACATGGGGTACTCCTGTTGTGTGCGTTTACCAGCAAGTGGGCGGACCCACCTGTTTTGGGTTGCCCAGCCTGTAATAACTCAGAGGAGACAGAATATCATGTGATATTTTTCTGCCAAGGTTACAAGAGGGCGAGGATCCGATGGCTTCTTCAGCTATGCAGAAACTTGGGATCCAGACACTGTAGTGAGGTTTATAGGCTATTGAAACATGACACCCACATACCCATTGTGTTCTCTGTTTCACGTTTCTTATTCTCCATGTGGTGCACATGCAGGGCTATTTTAAAGTCGAACTCATAGCCCTGGCCAACTCATCGTTTTATATTTTTTAAACTGGGCCCTGATTATTTTTTCTCTTTTGCTACTTTTAATCCGAATGAAATTATTTTATGACCTTTTAACGATCCTTTTTAACTATAATGTGTTATACAAATTGTTTTTATATTCTTCTTTGTATCCATTGTCAAATGTTGCTAGGAGAGGGCCACCTTGATTGCAATAGAAATGCTGGTATGGGACTATTGTAATGACATTGGTGCTGTTTAGGTATTGCATACGCACTTTACAGAGCACGGTCTAAGAATAACGTAAACATTTCCACGTTGCTGATGTAATGCACAAGCACTTTATTGAAATTAATACCCTTAGGCTTATTGCAGGCCCCCAGAGCCAGGTTCAGGGGAGGGTTGAGTATTACATGTTTATTGTAAAGGTCTCTTTTCTGTCCAGGAATAGTTTAAGCACTCAACTCTCCCTGATTTCTCTAACAATGTAAATGAGATTAGCTGCATAAGTACTGTACATTCAATCTACCGAATATTTATTTAGAATCGAGTGTTGTGGGTCCTCTGCAATGGCCACTTTTTTGGTCGTGCACACGCACTTTATTGAACCCAATTGCTCGAACAATGCAAAGGCCACCATGCTGCTTTAATATTGCACATGCACTTTACGACTCCCACATTCATAGGATAGCTTCGGGTATGTGGAGGCGGGTCAGTGGGATAGATGAGTAGGTTAAGCAACATGATTGTAAGTCTATGCCTGGTGCCTCTCGCAGAGCAATGGCTATTGTTATTAAGTTGAATGTAATGTATTGTATTTTTATCTGTGCTTTAATGGCCATACTGGCCAAAATAAAAGTTTTTGATGATGATGAATTTAGATGTTGGTGATGTTGCCCAAGGCGGAACAGCCTTGGATACGCTTTTTACGAAGTTTGAACATTTTTGTTAGAAGAATTGTTAACTCTGTTATTAGCTTGTCTTGACTGGATTGAGGCAAAGCTATCCTATCCCCCAAGACATAGCGTGAGTGACTCAAGGGGGGGTTGCCACAACTGAGAATTTGCCTATTTTTCCCCATGTGTCTAGCTGTAGTGAGGAGGGAATATGTGGGGAATCGGATGCAGTGAGGGGGAGATTGCATGTAGGTCAAAAGGAGATGACAGAAGGGTCCAGTCATACTGCACTGACATTGTCGAGGGCTCCTCCATCTTTGCAGGGGAGCATGGAGGTGGAACATTGTGTGTCCAATGTCAATATCCCTCCCCCCCCCCCCCAGCAAGTCAGAGGGCTGAGCAGCAGAGTACAGCCATGGAGCTGCACTCACCAAATCTCAAAATGCTGCCCAAAACACGTGGATGGGGGGGTGATTCCACCATGTTACATTTCCCACCTGACTTGGCGCCACTAGCAGGGGTTTTAACAGGTGTACTCCCCATTAAAGCGGGTGTGAGGGAATCTATGTTCAAACTTGCGAGCAAGGTGAAACATTGGTGCGACAACACATTAGTGAATGGGTCCCTTTTGTCCCCCCATATAATCATGACAAGAAGAGTTGGATGGGTGGGGTGTAAAGGAAAAAGAATTAATGGGGACTGTGTGGTAATGAACCTAGGGCATCCCAGGTTCACTAAAGACCTAATGAAGAAATCCGAAATATCCTGCCTATATATATTTTTGATTGGCAGAATTTCTCGCCATCTTAACAACGCTCACTAGGAATCCTAAGGGAGCCAAGAAATATGAACAACTGTCCACACAGCTATGGTAAATACATATATATATATATATATATATAAACAGAAAAGCAGAAACTGAAAAACAGTATAACTTTAATAGTTTTTATTGTTGATATTTATATGCAAAAATAGTTTGAATAATTAATTATCAAAGCTTATATATAACAAATTAAGAAAAATTAAAATCAAACACTAAGAAAACTAATATCTCACCCTCTAGTCAAACCATGACACATACCACATTCATACAACATGCATTAATACACTGAAAAAACAACCAAATGTGTCAAAAACCTGGAGAACAACATATAAGATAATCGAGAGGGTCTGAAATTGAAATAAGTACTTTCGTAGGAGTAGTAATGATATACTTTATCTAAATATCTTAAATTGGTGCTTCCTCCAATGACTTATTAGTACATTTCAAACAATGACTTGTACAGTGGTCCTCTCGTAATAGTCTCCAGAATTTGCGCCAACACGAGTTTTTGGTAATGAACCCAATGTTCTGGTCGCACCTTCTTCAGGGAGCTAAAAGTGTAAAATTGGTCAGAGGGTCTTGGTGCCAGCGATGAATATATAACCCTCTAATGGAGGAGACTTGATGAATCAGGGAGTCGATAAGTCAAAATGAGTAGGAAGGGATAGAAACCCCGCATATGGAGAGTCTTCCTGTATATACCTTAGCAGCACTGGGTAAGGGCCTTTTACGCGAATATATCAAGTGGCGTGGATGAAAATCACACTTTCTTTGGTTTTGAGGGATAGCTTAAGTCCATCTATCTGTATGCTTGAGGTAACTCAAGGACCAGAGTGTCAGCTCCACATCATACTAATAAGGATAAGAAGTACATCAGAAATAGCTGAAAAGAAGGCCTATCTGAATCACCATCAGGTACCTACATATAAAATAATGGGCAGTGTAAAAGAGAAATATATTTAAAAAGTTGCTACTCAGTGGGAAATACACTGTCGTACATTATGAAACCTCTATTAGATAATGCACTGAAGAGGTCTGTGTGTAACGAGAGAGCCACAGAATTAAATCTTAGTTGGTGCAGTGGAGAATAGTGACTTGTGTATTTTTAGTGCTACGATGTCACAGCCTGTGACAGAAAGCACTGTGAATATGTAAGTCATTATTTTATACTTGCATTACATTACACACAGTAGAAGATAGACTAATGCAAAATGTATATATAGTTTTACGATAAAATGGTGCTTCCAAAATTACATTTTACTAATGCCAGGGCTTATGTTGTGCAATTTTTTTTTTTTACATAACTGCCCCTTCAACACCTCCTTAGGGGTACCAAGGGCTGTGTAAATACAGTTATGATTAAAAGCAAGCACTTCACAGCCCAGTTGTTAACTCTTTGCAGTACCACTCCAAAAAACAAATCTTTGTCATCACAAAGCTTGGAGTGATTCACCAGGTCCCAAGCACCCTTTACACTTGCAGATTAACTAACAGGGCACATCTGCATTTCTTTCAGGCGACCAGGCACCCTGGCATGAAAGCTTTTCACAGCACACAAGACTATGCTGAAGCATTTTAACAATCGAAATTAGCAGTCCCAGGAATGCTGTCTTTTTCCAAAACAAAAGCAAACGTTTTGGATTCCAGCCACATACTAACTTTCCTACTGAGTATCCACACCTGATTTTAACCTTGTCAAGGTGCCTTTTGAAAATAAAGTTAACTCTTAGAACACTCTGGATAATTTTAATTCTAGGATCCCCCATAAAAATCAAAGAGCTCCTTTGGTTACCAGGGTTGACCCCGTCCAGATACACGAGGACTCTACGATGAAGCATGCCAGTGGGAATGCCAGTGGGTGAGAGTCGTTCTAATAGCATACGGTGCTTCCCTTTGGTCAGTAAAGAGAGATAGGATTAAGATTATGATCATGATGACCTTTATCACCTTTATTTCATTATGCCAATGATACAGCTGCCATGCCAAGATCACACACAAGGTATGTATTTTGATACTCCATACAGCATCCTAATGTCCCTTACGACTAGGTTCAAGCGTAACAAAACCACCACAGTTAAATAAAAATGTCTAAAGTCTCATAATACTGTACAAAAAGGAAAACGTTGACAGGGTGCATACCCCTTCCAACTATCCTAATTTAGTCCAACACCATGTTTAAGCATCTTAAGTTTTACACATCAATGTAAGAGCACAATATTTGTTCTTCTTTGGCAGAAAGCAATGATTTGACTTAAATCTGTGGACAATGAAGGAGCTAATGATGCCCAGTGAATTAATCCTTTTTTGGAATGAAGGTCTGCAAAGGTCCATTCCCCATATTGACTTTACAAAGTATCTGAATCCACTAAAAAAAAAACGTGAGTAACTCGAGTTACCTTAGACAATTTTAGAACAAGTGACAAAGCCTTAACTTTGGTTATCAAAAAATAAAATGAAACTTATACTCGTCCTACTTGGGTCTTCTTATGAGTGGCTTATTAGTTCCGATAGGCCCGATAACAGGCATTACTGGGACCATTGTAAATACAAGTTTAGCGGAAACACCATTTCTCAGTGGTGTTCCATAAAGAGATTTCACTTGCTTCAAGCAAGCAAAGTTTCCAAGTGGAATACTGGTGTAAAATATGCAGAAGTTGGTCCGGTAATTCCAAGTATTGCATGCAATAAACACATAATCCTTATTAGTAACCCTTCAAATAGACCTGGATCCCCAGTCACTGTAAATCTAGTGGAGGGAAATAAATGGGAATTTTAAGGGCCACTCGTAAAAAGGGCCTTCGTTACAGGATCCTCTAACTCAGGATAGATTTAGCCACATCCTTATTCTGATTGTTCTGTGGTACAAAGAATATTTCTCACACATTTCTCTAACTACATTGAGAAAGCAAAACTGTAGATTTCAGGAGACTATTTTTCTTCATTAGTACAATTTAAAAAAGAATGCACCCAGGAATGAGAGAATGGGTTGCAATGGGCATAGCTTTCAAGCCTCACATTAACCCATTGTTGTATTAAACTTAGGGGCCGATTACGATGCGGTCGGAGCCTTTCCGACTGCATCGTAATATGCCAGTCGGATTCCTTTCTGACCGCCTCATTACGATGGAGGCGGTCGGAAAGGAATCCGAACGGTCATTCCGACTGGCTTCCAACGGGCTCAGAGAGCCCGTCCGCAGTCAGAATGCGGCCAGTAATCCCTAGGGCGGCTCTTTCCGCCGTAGGGATTACAATGATTGGTTTTGGCAGCCTTTCCGTGCCGGCCTTTCTGACACAAAAAGGCTGTCGGAACTCGACTTTGGGGGCCCCCAGCAAGGCCCCCTTGGGTGGACAGCCTCTGGTTGGAGGCCGAATGACACCTATGGTGCCCCCCTGTTGATCCCTGCACCCTGTGGCAGGCACCTGGAAGGGCCTGCCATGGGGTGCAGAGATGAACTGCACCTCCTATTTTACAATGGGAGCATCCATTCTGGCCGGAATACATGCTCCCATTGAAAAGTATAGGAATGCGACCGAACAGTGTTCGGTCGCATCCTAATTAGTCGGTCGGGACCGCCGACCGGGTGTCGGTTGGTTCCATGACCGAGACGATGTCGGGCGGCTCCGCCCGGCATCGTAATCGGCCCCTTAGTGTGAAACAGGGATGCATCACAGTGCACTTATAGGTGTACCTGTGCCCCAGATTTAAACCCTGCTTCTAATTCTGGTTGCGTCCAGGTAACAGAAAATACATTTTTCTAGAATACTTCACCTCCTACCTCACAAAAAGAGCCCTCAGTAAGGTTGTGAAGGAAGGAACTTCAAGCACTGAAGCATGTAGAAGAGGCATTCTGAGGCTATTTCATTGCTCAGTTTCTTTGGCCTTATTTTTTAGGTCTCGCCTATCAACAGTGCATGTGCTGTCACTCCGAGGGGTATTGTTTACAAAAAAGCCCACCCAATGATTACCATTTGCTAGCTTTATTGTCACCTTTCTTTGCTGCCTCCTGATTGGCCAGCACGAGCCGGGAATCACTTACATTTCTTCTCTGTGGAGTATGGACCAAGCACAGATTGTTTCCTCTTCGTTAGTGTACATCAGCTGCTCGCGCTGTGATTGAGGTAATATTTCTTGTTCCCCTTCCACTCCCCCTTGTCTGTGGTGCTTTTTCCCGCTCTCACCCCTTTTCCATGTTGCTTCTTCCCTTCCCACCCAAACCTTTTCCGTGCTTCTTCCCCTCCCACCCATCCCTTCTCTGTGTTGCTGCTCCCGTCCCTGCACCCCTCCCTGTCGCTGTTGCTTGCCTGTATCCCCATCTCCTTCCTCTGTTCTCACCTGCCTGCCCCACCCACCTCATCTTGCCCGAAAAGAAAAGCACTATGTCACTCTCTCAACAGCATGCAGAAAGCTCCATCTGAGCCGGACCAATGATCCTTTCAAATCCCATCGAAGCGTGCAAGGGCCGCCTAGACTTCCCACTACCTGATGAGGAGACGTTGGTCAGGAAAAGTCATGCCCCCGATTTCTTTCTTTGTCCTCCGAACTGAGGAACATCCGTAACTGCTCCTCAGATAGCTCAATTAGTAAAGTGAATATATTATATAAAGTCAAAGAGACTAACCTATAATAGACCATATTTCCATGAAGAAGTCAGGGAGCAGACCCCTCTTATGAACGCTATAACAAATGTGATGAAAATGTTCAAACAGAATGTTAATGCAACCTTATGTGCGATTATTCAAGGCTATTTTTGCTGAAATATGTCTTTAATGGTAATTTTTCCCACCTGAAAAAAGCACTATGACGTGGTGCTAGCACTAGTCGTGTCATAGCACTTTTTTCTAACTTTAATTTTAGCCATGCTGCACAGCCACGCTTTGGTACAACATGGTTAAAAGACATTGGCAAAGCCAAAAGCTCTAAAATAAGCTAAACCTATTGGCTTTGACAATGCTTCTTGTCTTTATGTGAAGGGCACTCAGCTACAATTCACTTTACTTAAATTTGTGGACCACACAACTGAAACCTTGGTCAGTGTTTACTGGCATCACAAACTTGACTGATCTAACTAAATGCAAGCTCAACCTCTTCAAAATTGAGATCCTGCTTTTAGGCCCCTGCATTCATGTTTGGCAACTACTTTTATTTCTTGCCATCTAAGAGAATGCCAAGTACCAGCCAAGGTTTGGTTAAAAAAAAACAAAAAAAACGACTTGGGAGTTTTAATAGTATCTTTTCTTTAGCTTGCTCCAGAGTTTGTGCCCAACTATGGAATTCTTCATCAACATCTACTTAGACATTTTAGTTTAGTTGGCCTTCCCACTGTTGATGAAAATGGGGACTTGGGGGGCAGCCGACCTCAGGGAGGTCTGCCCCCCGGGTTGTTTGGGGAAGTTGGTAGAGTCCAGTGACTGCACCGGGGGTTTGGGCTACCTTTGGGCTACTCTGTAGCCCAAGGTATATATAAGCCGCCATTTCCGTGTACCAGCCACCATTTTGTCATGGTGACACAGTGGCTGGTCCTTAGGCAGGCTCTAAATTTTTTGTAAAAATTTTAGGGTGTACTGTAGAGGTTAAAGTGGCCCAAGCGATACAGCTGTTGTCCGAGGCCGGGCGGCTCGACCTCGTCGTGGAGGGGGCCCTGGTGCCAGGGGGCTGCCCGGCGTGCAGGGCGGCCGACGGGGTTGCGGCCGCAGTGTTGGCCTGCGGGTCCCCGCGTAGAGTGTCATCCTCCATCAGTCAGGTAGGCAGGAGGGGCCGCTCCCGTACGCGGAGAGCGGCCCCGGGCAGAGGGGTGGGGCGGGGCAGGGCCCAGCCATCTAGCTCCTCTCCCCCGGCCGCAGCTGCGGAGGGGGGGAGAGTCAGTGCAGGCCACTTGTTGCGTGAGGCATCGGGCTGTGGCCGCAAGGCCTTGCGCGCGGGTAAAAGGGGCGGGGCTTCCGCCATTAGCAGCGCGGCTCAGCAGGGGATGGGGGAAGAGTAGACCCGGGCACTCCGCAGCGCGCAATGGTTTTGGCGAGGCCCCAGGCATGCCTGGCGAGGCCTCGCGACGGGATAAAGTGGGCGGGCCGCGACTGTCTCTAGCGCGGCCCCGAGAGACAAGTTTTGTGGGCAGGGAAACCAGCCCATGCAGTCAATGGCCGGTTTAGGGAGGGGCCATAAGGGGATGGGCATGGGAAGCGGTGTAGGCCTGACAGGGGGCCCTGTAGCATTGCGTGGTCGGGTGGGAGGCGGGGCCTCTGCTCATGGATCCACCCCCTCCAATAGGGGGAAGGGGCGGGCCGGCCCACAACACTCCGGGAGAGTGGACACACCGGTCGCCTCTTCTGGGCAGTGGGCAAGGGAGGGGGGGGGGGGGGAGTTGGACTTAGAAGGCATGATTAGGGAATTGAGGGATAACGTCCCAGGCAGGCAGGAACAGGACCCTGTGGACTTCAGGGAGGTGTATAGAGATTGGGTGGCAGGGGAGGCTGCAAGGGGGGAAGAAGAGGGGGGGGAGGGGGTAGGGGATTTGCCCCCACGTCAGCGGGGAGCCTGGAACGTTATTGATTGGGGCAGCGATATCTGGTTGGACCAGGCGCCGATGGGCGCGAGAGCGGTGTTGGGGGGGGGGGGTATATGGGGGCAGGATTATGATCAAGGCAGTGTGGAAGAAGGGTAAGTGAGAGATGACGATGAGGGCCAAGGAGAAGTGCTCAGCTGGTGGCGGGAGGATGCCGTGGGGGGGTCATCTAACCTGTCTGCAAATAGTATGTTACAGATTCCGAGGGCACAGCGGAACACAGATGTTCGTGAACGATCGTGGGGACAACAAGCGATGGCGAAGCGGCGGGCCCCCGAGCGGGCACTGACCTTGGAGCCAGGTAAGATTCCGAAATATGGTTCGGATGCCCACATGGTGGTCTATGCAGAGGGCGCAGACAGCGAGGCGCAGGGTAGAAGTAGGTTATGGGAGTCCCCAGCACCCCGGGAAGCACGCACAAAATTAACCGCAGTGGGGCAGGCTGCTAGGAAACGCACTTCAAGCGGGGAGGCCCGCTCAACAATGGTGTCCACTGGAACTGAGGCATGGGTGCCTCAGGACAGCGGGGAGGCCCGCTTGTGGAAAGGGAGATACGTGCGGGACACCGGAGTGGGCACGGAGGACCTCACAGTGCGCACGGGGGATTACACACAACAGCGGGGGACAAGAAACGGGACGCATCAGGGCAGGGGACTTTAGTAGACAAGGAGGACGCCAAAGGGTCAGGGACCCGGACTGGAGAGGAAGAAGGACACACAGGAAGAGTCGGGGAGCAAGCTTGAGAGCAAAGAGGTCAAATTCAAGAAGCTACCGTACATGGGGACGGCTAAGCCTCTGGGGGCCCACCTTATGCAGTCCACAAAGGAGAAGATATAGAAAGGGGAGTATGTCGAGATGATAAAACTCCTCCACAGGGAATTGAGGTCTAAAGAGGGGTCCAAAGAAGAAGAGCTAGAACTCTCAAAACGGCCAAGAGTGCCGACGACTATAGAGAACTGGACGGCAGCATTCCTCATATAAGCGAGTGTTTACTGTGAAAAATACCCAGAGAGGTCAGTGGCACTCTTCAAGTATATGGACGTGATAAGGAAGGCCCAGTTGAACTACGGGGGTTACGCGTGGGTCCAGTACGACGAAGAGTTTAGAGCATGCATGGCGGTGGACCCGGATGCACATTGGGGGGAGCTGGACACTGATCTATGGCAACACACGATGGGCCCAGCAAAATTTGGCAAGACAGTCTTTACGGCTAGGGGTCTGCTGATCCTCTTCAAGCCCTTTCAAGGGCGTCCCACCCGAGGACGGGTGGGGGGATCAGGTCAAATCCAGAGTAACCAAAGTGGGGCATGTTGGGGCTTCAACAAAGGTCTCTGTACGAGAGAATTCTGTAAATTCTGCACGTCGCTGGGCAGCCAATTTGAAATTGGCAAGGGAACATGCTCCGGTAGTGAGGGCGAAACTGCGCAAAGAAATCCAAGAAGGCAGGATGGCGGGTCCGTTCGAGGACTGGCCGATGGAACACCTGATTGTATCACCTATTGGGGTGGTACCCAAAAAGGAGCCGGGCAAGTTCCGGCTCATACAACATCTTTCTTGGCCCGAAGGTCAATCTGTGAACGATTTCATTCCCCCTGAGCAAGTGACGGTTACATATTCGTCAGTGGACGTCGCCCTGGCATTAGTGGAGCAGGTTGGTCAGGGGGCACTCATGGCCAAGAGCGACATCAAGTCTGCCTTCCGTCTGTTGCCGGTACACCCTGCTGATTTTCCGCTGCTAGGCATTCAATTCGACGGGAAGTGGTACGTCGATAAGGCTCTACCCATGGGTTTTTTCTATCTCATGCGCCCTGTTTGAATGCTTTAGCACCTCCCTGCAGTGGCTTTTCACGTGGCACACGGGGCACGAACATGTGACACACTATCTAGAGGATTTCTTCTTTGTGGGTGCCCCCGGTTCAGAGGACTGCCAGCGTGTCCTGGGTGGTTTCCAAGAGCTTATGGACGACATAGGGGTTCCTTTAGTGCCGGAGAAGACAGTAGGGCCGAGCACAACCTTATCCTTTCTGGGGATCGAGATCGATTCCATTACAATGATGCCGAGATTGCTGGATGACAAAAAGCGCCGCATGATGGACTTGTTGAATGCAATGCTAAGCAAACGGAAGGTGACTGTAAAAGAGGTACAGGTGTTGCTGGGACATCTGAACTTTAAATGCAGGGTGGTGAGAGCAGGGCGGACATTCTGCAGATGGCTAGGTTTGTCACTCACGGGCCTGCCTCTGCCACCATCATGTCAGGTTGTCAGCAGGAGTGAGGGAGGACCTGAGAATGTGGAGGACTTTCTTGCAGTCGTTCAACGGCATCCCGTTGGCAGCTCTCACCGATCTGGAATGGGACCCATAATTGTTTTCTGACGCAGCAGGGGGTTCTGGCTTTGGCCTGTATTGGCAAGGCCACTGGTGGGCGGAAAAATGGCCTGACCAGTGGAAAAGGGGTAAGCGGAGTATTGCCTTCCTAGAATTTTTTCCCGTGGTAGTGGCAGTGGTGCTACGAAGGGAGCGTCTGGCCCACAAGAAGGTCCTGTTCCGGGTGGATAATATGTCGGTGGTGCATGTGATCAACAAACAGTCAGCAAGGGAACCCCAGTTGTGGCAGCTTTTAAGGGTGTTTGTGCTGCGTTGCTTGAGTTTAGACATTACATTCAGAGCCAGACACGTCCCGGGGGTGGACAATGACATTGCCGATGCTTTGTCTCGTTCACAGTGGGGGAGGTTCCATGGGCTGGCCACGGAGGCGGATCCGGTGAAGACTCGGATGCCACAAGAACTTTGGTCGTTAGGAGACAGAGGATGCTCCAGTTGGTAGCAGGGTCCCTAGCGATTTCCACGAAGAAAGCTTACCAACAAGCATGGGTGGAATTCCTGGCTGGGGGGGGGGCCATCAGGAGGTCTCGGGAATGGGAGAGGGTGGAAGATGTGGTTCAGTTTATCCTCTCTCTCATAGAGAAGGGATAGTCAAAAGTTACAATAGCAGGCAAACTGTCCGGTGTTGCATTCATGGGTAAGCTACTATGGGGTTACGCACCGTCGGCAGGGGAACTGGGGAGTAGGATTCTAGAGGGTTGGGTGAGGGAAACTGGCCAGGGAGTTCGGCAGCGAAGGCCTCTGACTTTAAAGTTGTTGTCCGATGTGATTCGGGCCCTTTCAAAGGTATGCTACGGTCAGGAAGACGTGGTTCTTTTCGCATCCCTCATGTCATGGATGTTTTTTGGAGCGTTTGGGGTATCGGAGCTGTTGGGGTATAAAGGGAGTAGGGGTCTGTAATGGGAAGAGGTTCATTACGGGGGGAAGGGGTGCAGTTTTGTCTATACAAGTCCAAAACCGATCAGAGGGGACAAAGGAGAGCTGTCTATATGAGAAGTTACCCAGAGAGACTCATCTGCCCTGTGCACTGGGCCATTGCTTTACAGCGCCAGGGGCCCAGGGTAGGTAGGGGATTTAAACACAATGATGGCAGACCAGTAACTTATTTCCAGCTGTTGGCTGTTTTGTGAGCGGCCTTGCGAATTGGGGACTTGGACCCGGCTGGGTTTGGGACTCACTCCTTTAGGATAGGGGCAGCGACGGAGGCAGGCCGCCGCGGTTGGGGTCAGAAACGCATTATGGAGCTGGGCAGATGGTCATCAAGTTGCTTTCGCAGATATGTGAGGGGGGAGGGTAATGGGGTGGACTGAGGAGTAGGTTGTCAACTTTATTTCTGTTGCAGGTTCCGTTCCCGGACCGCTGGAAGAGGGGATGAACATCTGGATAGTCAGTCATTCCTTAGTGAAGTGGGCGGAGCGGCAAGCCAGGGACAGCTGCCACGGCAGGGATTTGGGTTTTGATAATTCACTGTACACCATCTCTTGGGTAGGGAAAGGGGGGATGAAGTGGAAAGAACTTATTCCCTGCCTTAATAGGCGATTGGTGGGAGGTAAATGTCCAGATGTGCTTCTACTTCACCTGGGGGAAAATGATCTGGTCGTACAAAAGGGTTTGGCTCTTATTAAGGCAATGAAAGAGAACCTCAAGGACATACGTAGGTCATGGGCTGGATGCTACACTACGTGGACTGACTTTATTCCCAGGAGATGATGGCGGGGGGCAACTAGGCCAGCAGCCATAGATAAAGCAAGGAGGAAGCTCAACAAGGAAATGAGAGCATTCTGCTGGGACATGGGGATTGGAAGGGTAGAACATTCGGATCTACGATACGAGGATATTGAATTCTTCAGGGGTGATGAGTTTCACCTTTCTTTCATAGGTATGGAGTTATACCTGCTGCAGGTGAGGCTGGCTTTGGCTAAAGTGCTAGGCACTTCATAAATGAGACATTTTCCCTGGGGCTTAGTGGACCATCAAGGGTGGGGTGGGGGGGGCAGAGAGAAGGGGGGCGCAGGGAGGGGAAAGGAACAAGCGAGCAAGAGAGAGCAGATAGCTCCCTCACTCCGCCCTCCATTTCTCTGGGTGGCGGTCGGCTGAGAAGTTGCCATGATTTACAGAAGTTTATTGTTTGTCAGCGCCAGTTCAGGCTGAAATGGAACGGGTAGGCAAGTTCACGCCTGGACGACTTGGGAAGTTCAAATTGAGGTAGGAAGTTCTATGGGGTTCAAAGGGTAAGTGAGGTAGGAACACGGAAGGGATCTTAGAGGTCCCAGTTACAGTTGATCAGCTCTGATCCAAGTTTTTATTGAGGTTTGAAGAGTGTTATGGGGGAGGGGTATGTTAGGGGTGGTGGGTAGATTAACATAGGTAATTAAAGATGTATAGTGAGGTTATAGTTTTGTAAGGCAAAGGCCTAGGCTATGTTGTAATGTGCACCTGTTTCAATAAAGCAGCCTTTTTCACACACAGCCAGGTGTCAGTGGTCTGTGCTGCTCCCCTCTTCCCCAAATGATCTCAGAGGCCACAAAATATGCCGAACTCCTACAGACCGCACACCACAAGCTTTTAGCTATCTTCAAAAGTAGCCAGTCGCTTACTGATTTTTTTAACCTGACGAATGACTAACTTAGTACAAAACATCAATAAATTCCATTATTATCAGTCAGGTATGGCTATAAGAGCCACTAATTCAACAACCATATTCGGTAAAACGTACATGCTATGAGGTTTTCTTTCATCTCCGAACTCTGGACAAAGAACTGCATTACTGCTATAAACTATGCACTTCACTGATAGAATCTTATACTTTTTTTAAACGTTGTAGACTAGTTCAGCTCAGCAACCAGAGTATCTTTCATCCCCACTAAAGATATTTGGGACCAACAAGCAAGTATGAACTTTTATGAACGTAGAATGGAGACTAAAAATAATCAGAACTCTTGGAGCTGCAGCTCACGCCTTCTCTGGTACAGCACCTTCTTTTTGGAGTTCACTCTCAGTCAAACTGAGATGTGCTTATTCACTAATGACATTCCAATGAAAACAAAAAAACATAGAACGTGCTTTTCTGTTACTTGTGAGAGATGCACTATTGCTATGTACAGTGCACCAGACCTATTTTAAGCTACAGTTTATTTGTGAGAACATTCATTTTGCAAAAAACACATCAGATACGTATATGTTTAGCATATGGTCATTAATGCACAATAATTTATCAAATATGCAAGTCTGTACATCTTCAAATGACACTCCCCCAGTGGGCCTGTACCGGACATCACCCCAGCCCTGCCCATTCCACAGAAGATAAACTCTCTGTGCACCTCCAGAAAATAGAAAAACGACATTTGGGAACAATTTATGAGGGACAGGCCTAGTTGTGAACTGGTGCCATTATAAACCAGAGCCGGTTTGCTTAGGATATCAAAGTGTAATTTGACTGTTCGGTGAACTCTCATCCATATCTGTTCTACTCACGAGCACGTTCTCCCTTTCACACTCCTTTTGGAGCAACCTTTCTTTTGAAGCATTTAATATGGTGATCTGTTATAAAAGTAATTGAGATATAATAAACAGTCACCATTGGAGATATATTTGGTGCTGTTGTGTCATTTGAAGATGTACAGACTTGCATATTTGATAAATTATTGTGCATTAATGACCATATGCTAAACATATACGTATCTGATGTGTTTTTTGCAAAATGAATGTTCTCACAACTAAACTGTAGTTTAAAATAGGTCTAGGACCATTGTTCTCTATATCGATTGCTACCCAGGTCCGTGGTCTCTTGTGGGTTACCCCATTATATCATAATGATGTACAGTGCACTGACACTTTCCTTACAGTATCGCTGTATAACAATGCAAAATAATAAGCTATTAATCCTGTCTTCTTTCCGTACCGAATACTAATTCCAATAAAAGCAACATGCAATGCAAGCTAAAGTAATAAATACGTTTGACGTTAAATTGTGTATTTGCAAGTTAATGATAACAGCTCTATTCATGTTTGGATGCTCTGCGCCCCACAACATCCCCAAACATACATTCACATATTAGAATGGAGCGATTTAGTCTTTTTCAGATTTATATGGGTTGATTCAGCGTGGTCTGAAAAGTGCAGCCTGAGGTTAAACTGAAATTGTGCTGGCTCTGTTTAACTGGCAGCCTTTTACAAACTGCGAAGTTATCTCATTTTACAACTTTGACGCATCTAGTTTGATTTCCAACTGAACTCCTTGAAATGAATACATTATCTTTTTTTAAATTTAAGATAAACAGCTAAAACAACTCGTAAATGCTTATTACCTGACATAGACTCCAAAAATACCCAGTTCAGAGATGCATTCCGATAGCGTTAAGCCACTCCCTGCCTTCAACAGGTAGTTCTTTATGGGACGCGGCGTAATTTTGTCCATTAGGATGTAAGATGTCCGCTCAGCAGGGTCTTTAATGTTTTCCAAAAGGTGCTTAATTTCATCACCATATAGGTTGTTTCCTTAAAATATACGAAAAGAGCGGTATAATGAAGGAATAGTACATAGATCAGAAACAGTTTAACCTGCATAAATACAGAACACATGATTTCTAAAAGTTAAGTAGAATGACGTGTTACCCAAAAATAAATGAAATATAAAGTCCACTTTTGTTAAATTTTGTGTAAGAAATCCATTTACCATGAATAACATTCAGGATATTATTATACCTATGTTTTGTGACTGTGATGAGAGCCACTGTTATGCATGTGCCTGGTATACAGCAAAAATACCCAGTGCATTTAGACTTTAGTATTATATTTCTTAAGCACAATGTTCACTCAAAGAGGATCTTGGCAGTGAACGTTGGAAGGTTATACATTCTTTGAACAAGAAGGTCATCGACGCCTTTCTTAATACTTGGCAGATTGTATGTAAATCATTCTACACTTTGGATCATAAACACTCTTAAACCCAGATGGGCACACTTCACCCAAGGGACGTGTAGCTAAAAAGCTAAATTAGAAGGCAGGGATCTTTGAAACATCAACTGCGGAAATCAAAGTAGACATTGTGCACATGGAAGGTGGTTTGGACACGCAATCACTGCTTCACAGAAAGTCAGGGAAGAACCTATCTTGTCAAAGACTTACCATCTTTTTCAGGCTGACAATCTTCCAAAATTTGACTTGGTTGCAGTCAGGCTAATGTGCTTTCTGGAAGACCTAAGTAGGGACTGTTTTCATAGTCTATCTTTGAAAGTACACGGAGGTAGACATCAGTTTAGGTAAATCACATATAGGACGGAGACAGCATGCCTACGTGTTTTTTCTGTACGAAACTGGTGCCAGCCCAGGCAATACTAATTTTAAATTGTTTTTAAATATAACTCCTGCTGCCAGGCGAATTGCTTTAAATAGGAGGGCGTATTAGTGTATACAGGAGATGAACAAGGAAGTTGGGAACATGTTCTGATTGTAAGGTACGTGATCAGCCAAAGCCCTCCAGCCAAATGCCAATGAACATCTGGAAGTTATGGGAAACTCCGGGCCCCCTCATCCCATTCTGCGGGGGAAGAGATGTTTTAGTGGGACCTAGAGACACGTAGACAAAAATATCCATAGAAAGACACATAAAGAGACAGGCAATAGTCACACAAAGAGAAAGCCAGACATGGATGCACCAATAGAACGATACCCAAGGGCCACTAAAGAGGGAAGCATTCAGATTTACCACACAGAGAACCACAATGAGACAGCCAGAGAGACAACCAGATTCTGCCATAAAGAGAGCCTGTTGCGGAGACAAGAAGAAAGAAAGAAAAAAGATAGAGTGAGAGTATGCAACTGTTCAGAAGCAGTTCCAGCTCATATCCTGCTACTATTGAATTGTAATCTGGGATGCCACGGGACCTAATGTAAGCACGGAAAATGGCTTTCTCTGCTCCTTTTGTGTAGCAAAAAATAGAGCCCTAATGTGGCTGCAGAGGGCGCTTCTCACCCCTTGGCCTCCATGCCTGTGCACCTGCTGCACGAATGACAGTTAAACCGTTGGTGTGTATCTATTTACAACACTAAATCTGCCAACTGGCCTTAGTCTTGCACTGCTAGGCGTGAGCAGTTCAAAGATTGAGTTGTCAAAAAGTGGTGCACTGTCCCGTTCAAGGATGATTCTAGAAACGATATACTGTGTAAGTGAAGCAATCCATGTTCTCTGCCAGTGACAGTATTTGGATTGACCTTCCTCTATATGACCATTACTTTTACAGCACTTCTCAGGAGACTTCACCAAGTGTGCTTTGGAGTTAACTCCTTTTTAGTGCTGCAGATTCCTCCCCAGCCCGGAAGCATGTAACAGTCCATGTCACACACGGAGCTCTGGTTTGCACGTCTTTATTCTTCAGCATGCAACCCTTAACTGAATGCAATGAGTCACAAACTTTATTAACCACACCCACCAAATTACGTAATACTTGTAAGGAGTCTTCCGATGACCACTAGAGGCCTCATATACACAAATACAGAGCACAACATCTCCCCCTTTGTTAAATTAAAAGTAAGAACAAATATATATATATATATATATATATACACATAACCTCTCGATGAGTCGTCGAGGTGCTCGCACCAGCCTTCCACATCTAGTTGTACGAGATAGAGGAGGGGCGCCTTCATCTGGCATCTCTGGAGAAGAGATGGATGCTTGACTTGCCTCACTCATGAGGTCTGCAGCCGATGAACATTGAGGCCACTGATTAAAGTGTGACAAGTCTCTGGTTATGGATTTTCCAAGTAATTGGGCAGCTACCATTTGTCCTTTGCTCGCCACAACTCTTAGCGATTCAGCATAAAATGGAGCATCACTCATGTGTGTCCGCTTTTGAATGACAAGGACTTGGTCTCCTTTCTCGAAGTTCGTGTCTCGAGCGCATCGCCACTTATCAGCATAAGCCTTCATTTTGCATTTGTGAGAGATGTCGGTGACACAAATCTTGTCAGGGTCTACTGACCACCCAGTGGTTTATTGTGGTATCTTCGTTCCAAGAGCTCTCCTGAACAGCAAGTTGGCAGAACTTTCTCCTGTCGTGGAATGAGGAGTGGAACGGTAGGCATGGAGGGCTGGGTGTAAAGCTGACGTAAAGTCGATATCTTCCAGCTCAGCATGCTAAAGCACCCTTTTCAAAGTACTCATAAATGGTTCAACAACGCCATTTGCCTGTGGCAAGAGAGGTGTACTTTTCTGATGTTTGATGTTCAAAAGATTAAGAAAGTCTTTGAACTCCCTGCTATTGAAGGGTGGATCGTTGTCAGATTTGAGAATGGAAAGGACACCTCATGTTGTGAAAATGTCATCCAGCCTCTCGATGACTCAGTCATGTGTGGTTGATGATAAGTCTTCCGCTAGAGGAATGCGTGAGGAACGCGTGAGTAATTATAGACAACTACCATGAGATGATGTCCATTATTGAGGGATCCGAAGAAGTCAATCGCAATCCTCTCCCAAGCCTGCTTAGGAAGATCAGACATGTTCAGCGGGTGCCGAGTCGTTTTGGGAGACAGACAGTTGCACAGATGACAAGCTTTTAGCTCCCTTTCAACTCGTTCATCAAGGACCAGGAACCACACTCAATTCCACAAGGCTCTTTTAGTTGCAGCAACGCCACGATGTCTTTTGATAGCCAGTTCAATAACTTGTTGCCTCAGGCTTTCAGGGATAACTATCCTTGCCCATCTTAGTATGACACCATCATGTGTAACAGAAAGTTTGTATCAAACATTCTTGAATTTCTGTTGCTCAACATCATCTTTAAGAGGTCGAATATGTTTCCTCCATGATTGCGTTGCAATGATTTCTTTAAGCTTAAGCATGTCTTTGTCAGTACTAGTAGCTGTCAAAATCTGTTCAATAGAAACAGCTGCAGACACACTTGACTTTACTATGAAATTGATGTAGGTCTCAGCTGCTTTGGACGTTGTACTATGAAGCTTTGGTGGCACTCGGGAAAAGTAGCCTGCGGGGTTTTGATCCTTTCCCGGTTTGTGCACAATAGTGTAATCATACTCCTGCAGACGCAACCCCCACCTCTTGATGTGAGAGGGCATCTTGGCTTCTGGATTACAACAGCTAAGCTTTCTTTCTCAGGTTGAGAGTAAGCAAATTCGGTCTGAGATAGACTCGGGCTAGCATAGGGCAAAATGTGTCTCTGAGCATCGGGCTGTCCGTTGTGTTGAGCAAGGATCATGCCTTACCCTACTGGGCTTGCATCTACCACTATCTCTGTATGCAATTTTTGGATCAAAGTAAGCCATTTCATTTGCATTTTCAATTGCGTGTTTTATTTTCTTAAAACTTTGGTCACATTCAGATGACCAGTCAAACGGAACATCTAGCTTTGTTAGTTCTCTTAAAGGGGCCCTCACAGTGGCAAAATCACGAACGTACTTCGAGCAGTAGCTGGCCATGCTTAAGAAAGATCGCAGCATGGTCACATCTTCTGGAGGGGAAGTAGACAACAATGCTTGTACCTTTTTCGGGGCCAGGAGTCATTCCCTTTCCTGAGAAAATATGCCCAAAGAACTTACGATTGTTTTTGTGAAACTCACACTTCGCTTCATTTAGTGTGAGACCAGCATCAGCAAGCAGACGGCATACTTGTGTGAGTGCTTTATCATATGCCTTTCATGTAGCCCCAAACACTAATATGTCATCACTGTAGTTAAAAGAATGTGTGACAGGTTGAATTATTCGACGAGTGACATCTGGAAAGATTTCTGCAGCTAACGACAGACCAAAACTGAGTCTCTTATATTTGAACAAACCAACACGAGTTGAAAAAGTAGTGATGTACCTACAGTTTTCTTCCAGTTCAAGTTGATGGTAGCCTTTGTTCAAATCAAGGCAGGAGAAAACTTTGGTGCCATTCAGCTACGTGATCATGTCCGCAACATGTTGACCTTGATGTCTTTCTCTTTTGTTTGCTTTGTAGGCCTGTCACATATCAACACAAATGTGCACCGAACCTCCACTGTTCTTTTTTGACACTACCACAATGGGTGAAACCCATGGCGTCGGACCAATAGAGAGCTCAATGATGTCATGTTTTAACAGTGTTTCTAGATCTTTCTCAATGGCTTCCTGTAAATGAAAAGCAATTCAACTGTGTCGCTCTGCAACAGGGCAAATGTTTTCATTAAAGAGAAGCGGCACCTTTATTGTCTTAAGTATCCCAAGTCCATGAAACAATGTCAGAAATTGATTCATTATTACAGAATGGGCATTTAAGTTGTAGTTAATAGAGATCAGTCCCATGTCAGCAGCAGTATTGAAACATAATAAGCATGCACTTGACGACATAACTGGGAGAACATGAATTGGCACTTGCACTGTTTTCTTGTGCCGCAGGGTGGCTACAAAGGATCCTCGACTCTGCATGGGCATAGAACCTGCCCAGATGTACACCGTAGTGTTTGACGGTGTAAGACGTGGTATCAGAGATAGTTTTTTTAACTTGTCTGCTGGCATGATGTTTATAGATGCACCACTGTCTATAATAAAAGTTGTAGGGCAACTATTCACCTTCAGTGTGATTTTAGGACAATGTGCAAATGAACATTGTTGGTTAGTGAGGCAATTCTTTTTAGATTCGTATTCCTCTTTGCAAGCGACCAATCCTACATGCACATATTGGTCTCTGACTGACATCACCATCGCACATTCATCTTCCTGTCACTCGATGATGACGTTAACGAAACTTTGGAAGACGAATTTGATAACAACCGACTACGTTTTGTTTCCCCTTGCCTTAATCGATGTTGCTATTAGGTCTTGTGGGAGTGGCTAGAGTGCTTCTGGAACTTTCTGGCGTCCCTATTCTCGTCTCTCCGTGACGCACTTAGTTTCTCTTTGCATACAGTTATGCAGTGGTCTTCTTTCCAGCAGCCTTTGCATATCTGTCCAATGGCGGGATATTTACCTTTTATGTGGTAAGGAAAATCCGCAGCAGAAACACCATTTCTTTTTCTTCAGAGACACCACTCTGTGGGCCTCTGCCTTTTGTTTCTGCTTACTTTTCATAATCAAAGGAAGACAATGTCTCTTTTAATCCCTTGTGTAAGACCAGAGAGGCACATGGGTCAGTTAGGACTTCAAAGAAGATTTCTATGATGAGGAACCAGGGCTATGTGTAACTAGCCATTTGCTCTGCATCATGGGTTCTCTACTGATAGTCATATACGTTAGAATAGAGTAGCAAGCGTATTGCTGAAAAGCCACAGCTGTCTTCCACAAAGGAAAACTAAAGAAAACAGCAGTGCTGAAACCATCAAGAGGATTGATCAAAGAGGTTTCTTAGGGTTGCATGACCCACACTATAGTTTTTTGTCTATAATTAGTTTTTAGTCTATAAACTTTTGCTTACAATCCAAGAAGTTCTTTCATCATTGGAATTCCAAATCAATCTCTCTCTGACGCAGCCTCGACCACCAGGAACTACTGCCATAAAAAGTTAATATAGTATGGTGCTTCTAGAATTAAAAAACTTGAATCTAATCCCTTCCTACTCCACATAAATCCTTAGTCTCTAGATCTCTAAGATCTTCTTCCCTCTTTTTCTTCTCTACGTGCATCCTCTACCTCACTGTAATATTTTAACAAATATGCCCCCCAAAAAATATTATTTGTATCCCCCCACATCTTCTCCGCAACTGTTAACTATATGTCGCCTCAATAGTGAAATGGTAAAGTTTTAATTGTCTTCTTATTCACTTTGTCTCTTACCTCCTTTCCGATATCTCCTTAAATCAGTTCTTTATGCATGAGCTTTTCATCTTCACTTGAGCTCTTGCCATCCCCATCTCTATCTTCCTTACTTTTACTCTCTTTAAGGTACTACTTCTATCTTCCCATACTCTGAGGCTACTGTTCTCTTCCGTCCTGGTGACACTGCCTGGTAATGCAGTGCTATATAGGAACGTCAATAAAATAAATAAATAGTCAATAATGCCTTATAAACGTATGGACATATTTCCAAGTGGACATCTTACAGACATCTTTCAATGGAACTTTCTTTAACCAGACTGTAATGACTGCCTTTTCCCATGAGGAATGTGTTTAGACCTGCCAGGTATGGCCTTATTAGATACTGCAAGAGATAAACTTATGGGACACTGCTTACTTTGAAGCAACCAAGTCTGTACAAATGGGGCCATAATTTTATGACTTTCTCAAGCTAAAGAAGACCAGCAAGATAGCAGACTGATTAGTTTGGAATTCCGGGACCAAATTAGGTAAAAAGGTAGGGTGGGTTCTTATTATCATCATATTTGCATAGAATACTGTATAGGGTTCAACAGGTGATCGGGCCTCAAAGTTACTATGTGCAAAGGTAATCGCCACAAAAAAGCTGTGAGAGAAGATGCAACGAAGCTCTGTGTATGGGTTCGAATGAAAATGACATCAATATTAAGCATCCCAAATTCATCTCTCATGAAGGTGAAGGATTTCAGATAAGAGGGTAGACCTTCTTTTAGGCCTTTAAAGAATCTTAGATCACTGCGATTTCGAACAACCCCGCTTGGTGGGACCTATTCCTGTTGACTCTTATACGTACACTCTGAGCTGTCTAGAAAGCCCACTTTGACGCTCTGCCTGCTGCTATCACGTTGGGCGGCCCTGCTGGGGTGGGACTCGGTTCCCCAGCGTTCACCCTGTTCCAAGGAGCAGCCTGAAGCGGCAAGCGCTACTAAAGCGCCTCAGGTGTACCGAGCGCAGGGCACACATTCAGGGCTGTCTGGAAAGCTCACTTTGACTCTCTGCTTGCTGCCATCTCGTTGGGCAGCCCTGCTGGGGTGGGACTTGGTCCACCAGCATTTATCCTGTTCGAAGGAGGGGCCTGCAGCAGCAAGCACTACTAAAGTGCCTCAGGTGTACTTCAGCGCAGGATGCACATTCTGTGCTGTCTGGAAAGCCCGCTTTGACTCTCTGCTTGCTGCCATCACTTAGGCGGCCTTGCTGGGGTGGGACTCGATCCCCCAGCATTCACACTGTTCCAAGGAGGGGCCCGCCGCGGCAAACGCTACAAAAGCGCCTCAAGTGTACAGCGGTGTGGGACGCACATTCTGGGCTGTCTGGAAAGCCTGCTTTGACTCTCTGCTTGCTGCCATCACGTTGGGCAGCCCTGCTCGGGCGGGACCTAGTCCCCCAGCATTCATCCTGTTCGAAGGAGGGGCCTGCAGCAGCAAGCGCTACTAAAGTGCCTCAGGTGTACTGCAGCGCGGGGCACATATTCTGTGCTGTCTGGAAAGCCCGCTTTGACTCTCTGCTTGCTGCCATCACTTTGGGCGGCCCTGCTGGGGTGGGACTCGATCTCCCAGCATTCACCCTGTTCCAAGGAAGGGCCCGCAGCGGCAAACGCTACTAAAGCGCCTCAGGTGTACCACGGTGTGGAAAGCACATTCTGGGCTGTCTGGAAAGCCTGCTTTGACTCTCTGCTTGCTGCCATCACGTTGGGTGGCCCTGCTCGGGCGGGACTCGGTCCCCCAGCATTCACCCAGTTCCAAGGAGGGCCCTACAGTGGCAAGCACTACTAAAGCGCCTCAGGTGTACCGTGGTGTGGGACGAGTGCGGACTCGCGCCCAGTTAAAGACCGGGCTAAGAGCAGGCCTGTCTGCGCCCGTGCGCGTCCGAACGTGGCTGTTGGAGGTAAGCCTTTGTCAGACTCTAAGGAGGATATTAAACCATCTATGTAATCTATTACAGTTATTGTGTTCTGTCTACTGCCTTTTGCTAAAGCCCTTTCAAGATAAAACAATAGGCAAAATGAAGTTGAAGAATCAAAGAATCAAAGGTAACTCAAATCACCCTCATCTACTTGTACTCTGCCTATTACCAACTATTTATCGACAGTCATGGGAACACTTAATTCTAAAATTGACCGAGTTGAAGAACGCATTATTGACATGAGGAGGAGCTCCTTACCTTCGCCCACTTCACATGAACCTCTTGCCCAGACTATCCTTAATGGAGATTTGTTGAACTGTAGTGGAGAGTTGGGGTCAGTTTGTGCAAATTTGGATACTACTGTGGGGCTTTCCATGTTAAACAGCGGCAGCGGCCCAGTGGTCGACGTCTCAGCTGGCGTTCTGAAGGTGGGGGCGGGGGGGGGAGTTGGCAATGCTATCGGAATTCTGTCTATTGCTGTTGTCCCCTGTCCTCACTCCAACTCAACGCCATCCAAGCGGAGTAAAAAACAACTGCCACTGAAAAGGAAAACCTGCCCTCAAGCCTCCAGTTGAGGTGCCTTATCTGATCCTCCTTTTTCTGCTGGAATCCAGGGAGATCTTTTGGCCACATTTAGTGCCCTAGTAAAGTCCTCTAATGAGGCTCTTTTTAGCAGAACTGAAGATTTAGTTCTTACCTTTAAAAAGGAGCTGTTTGTCAAACTAGATCAGGATTTGGGAAAAATTGCACCCCTGAATGTTCAACAATAACCTAATTCCCAGGGGATCGGCATTCTCATTAACAATGTTAGGGCTCCACCTATCCAGCTCTCAGGGGCACAAGGATCTATGCAATCTTCACAAGGACCTACGCAACTTTTATCCAACTGTGGCCACTCACAGCACAATGGGATGGGTAACATGCTGTATGACCCAAAGTCAGAAGCCACTTAAAATCGTAATGGGTCTTGGCTAAATGTGGACCCCATAGTGGGCGTGGAGGAAGCATCCGGAAAGCCGTTAGCCAACAATCCAGTCAAATCACATTTACACCCCCCCAGTCAACTTTATAAGTCATTATTCTGGACTGTGTTCCTATTTTACGGAGAGGGGAGGTTGAATCTGAAGAAGCCCTAAGAAATAAAGTTCTACACAGGCTGAATTCTAATGCAGGGAACCTATGGGCCTTTCACAGGAGATCCTCATTGTAAGGTGAGTGCCGTTTATTGGTCCCCGTCCCGCTCCACCTGATGAAGACTGTGTGGTTATTAATTTCAGAACACCTGGGTTGGTGAAAAAAACTCCTATCTATACTAGCTTATCCAGCTGAATCGGGCCGTCGTTTGAGAGCTTTACCTTTGGGCTACTTTTACGCACCACCAAGGGGTATGTTTGAAGATCTATCTATGATCTATAAGGTCCAAGTCTTTCATCGATCCCATTCACCTCCCCCTGAGCTCCAACTCACCAACCATTTTGCTGCCCTGCAAAATCTTGAAGAGAATGATTGACTGCAATAGTTCCAAGCTTATTCAAGACCAATTGCAACTCAACCTCCTCCATGCTCTTCCTCTATTATGGGAACAGGCACAGCATCCATGACGAGTCGAGAGCCCAGAGTCTCTAGGAACCATTAAAACACGACCTCCTCCACATTCTTTTGCTATTGTGGGAATAGGTGCAGCACCTTCATTGGTTCCTTTGAGTTCAGAGGTCTCAGGAACCACTGTAACATGACCCCCCTCCACACCCTAGTTTTGTTGTAGGAACAGGTGCAGCACCCTCATTGGTTCCTGAGAGTTCAGAGATCCCAGGAATTAGAGGAGGAGTACCCACTTTAATGCGTGATGGTGACTTCCCCTTTAAAATGCTGGCATGGAACACTGTGGGGATACATTCCAAACTCACTAATGAAGACTGGTTTAACTTTATCTCAGGCTATGAGCTGGTATGCCTACAAGAGACCTGGTCGTTAACGGATTTTCTTATAAATGGGTACCGGAATCCTGCGCTACAGGTAAACTCAGGAAGGGCAAAGGGTGGCTTGGCTGTTTTGATCCACCACAAATGTCTTAGGGTGAATTTTAATTTGTTAAACTCTTCTCCCTGGTTTCAATTGTTTTGATTTCTGGGATGGGCACGGCGGATATTTTGTTGGCCAATTTTTATTATAACTTCTTCGATCAAAGTAATACCCAGGTTGCTGATTTGCTAAATGAGGCAATCATGAAGTGGAACACCTCTAGACACTCTTTGTGTTTATGGGTAGGGGATTTTAACTGTCCACCCAGTGCATTCAAAAGAGTGTGTGGGTTGGAAAAAGAGGCTGGCCAGGTTTTAAATAATTTTAGGCATTCCCAACATGAGATGTGTTGAATAACATTGTCAACTCCAATAACTTAGTTTTTATATTTGATTGTGTTAAAGAAGATACTGCAATGTACCATACCTTCTCGGGAGGGATAAATCTTACCTTACCACAATTGATTTCATGTTAAACTCTAGCAAATATAGCCATCTGGTATTAGATTTTAGAGTCATAGCGGACTGTGCTAGTGACTACAATCCTTTAGCAGCTAACCTAAATTTAAATTGTGGAGGTGGGGAATTGTTAACTCATCCGATTCCCATTAAGTATAGTACTAACAGAGGTCTTAGGCTAAAGTGGGAGAGGATAGATCCACATGTTTTTGAGGCTAAAATAATTGGGGGAAATCTTAGCTTAATAAATAGCTGCTTGCTATTTGAGGCCACTCCTACCACCCTGATTAGGGACACTGAGACACGGTGTCAAGTTATATCCTCAGAACTCACAGTCCTGTTCATCATGCCCAGCCCTTTCGCTGGTTTGACAGTGCATGTAGCAAAGCAAATAAGCTTCTAAAAACTGCCTGGCATGCTGTCCCAAGAAATAGGGCTACTGTCAGTGTAGCAAGGAAAAACTATAAGGCGATTATTGAAACCAGAAAGGAAGAGCTTAGAGCTGAAGTTTGATCTGACCTAGTGGCTGCTGGCCAACACAGGGATTCAAAAGGTTTTGGGATGTCATTAATCGTCCGTTGTTGACAAAGGAACCAGATACTATAACTGAGTGTCTAATTGAAGGAACAGCTTGGGTTGAACACTTTACACGTATTTTTAACCCTAAGGACAAGGTGAGAAACGATAGGGAAAGGACATTGATGCACCCACTAGCACTGAATTGGTGCTTCACTTCACTTCAATCAAACAATCACTGTGAAGGAGGTGGAATCAGCAATTACTCAGGGTATATGCAGGAAAGCCCGAGGCCCGGATGGCATTGCACTTGACCTTTTTAAGAATAATTCTGCCCTTTGGGCTCCAATCCTCACTATCATCTTTAGGTCTGCTGTCCTCTGCCCCCTCCCTCCTTCAAGGAAGGAGACCACTGTAGTCCCAATCTTTAAAAAATGGGATAAAAATGACCCAATGTGCTATAGGTCAATCTCTTTGATTGATGCAACGGCCAAGGTTCTGGGCAGGATGTTATTGGGCCATCTGGAACCAAGGGCCAATGAAAACAACATATTATCAAGGACCCAATATGGTTTCAGACCAGGACGAGGGACAGCTGAACAGTGTCTAAATGTAGCGCTAATTGTCAGCAAGTATACCAAGTCCATGAAGTGCTCATTATATCTGGCCTTCATGGACTTGTCAAGCGCCTTTGACACTGTAAATCAGGATAAATTCTGGAGCATGATGGGGAATATGGAAGTAGAGGAGCCCTTGATTACCCTCCTCCAGAGGCTCCATTGGAACACCTTGGTGAAAGTTCTTTTTGGCACCGAAGGTGATTGTACAGATTTCCTACTTTCAACTGAGGGGGTACACCAGGGATGCATCCTTGCCCCCTTCCTGTTCCTAGTTTATATAATGGGTTTGGAGGCCTTTCTGCTACCAAAGAACTTAGATCTTCCAAGGATTGGCAACGATTCCGTACCCTCACTCCTTTATGCCATGCAGATGATGCTGTCCTTCTAGCAAGGAAAGCAAACGGTCTGCTGGCAATCCTTTTACAGAATTTGTTTTCCTTATATAATGGTGTGCAGAACCAAAACCCTTTTCTAGCAAGGAAACCCTATAGATAAGGTACCAAGTTTTTTTTATTTGGGGATCCTCTTCAATAATTCATTGAAGTGGGATTCCCTTATAACCTTAAGGGTCCAGCAAGTCAATGGGGCAGTGGAGGCACTTTTCCGCTTTGCAGCAAAACTAGGGCAGAAACCAGTTAGGGAATTGCTGGCATTGTATAGAGCAAAATGTTTTTCAATTGCCAGCTATGGGGCTGGGGAATGGGGATACAGCAATTGCTCTAAGCTCCAAACGGTTCAGAATGCCTTTCTTAGAAGTCTCCTTATGGTGCCCCAAGGGAACTCAACCTCTTTCTGCCATTCCAAGGCAGGTTTGAATTACCTGAAAGATTACATTGGCCTCGCTCCCCTCCTTTTATGGGTAAAAATCTGGTCCACACCCAAATTAGATTTGTCCCAGCAGATTTTATCTGATTGTTCATCATTGTGTAACTTCGAGAAAATTACATGGATATGTTATGTCAAACGTGCTCCCGGTGACCTGGGTCTTATTGACTTTAATAATCCAGCCCACACTCCACCTGCAGCCAAAGCTCCATTTAAGGCTGTTTATAGGACAAGGCGTTGACTAGACATCAGAGTTCAACCTCTGGGCAATCCAGCTTGAACACCAGCTCCAGTCATGCCCACCTTACACCAGTGATGCAATCTTATTTATCTCATATTTTAAAGCTTCAGTATAGGTTTTATCCGACGAGATTTCGTTTGGGCACTGTGCACTCTCTAGTGGCTTTTCCTATTCAAGAAGGATGGCTAAAAGATCTTCCACTATGCCCATGTGATAATATGTCAAAACAATCTACAGTGCACTTTCTATTCTTTTGCGCACTTTATTATCAGGTAAGAATAATTTTTATACTCCCCTTGTTAAGAGTCCACATGCCCATTTCATTTCCGAATGGTTTTAGACTATTGTATTCACTGGAATTATCTGAAATTTGTTTTGCCGTTCTTAAATTCAAAAGGGAGCCTCTTTCCATTAGGAAACGTTATGGCTAATTGATGATCAAAGTTCTATAGGCTGATTAATCAATGTTTTATTGGGATTGTTCACATGCACAACGCACCTTCCTACTAGTGATTGAGCCTAAAATTTTAAGGAAACTTTTCTGATTTCTTAGTTTTACTCTATTTGATCTTGACAACGGTGTTGTAATGTATCTACTTGTGTGTCTGCTTTTATGATTTAAAAAAAATAATCGAATAAAGCTTTTATGACTGACTCTTATACGTGCAAACTGGCTCTTTATCAAAGGCAAACTGAAATTTGTTGACCTGAGGGCTTCATTTGATCTTGTTTCCAGGAGGAAATTATTGGACACCCTTAGGTCAATGGTAGTTCCAGCAGCCATATACGACATTTTAATAAAGTTACGTGAACACAACTACACTCAAGTTCCTTGGGGCATTCATGGTGAGCTGACAGATAGTATCCTGGTCGAGCGAGGTGTGAGACAGGAGTGCGTTCTGGTCCAAACATCGTTTTCCTTTTATATTACTGGAGCTCTAGATTTTTAAACAATTGTGTTCACAATGCTCCTAAGCTGGATAATACTTTAGTTCCTTTTTTTTTGTTGCGGACACTACCCTCGTTATATTATGTACCCCAATCGGCCTGCAAAATCTGTTGGATACATTTTCTGAGTTCTGTGTTACTAGAGTCTGGAAATTAATGTTAATAAAAATATATGACCCTGAGACTCCATAGGTCTTTAAGAAACACTATGAGGATGAGAGGATTCATTCTGAAACAAGTAGATAAGTTTGATTACTTGGGAATCAAAATTCATTATAATGTTCATTGGAACGCCCAAGTTCAGAAAATTACGGTGTTAATGTTACATAGAGCGTCTGCAATTGGGAAAATGTATGACTCATCATTTACTAAAGCGGTGTCCCCAATGATTGAGCTATATAGATTAAAGATACAAACGGCTGAGCTTCAAGGAGCAGAAATATGAGGAAAGTTAGCACTACCGAGTTGTCCAGATGGGAGAGCAGTTTTCTTTTAGATTATTACAACTTCTACAAAGCACTCCCGCTACACCCCTTTATTTTGACCTCTGTAGGAAGCAATTAGGTGATATTGCAGTTCTCAAACCGTTATCGGTTGGAATGTAGGCCACACCAGAACTACTGCCATATAGAAGAGGGTTTGACAAAGATTTTAAAGTTAGGTAAGAACTTTTCCTTACCGTGGATAGTTCATGTTAAATGATGGCTGAAGACTTTCGAACTGGAAAGTATTTGGGCTGATATGTTAACAATTACAAAAGCACTGTCTGAGCACTGCGTTGTCTGCACTAATTTGGATACGTAATTAATAATTGAGTTTCCCCACTTTCAAAGCAAGAGTGCTGGTAAATGAGTCCCAAAGGACATTTGTTTGGCTTGTTACTTTAGGGAACTTTGGCAGTATTCCCCAGCATGTTTGCCTTAGTTTCAAAGGTAGATATGCTCACTCAGTTCAGGAATGTAGACCTCGGAGGCATTCTCAGACACCCCCAACTTGCATCCACGAACTAGAAGGAGTTGGATTTAGCACAGTAAGTGAGTTGAAGGCGCATGAAAGACGTTTTCTTGAGCTTCAAGTAGCTACCGACGGAAGGCGTTGGTATAGGTTCACTTGGCAAGTATACAGGATTAGTCACTACTTTGAGGACAGAAACATGAACAGGTAGGAAAAGCTTAGGCTAGATGTGCGTTCACAGGGAGAGTGCATAGGTAGAAGGCAGATAGTAAAGGTAGTACAGATACATATGCCATTGCTTCATTTTCACCTTCGGATTCAAACCCATTGGCGCTGCACCGATACTGAATTACTCCCTCACTCAACTAAGTAGATGACTCCAAACCATACAGAATGCAGCTTCCTCTCTAAACATCCCAACACGCTCACCCCCTGCACCTCAAACAGCTTCACTGATTCTCCATCCTCAGCTCTTTTCAAACTCCTGAAACACACATTCAAAGCCTCATACAGCATTGGCCCAAGATACCTCAATACGGCCTCAGATTTCAGAAATCTTCCAGACACTTTTGCTCATTAAGACATGACTTCCTAATCCTCATGTGGCTGTCATGGGACATATTAGTAAAGATTCCCTAGGCATGTGTTCAGTAATACTCAGAATGTAGGCGATCATTTGACAGGTGGTAAAAATAAGTCAGTTTATTCATTTGTGAAGGTTGTGGGTGCACCAACTGTTAACATGTCTGGACATATGTTTATAGAGGTGTGTTTGTGTGAAATTTGGTTGATGACTGGTTGAGAGCTTGTCTTGAATGGAGATTACGTCCTGTAGCGTATGAATCTGATGCGTCCTTGAAAGGCGGCGGTATGTTGATGTGAGTGCACTGATCTGGTGGATTGGGCCCATGGTCAGCAGTATGAAAGTCTTGTGTGTGGTGCGTGAATGGAGTGTGAGCAGACCATAAAGCGGTTGGTGTCTTGACGTGGCTTTATGGCTCTCCTTCAGTAGTCTTGGTTTTATTATTCAGTTACTTTGATAAGTATTTGTGCTTTGAAGCTAGCAGTTCTGGAGGTGCAAAAATCAACAAAAGGTCGATTAACTTAAGAAAATTAGTATCAGTTTAAATATGTGGTGGTAAGGATACTCCGTCGCAATGGGGACAAAGTACCCTTAACGTGAAGATAATAGTCTGACTGCCCGATATATATGCGTACGGACCATTGGTGTAACCGTGGGAAGACTACTCCATCTCTGGAGGGGTTGCACCCTTCCCACATCTCTCGAATGAGTAAGGGCCATCTCCGGCTGACCGCTAGGTCCACCCACCAAATTAGATGTGCAGACATACAGGTCAGTTTTCACTCCCCCTCACCATGGTGGTAAGGGGCAGTGAAAACTGTCTAATGCTACCCTTGCCATGGGAGATAATTCCCATGGTGAGAGGGGAATTTTTTTTTTTCCAAAAAGAAAATCCAGGTTTAGGATCTTGTTTTTGAAAATGAAAAAAAAATGATGAACGGCTCCATCATGTTGATGGAGTAGTGCGTCAAATGTAAAATGGCAGCTCCTGTCAATGTATTTGAATTGAACGCCAGCTTGTTGGTCATTTCTAAATTTGGCAGGCGGAGTAGTCTCAGCATGGCATATGTTAAGTCCTCCACTGGAAAACGGAACTTTCTTTGTCAGCCAAAATGTAAATATCGCCCTTACTAAGTACTCCTCGCTGTTTTAGGCAATCTAAACACCCGAAGGTGTCCAGCGTTGTGTAACTTGCATTGATTCTGTTCACTTTCCCATAATGCCATACAAAATGTGAAAGTGTGTACATGGTGAACATTACTCATTTATTTACATTTTGTGTTCGAAATTTCTGTAATCTGTTGAGATCCACAAATTGACAACCAATCAGCGTTGCCACGTGTCTCCACATAGAAACCGAACACAATTTTTGTGGGTGGCCCAAGGGCTTCTGAGTAAAATTAACTGGTGAGAGACACGCAAGTCATGGACCCCTGGACTCCCCTGCTGGTCTGATTTTCACAAATGTTCAGATTTGCTAGGTCTGCCTAGGTGCCGTCTGAGCTAGGGTCCAAAATCTACAGCTACCGACATGTTTGCAGTTAAGGGGTCAAAGACATCTGAAGAGCTAGAAAACACTGTTGACTTGGCCACTCAAGAGCAAGGAAGATCATTGTTGCTTATGAATTCTGCAGCTTTAATAGTATCGATGAAATCAGAAGGATGGGGAAAGTATACAGCAACTTCCCTGACCAGTTTTTTAAAATATGTCTCCCATCTGGGGGAGGGTATGCCTGTTAATTAGCCATTTTGAGCCACAGCAAACAGGTCAATTTTGGGGAAAACCCAATCGGAGAAGACGTCTAGTAGCACATTGTCATCTTAAAGAGTTTGTGGTTTTCCTTGAAGAACCTCCGAAGTAGTTCTTTTTGTTGATTCAAAAGCTACACCCAAATCCACTGTGTCTCCAGAGAGAGTGATCTGGGTCTGGTATCGCTTTGCTTATTAAGATGGAGCATTGTGGTAAAGCTGGCCACCTGTACCAGATCCGTTGTAAGAGAAGTTAAGAAAGCCTTCAGAGGCAGGTGATCTGCGCTGAGCTTTATTAGGAAGTTGATGTATTATCATTTCTCTGTTGCCTAACCCCATCCACTGAACTGCCGAGGTGAGCTCTGTAGTCTAAAAGGAAGGCATCCGAAACAATTGAGAGGAAAGATTTTGCATACATGTAGCTTCATGAAGAAGGTTGGAGCTTCTCCACCAGATATCTGGAGCTTGTTGTCCTCCCATTGTATCCATTGATCCTCTAGACACTGCTGTGGAGGTTTCATTCACAGTCTTACATTTGGGACAATGCAAATGCTCAAAGCCATAGATTCAAGAGGGAGGATACTTGTTCAGCTTCTGATTTTGGAATGTTTTTGAGGTGCTAGCATTGCTTTCAAAAGTATGATCCAGACTCCTCCGAAGGGAACACTTTTTCTTGTCTTCAGTCAAGTGTTGCTCCAAGATTTGCCAGAGTCTGCAGTGGGGTGTAGTAGACTCCAGGAAATTGACTTGTGGACCCATATGATGTAACAGAGATAGAGTGAAGTGCAGGTCCTTTTTTCAACTTGACTGACTGTGTGCTTTGATAGGCCAGTTGCCTGTGTACCAGTAGACAAAGAGTATTTGAGCTTGCAGACGGACTGCTACTACTGCCTTGCATGTGAAATAGGTTTGAGGTGCAGCCTTCAGCACAAAGGAAAGCATTGTGTACTGGAAATGTGACTTTCCATCACAAACCAAAAAAAATTCCTCTGCTGCTTTGCTACTGTAATAAGGAGTACACATTCTGTGGGTCCGGTGCACACATGAATCTCCTTTCTTGAGATGAGGAAATAGCTGCTGAAGTGTTATGCAGAATCTTTCTTTCCTGATCCATCTATCTTTGTTGGTTCGTAGATCTCTGTTTCTATTGCTGTTGTTGATGCTGATATGATCAGCAAGGGTGCTGAACTCTCTGATGTGGGTAATAGTGGCAAACTTTGTGGTAAAACTATATTAGGAAGAACGTCTGGTATAACTCAACACCTTTGCAGTTAAACTTTTCTGCCTCATTCTTCATTCACAACATTTCCTCCTCTGTTTGCTGGCCCAATAGTATACAGTGAAGAATGGAAGGTTTAATATGTTTAGCAGAGGAGTCAGGTTTCAAAGTCATGAGGCCAGTCAGTCAAATATCTTTATTCGGCCTGAAAATAGCCATAAAAGCACATAAACTAACACAATTAACTTAAAATATTTAACAATCACAGCCTAGCACAAACATATTCAGGTACATAAAATATAAAAACAGCCATGAAAAGTTTGAATGTGTCCACAAAAGACCAGGTTGATAATACTATGAGAAGATTTCATAAAAACATAACACTTGTAAACATGATTATCAGTAACCCATGACTCTAACCTGAAGCTAAAAAAGTACACACATAATCAATCTTGTACTTTTCTAAGGTATACAACTGCAATAAAATTAATAGATCAGAAAACCATATAAGAAAAAAAACTGTCTCCATGATTAGTTGAAAGAATAAAGACATTAAAAACGTGACAACTTAAAAACATAATATCGAGAGCCCTCTATGTACAGCAAGGAGACAGATACTTAAAGGTACCATTCATGTGACTGCTTTAACCAATTTGTTTCCTTAATCTCAAGGCACATTGTAAAAATCTGGTTACAGCAAAACAGGTCATTACAGAGGCCTATTGCTGTAATACCAGTATCGCCTGCTTATCCCTTGTTATCTTTTAATCAGGCAGTACAGGCAGAAGATATCGTTTCCTAGGCAGGTAATACAATTTGCAAAGAATTGTACCGTGCGGAGTCGTCTGGGTGGTGTTTTGATCGCACAGACATACAGGCAAATTCTCAACTCAGGTGCCACAGTTGGGAAACGCAACCAGGAAGTGCACAACATTTAATCTGAAATACAATCGATCAAATCTGTGTTGGAGATTATTAATCAACAAAAGTTAAAATGCTGGTCCATTCCTGAACAATAAATGAACGTAATACTGCACTAGCGGTTTGCTTCGCTCCTGAGCTAGTCTAAGATCTTCAAGTGTAGCAACTAGGACGACTGTCCAAGCATGATGCCATGACAGTGTCCAGACACTTTTTGCATCGCTATTTGCAGTCATTAGTAAGAATAGCTGCAGATTTTTTAAACTGTTTTACAAAGGGATTGGTCATATCTCCCTAGAAAGGTGGTCATATTACAATTGCGGCTTTTTCGGGCTGTGGAGGCTATCCCACACAGGTTTTGGCCAGCCATATTCATTCTCTGCCTCTCTTTGTCAGGAGAAGATGTTTCTGGAGCCAGTCCTCGACACTTCCAGATATCTGACACAATCACAGAGTCAGGTTTTGGGTCCACTCAAAGAAAAGGATAGTCCTGCTCTGCAGGCAAACTAGGGATGGCTGCTTTAGTAACTGCTCGGGTTAAGACTTTTTCCAGGTACGCCTAGCAAATGTGGCACCAGAGGTAATAAGAGTCTATGCGCTGCCCTTAGCTGTTGCATCTCCATGGTAACTAACATCACAGTGTGAGGTGCTTTCAAAAGAATGCTAGGCTTGTACAATCCTCAAGGTAATACATATTGAAATGTCGGAATGCCATCCTCTGGCAAGAATCTTTAAGGAGACTGTAACTGATGTTGGAGTATAGGAAGTAGAAATTTCAGTATGTGAATCATTAGTCCATCTGGCGGGACTCTTGTTTCTCTTACATGTATTCTTATGAGGTACTTGATCCTCTTCTATGTGCATACGCTGAGGAGGAGGTGCCTGTGATGATATAAGTGGTCTAGGAGAGCAGTAAAGAGAAGGAGACCTCTTCTCAACTGGAGACATATAGCTCAGCTTTGAGACCGATATGGCGTTTGGAGCAGGAATGGGAGGATATTGCAGAGTGAGATTTGCTTCAGGCCTTCTCTTGGTTTGTTAAAGGTTGAATGCCTACAATGCACAAGGGCCCCCAGTTGGTGTAGGCATGGTCAGATCCCCCTTTGATAAATGGATCAATGTGAGCACTTGACACCGATCTATGAGACAACAAATGCCGAGAAACTGATAGGACTCTAAACCTCAAAAGCTATGACTGAGCGTATCAACAATGTCTATTGTCTTGAATGTTTCAATGTTATTGAATTACCTGATACAGATCGATGATAGGGCTTTAACATTGACATTGAAATTAATTCTCCCCTTGACTGTGTCCTATACAGTTCATCTGGATATTATAGAACAAGTTAGTGGAGTGAGATGCTGGAATGCAAACCCCATACATAAACGTGGTGAGGGTATGGAAACGTCTTTGTTATCCCACTTAAACAAAAAAGAAGCAAATTATGTCAGAAAAAAAGAATGACCACAAATGTCTTAAAACTTCTGGGTTGACAGCTGTTGCTAAAGATGAAACATTTTTATTTCCGACAAAACCAGTCTTCATCCACAGTGTTCTGAGATCCCACTCTCATGAAACAGAAAAAACCCCATAACTGCCCCACTGAAGAGTCTGTCAATGGTAGGCATCAAGAGATAGAGAAACCCAGGGTGCATTAAATTGACAGGGTCCTTATTAGATCACTAAATGTTAAATACCTTTAAGGCTGTTTTTGCTGGGTTTTTTTATTAGACATGATAGGCAGCTAATTGAATTTTAAGTGCTGTTATGTAGTTTTGTGTGGCAATTTGTTTTTTTAAAACATCTTCAAAAAACAAAAATCTGAAAACTCAGTTTATTAATGCTTTGGAGGGTAACTTTTTCACCTTTTTTTAGAATTAGTGCTTGGAGATCCTTGCATGCAGCAGGGAATTATTCTAACGTTATAACCAACAATAAAGATGCAATGATGCAGAAGTAGGCATTTCAACTGACTGTGGGTAATATCACAAGAATTATCAAAACCCCTATGCAAACATCTGAACCTTCTAGGAAAGAGACACGTTCAATGTTAACAGCCCTTACCAGAAACTTAGCTTGAAGAAGAGAAACTGGGCTACTATTATTCTGTGCATGCGATCCGCAGAAGAGTTTAAAAGAAGGACTAGCATATACCTTTTAAGAAATTGGGGAATTCATGCATTGTTAGAAGAAGGGGGCAAGGGTCATTGGGGGAAGTTGATTATAGAGTGGGGAGCATGGAAGGCAGGTTACAAGTCAACGGCAGTGTGGTGGGGGCAAGGAGGTCGTCATTACTTTTTTTCAGCTCTGAATCTTGCCATTTTAACCTTCTCTTTTTTAAAGTTATAATCAGACATGTAGGTCTTTTTTTCTTTCATTTAGATTGTTATTACTTTTGTTTTAATGTAGCTTGAAGGTGACTTCTTTTATTAAGACACATGGATGGAGTTTTTTCCTTTTTGAAATTAGATCTAGATGTTTGGGAGGCTGCTTGGAGTGTCTGTGTTTGCATATTTCCCATTAGATTTTGGTGCTTCCAAATGAGTTTCACTTTTTTTTTGCAATTCTGACTTTTGATTAACATTGTGTTATTTTTTATTTGTAGTGGTAGACCTGGGGAGTTCATCTTTAAATTGGATATTCCTAATTATAATCAATCTTTGATTAGGACATAGTGGGTATGAAGGAGTCCGTCAATAGAATTTCTCCATCTGTATTTTACTTCTAGTGGGGGTTTTGTGAATGTATTTTTGGCTGTGGGCAGGGTCAATACAAAAAAATAGCAGTTATGTAGATGTAGCAGGGAAGTAACATTAAGAAACTGTTATGGGGGTGAGTGATGTTCTATCAAATGGAATGGACAAGGGCAACATGCTACCTTGCCTAAAGTGGCTAGTGGTTGGGCTGCTCTTGTGCCTGGACAGCTAACCTGGATAAAATGTGGGGCACCTGTGGTTCTCACACCCTAATTTCAAGTGTTCTATGTATCTTTATTGTTCACCTGGCAGTACAAGGTGTTTCTCATAATTTTGCACTATATTATACTTTATATTATACTTTATATTGTACTATATTATTATATTATATTATACATTACAATTTATACCTCTCAAGGTTTCTATCACTGACCGACAAAAGATTGATCTCTTGTCATATGGTAGCATCTAACATGCCCTTTCTGCCACTGATCTACCTTATTAATTTAGTTTGAATTACTTATTATTTTATCAATTTCAATTTATATGACAAGGCTTAATTTTGGTATAACTCAATAGATTAACAACGACATAGAAAGTGAGAGAGTTTTAGTGTCCATTGGACAGAGCTTGGTCAAGGCAGCAATAGTTGGTAGAAAATACTATTTTGTTTTTAAAATGGTGGCTTAACAATATCAGTTTTTGATCCTTGGAAGTTTACCTGGCTGTGTAATCTTAGAATTATGCTGACCCAGGCCATGTTCTCTAGGGTTTGGGTTTGAGAGATTGGTGTGATCTCGGTTTCATTTTCATTTTTCACTTCAGTGTAGAGGATCCAACTTTCCTTTTGACTCTTTTTCATGGTAATCCCCTGCTCCTGATTAGCAAACAGGTTTGCTTTTTACTTAAGTTGTTGATGTTATCTTCATATTTTTCTTATTTTGACATTCCCCATGTCATTGCACATATTCATTTACTCCAATGCACATTTTGTCAATTATAAAGTATATATTTGTTTCATAACACATAGCAAACTATCTTTCATAGAAGAAAAGTAGGTGAAAGTGCATAAAGAACAAGTTACTTACCTTCGGTAACGATATATCTGTAAGAAACATAGATTAGTTATAGATTCCTTACCTTAGAATTACCCCCAGGCGTCAGACTGGATCCGGAAAGTTTTGTGTCAGCAGTACCTCTGCGTGTCGCAAAGTGGCGTCGGTCGGCTCCGCGTCCGTCATTGGTGTCGTGGTCGCCGGGATGACATCGCGGTAGCTACTTAGACGCCGCCCTCGCGCGCTGACGTCAGTTCTGTACACGACATTCCGGGCCAGAAACGCAGAGCCATGCAAGACACTGACCACTGGTGCACAAAACTAGGGCCCTGAAAGGACGTCCTTAACCCTAGAAATCAGTTCGCAGAACGGGGAGGATGGGTGGGGCGGTAAGGAATATATAACTAACCTATGTTTCTTACAGATATATAGTTACCGAAGGTAAATAACTTGTTCATCTAAAAGAAACAGTTAGTTGTAGATTCCTTACCTTAGAATAGATACCCCAGCAATACCAATCCCGGAGGTGGGTCTGCGAACCAAGTTCACACCAGAAAGTCCTGGAGAACAGAGCGGCCAAAGAAGCCGTCTCTCCGGACTTGGCTGTCCAGGCAGTAGTGTCTCGTAAACGTGTGCAGCGATGCCCATGTAGCTGCCTGACAGATGTCATTTAGAGGGACTCCCCGTCCCAAAGCAGTAGTGGCTGCCGTCGCCCTGGTGGAATGGGCGAGCAGCCCCACTGGAGGCTCCTTTTTTGCTAGAGAATAGCAGGCTTTAATACACAAAACGACCCATCTGGAGATGGTCTGCTTGTGTACGGCCCGACCTTTCTTGGCGCCCACGTAGCCAACAAAAAGCTGGTCATCCACCCGGAACTGTTTGGTGCGATCCAGATAGAAGGAAATTGCACGTTTTGAGTCCAGGCGGTGGAGCCTCCCTTCCTCTTTAGAAGGAGGCGGAAAGAAGGTGGACAAAGTGATGGTTTGGCCAATATGAAAGGAGGTGACCACCTTGGGAAGAAAGGATGGACGAGTTCTTAGGACAACCTTGTCCGGATGTACAGCCAGAAAAGGAGGCTTGGATGAAAGAGCCTGGAGCTCACTCACTCTTCTGGCAGAGGTGATGGCCACCAGGAATGCGGTCTTAAGAGTTAAGAGTCTGAGAGGACAGTTGTGAAGTGGCTCAAAGGGAGCGCACATCAAATAGGTCAAGACCAAATTCAAGTCCCACTGAGGCATTACGAAGGGGATAGGAGGAAAGAGATGAGTAATGCCTTTTAAGAAACGATTTACAACCGGGGACTTGAAGAGAGAAGGCTGATCAGGAAGCCTAAGAAAGGCAGAAATGGCCGAGAGATAGCCCTTGATAGTGCCCAGAGCAGAGCCCTGCCGGGCCAAAGAAAGGAGGAACAAGAGAACCTCAGAAAGAGGGGCAGAAAGGGGATCAACAGCCTTTGCTGCGCACCATGCCACAAATTTGTTCCATTGGCAGGCGTATACCGTCTTAGTGGAGGGACGCCTGGCTGCCAAGATTACATCACAGACTTCAGGAGGCAAGTCGAATGACTTCAACTGCCGCCACTCAATCTCCACGCAAGGAGGTGGAGGCTGGACAGGTTCGGGTGGAGGACCGTCCCCTGCTGGTGCGACAGAAGATCCCGAAGAGACAGTCTGATAGAAGGATCGATGGCCATGTTGAGCAGCTCGGGATACCAAACTCTTCGTGCCCAATCTGGAGCCACAAGAATGACTTGGGCCCGGTCGCGCTTGATCTTCTTCAGCACTCTGGGCAGAAGTGGTATAGGCAGAAAGGCGTACAACAGACCGCAACTCCACTCGTGACGAAAAGCGTCGCCTAGCGAGTGCCGCCTTGGAAATTCCAACGCGCAGAATTGCCGACATTGCGCATTCTCTTCGGTGGCGAATAGATCTAACCAAGGCTCTCCCCACTGCTGAAAGAGACCTTGCACCACCTCCGAGTGAAGACGCCATTCGTGATCCATCATGCACCTGCGGCTGAGTTCGTCCGCCCTGGGGTTCAGGGAACCTGCCAGGTATTGAACCACCAGGGATATGCCCTGATCTTTCAGCCATGTCCAGAGGCGGAGGGCTTCTTGACATAGGGTCCACGACCCCACCCCGCCTTGTTTGTTGCAGTACCACATGGCGGTGGTGTTGTCCGTGAACACCTGCACTACTCTTCCCCAGAAAGAGGGAAGGAATGCCTTTAGTGCAAGACGGATCGCCCGTAGCTCCAGAAGGTTGATGTGGAGCCCGGACTCCGCCGGAGACTAGAGGCCTCTGATCTCCGCCTCCCCCATGTGGCCACCCCATCCCAGCAGTGATGCATTCTTCACCACTGTGAACTCTGGTTGAGGAAGGGAGAGGGATCTGCCGTGGACCCAATGCTGGTTCGTGAGCCACCACTGCAATTGGTGTGCAGTGCCCTCCGAGATCTGGACGCAATCGGACAGATTCCCCTGATGTTGCGCCCACTGGAACTTCAGGTCCCACTGCAGAGCCCGCATATGCCACCTGGCATGATCCACCAGCAGGATGCAGGAGGCCATCAGGCCCAGTAGCCGGAGGGTCATTCTGACCGAAACCCGGGATAAGGGCTGAAAGATCGGAATCATAGCCCGAATATCCCGGACTCGCTGCTCGGGGGGATAGACCCGAAAACGCGTTGTGTCCAGAACCGCTCCGATAAAGAGGAGCTTCTGAGAGGGAATCAGGTGCGACTTCGGCACGTTGATGGAGAACCCCAGCAAATGCAGGAGGTCGGCCGTAGTCTGGAGGTGGGAGATGACTGTCTGGGTCGAGCCCGCCTTCAACAACCAGTCGTCGAGATAGGGGAAGACTGGGACCCCTGATCTGCGCAGATGAGCTGCAACCACTGCCATCACTTTCGTGAACACCCGAGGGGCGCTGATAAGGCCGAAGGGGAGCACGGTAAACTGAAAATGCTCGTGGCCTACCGTGAACCGCAAGTAGCGCCGGTGGGCTGGCAGGACGGGGATGTGGAAATAGGCGTCCTGCAAGTCCAACGCTACCATCCAGTCTCCTGGGTCGAGGGCAGACAAGACCTGAGCAAGCGTCAACATTTTGAACTCCTCCTTCCGGAGGAAGCGGTTGACGTTCCTGAGGTCCAAGATAGGACGCAGGCCCTTGTCCTTCTTGGGCACCAGAAAGTAGTGGGAATAGCAACCCCGACCTACTTCTGGGGCAGGAACGCGCTCGATGGCTCCCTTGGCCAAGAGAGCCGTAACTTCCTGTTGGAGAAGGCCCAGATGATCCTCCGACATGCGATGGTACTGAGGTGGCATGGATGGAGGGGTAGCCTCGAAGGGGAGGGAGTAACCCCTTCGGACTATCTGCAAAACCCACCTGTCCGACGTGATGGTGCGCCAGTGGGGGAGGTGATGGCGGATCCTGCCGCCCACTGGCGATTGATGGGCCTGAAAAGTCGGACTAGGAAGATTTGGAGGCTGAAGCAGAGGGGGGGGGTTGGTGGACTGGCCCGCTCGCTGGCCCCCAGAACCACGGCGGTAGTTCCCACGTCCCCGGCCGCGTGAAGGTTGTGCAGCTTGCGTCGGCCTGTGGCTCTGGGCGGGACGTAGTGGGGCACCCCTTCCGTAGCCACGAAAGGGGTGAAAAGTAGACTGCGCAGGGCGGGTGGAGAGGCCAACGACTTGGCCGTAGCCCGTGAGTCCATGAAACACTATAGAGCGTTGTCTGCTTTGTCGCCAAAAAGGCGACAGCCATCAAAGGGCATGTCCATAAGGGTGCTCTGGACATCCCCAGAAAAGCCAGTCAATCTCATCCAGGCGTAGCGTCGAAGGGCTACCGACGTGGAAATCGTCTTGCCTAGAGAGTCGGCGGTATCCAGCCCACAGCAGATGGTAAACTTTACTGAGTCTCTCCCTGCAGGCCACAGCCTGGGAGAGTACAGCCCGGGCCTCCTCCGGACACTGAGGCAGCACTTGCGCAACCTGTCCCACACAGAGTGAGAATAACGGCCCAATAGACATGCAGTGTTTACCGACCGCAGTCCCAAGCTGGCGGAAGAGAAAACCTTCTTCCCAAGATGATCCAGCTTCTTGGATTCCCTATCTGGTGGTGCGTTAGGGATTGCGCCTTTGGATGTGGAAGCTTGGACCACCAAGCTCTCAGGGGTGGGGTGCTGGGAGAGGAAAGTGGGGTCGCCCGGGGCCAGGCGGTGGCGTCGGGCAATCATCCTATCCACGGGAGCCCCCGTGTTGGGCCTGGACCAGGTGCCCAAAAGGATGTCGGTTAGGGCTTCATTGAACGGCAGCAGGGGCTCCGAAGAGCTTGCTTGCGGTTGAAGCACCTCTGTCAGGAGGTTAGTCCTGACTGCCACCGTAGGGAGCTCGAGGTGGAGAGCCTCGGCCGCCCTACGCAACACCACTGCATAGGAAGCTCCCTCCTCCGTAGCCATGGTAGGAGGAGACAACATGCCAAGGTCTGGGGAGGTATCGAGACCACTGGCATCCCCCAGGTCCTCTCTCCAGTCCGGATCATAATCCAACTGGTCGGTCAGAGGGTCACCTGACCCCTCCCAGTCCTCCTCCTCGTCCTCTGGGTGCCAATCTGGCCTGAAAGAGAGCCCAGGAGTGAACAAGGGCACAAAGACACCACTCGGCGCCGGATCCGGCGTCGGGCGACGCCGGTCCGGCTCCGTGTCTACATCAGGATGGAGGCCAGAGTCGACGCCGGCTGGGGGCACAACCGGCGTAGACTGCTGTTGCGGTGCCGAAGGAAACGGCGCCGGGGAAGGTGTAGTGAGGTCAACCGGCGCCGATCCAGATCCAGGCTTGGATCCAATGGGGCCCTGCGGCGCCGGAGCCGCCGGCAGGGAAGGCCTAGGACCCCCAACCGAGTCCGCGGGGCCCGAAGGCGCGCTGGCGGAGTCGGGCTGCCCAAAGATGGCATGCATTGCCTCATAAAACTTACGTAGCTGGGCAGGAGTCGCACCGGGTCCCGGAAACGGAGGAAAACTCGGAGTCGACTCTTCAGGCTCCGCACACGGAGCCGCAGGTGGGGCACTGCCCGCATTCCTCGTCACGTCAGCCGACCGACAAGGAGAAGTTGAAGAGCGACGATGCTTCTTCGACTTCTTCCTGTGCTTTGACTTACCTGACCCCGAGTGCGAAGACTTGGATGACGAGTGGTGATGGCTCCGCGACCGGTCCCTCGACCTTCCTCGCGACCGGGACCTCGAACGGCGCGGAGCCGACTGATGGAGCTCAAGAAGCTTTCGGGACCGCTCCCACAAAGACATCGGAGCCATGGTACGGCAGTCGGAGCACGACTTGGGGTCGTGGTCACGCTCCAGGCAAAAGAGGCACACGCGGTGCGGATCCGTCACCGACATCAGTCGGGTACAGGAACCACAAGCCTTGAAGCCGGGCATCCCTACGTGCACCAGGAGTCGGTAGGACTCAAAAAGACGTTGACAAAAGTCGCTCAAAAAGTTCAGTCAAAAAGTGATTGGAGGTATCGCTCTCTCCGGATCTGCGCTGGCTGGTGCAGAAAAAGAAAGAACTGACGTCAGCGCCCGAGAGCGGCGTCTAAGTAGCTACCGAGACGTAATCCCGGCGACCACGACGCCAACGACGGACGCAGAGCCGACCGACACCACCTTCCGAAACGCAGAGGTACTGCTGACGAAAAACTTTCCGGATCCAGTCTGACGCCTGGGGGTAATTCTAAGGTAAGGAATCTATAACTAACTGTTTCTTTCAGATAGTTCATATATTCATTTCTGATTTTAATAACATTCAACAAACTAAGAGAAGTATTTAAGCTGTAAATAGACAAAGGTTAAGAAGAGAGGAATCTGTGTTTCCCAGGAGCTGCGAGCTGAGGAGTAGTGCAGACGATGGATATAAACACCTTATCCTTTTTGAAGGCAGGCACATTAAGACACCAGATAAGCCTTTTTGACTGTTAAACACAGAAAGAGCGAAAACAGCTGTCTCCATACAGAACAGTAACTCAGTTGTTTCATGAAGGTATGTGTGTGAAAGGCAAGGCAGCCTAAGAAACTCCAACAGGCTTTCCTAATATTCTGTTTATCAGTTGCTATTGTCGTCACTCTTCTGTTTGTTTTTAGAGTTACAACTATTATATGCACCAGGACTGGATTTTAATTTTAATTTAAGTCATAAATATATATTATTAGTGTGTATTCTTGAACGTGTCTGTTCATGGTTAAAGGAGATATTGAACCTACTAAGAACAAGCACTCCTGTAAGTCTTAAAGGACCAATCGTTGTGCAGAACACACCATCCTCCATGTAATTCTCAGGTGGTTAGTGGGTTACAAACCACACGTTCTCTCCGCATATTGGGATGCTGACTAGGTCTGTGCTGCCAAAGGGTCAAGAGATCCCACACCTCGGGTTGTGTCGTGTAGTTCCTATATAACCTATACAGGATCTGCACGTTTGGATAACAAACTGTGGGATTGGTGGCAGACTGATTCCGTGCACCCCCACCGGATACGTTAGCCTGTCTGTATCAGCTAGCTCACAGTGCCACTATAATCTCCTCTTACCAAGGAGAGAATAGATTCTGGCAACCTCAGAACATGACAACCCTGATCCCTCAGAATCGTGGAAACAATAAACTACCTTTCGCTCAGTCACTCGTGCTTACTTAGTTTGTCTCAGAGAGATACACAGAATAAACAGGCTGGGCGTTTTCAATAAGTATTTATTGAACAGTTGTTATTCTAGTGTAGAATAGATGAGCTGCAACAACCATTAGACAGTAGCAGAGATATATGATGAGCAGTACTATGAAAGTAAAGGGATGGTATAGTTCTACCATCTTGCAGAAATCATGAATATATACAAGTACATAAAACACATGATAAAAAGTGCGTACCCCTACGATGGCTCCCTAACTAGATGTACCTAAATGTACCTAGCATCTGTGTAGGTGATATGCCAAGAATCCCTCTAGGATCTAGTTGACCCCAGTACCTTAGAATGAGAGAATATGGGACCCCGTCCTGGTCTCGAGTTGGACACCCCGCGAGGGATGTTAGACCACTGCGAGCTGGAGCGTCTGCATGCAGGAACCTCAGCGTCTCTGGTCAGTGTGTCAGCCGGGAAGTCTCGGTCTCCTCTATCTTCCTAAGCAAGATGTGCTGTATATATACCCATAGGTCTCCACAGGGGTCCTACCTTGCTGTGTTACTGTGTCGGCCTAAAGGATGACGTTGGGCCTGAACTTTATACAGAGATATTATACAGGAGATGGTAATCCTACTGTTAGTCCTGCAGTGCTACCAAGAAGCCTCATGCATAATGTATGAGAATCGAACCAGGGAAAAACCCGCGTTCTGAATGCAGTGTCATATCTAGGTAAAAGGTCAGTACCCAAGAACCGTTATGTGTGTAATGTAGGGAAGAATATAGGTGAAAGGTTACAATGTTACCTGCGCCTATATAGGGTACCTATATGGAATATAACACCCACTCCTCTTCCGACTGGACGACATATGTAACTTATTACCGTACTACCAGGCTAACTAGATATTGGTACGCATATTGGTATAGATTTATAAAACATTGGTTTTGCTAAAAATGTTTAAAAACCTCTAAAATTTCTAAAAACGTTTTAGAAAATGTTTAAAACTAATGCAAGCCATAGCTCTAAAGTGTCCATAATTATAGTCTGAAGCACTATAAGCATTAAAAAAGCCATGTATGCCCAAAAAATTAAAGGAATGTCAATTTTGTTTTTGAGTTCCAAATTTGAGCTTATTTAAAAAAGGGCGAATTTCTTTCCAGCATATGACGAGCCAAATGAGTCAAATGTTTATTTATCCTGGCTGGTAGACGCAACATTTCCATTGCTTGCTTCCGCAGTAGACGGCCCCTGTAACACCTAGCAGAGTATGTCAATTGAGCACAGATGATGTTCCACGCTGTCCGCAGCCTGTGCGCCGTCCAAAGCCTGGGTGTCAGTGGAGGAGCCGGTGTTCATACCAACAGGTGCAGTTACTACCTGCGGTGGCTCAAGAAATGCCGCCATCCACATTGGAATACGCTGAGGACACTGCAGAACATGGGCCGTTATCGGGTCCAGTAACGCATTCACGTCTGGTTGCGCACATGATGGGAGTGTCAAACACAGGTCTAACACGCATTCTTCTCCGCAAAACAGGCATCGGAGGACAGGTAAGATGCAGTCCATCCAGACTGGTCGAAATGCCAAGAACCAAGATGCACTTAGTTCTCTTAGGCGAGGCGTGCCCAGATGTTGTACCATGCGGTCACGGTATTTACGCTCCAGGAGTGCTTTTTCCATCTCCTTGGTGACTGGGACGTCCATTGCGTAGCAAATATAAAACAATCAGGATACCTGCTGCTAGGAACAGGATGAGCGGAAGTCCTCCAAAGATGCTTCCAAATACGGAGTGTATAAAGTTTGGGATAACTCCAAGTACCGTCTGAAAGGTGCTCAGAAGTCCAGAACCTATGGTCTTAAATAGGTGGACTATGCCTGTCGTATCAGAAATGTTAAAGATACGATTTACCGGGGGCGTGGCTAGCAGCCAACGAAAATGGCCGCAGCCTATGAGAGCTCCGTGCTCGGCGAGTTTTCCCCCGTTAATCCTGTCATCTATCCGGCGGAAAAACTGACCCAGAACGAGAGACGCAACTCCGGAGCACTCGAGGCACGACTGCAGGAAGTTTGAACCCCGGGCGAGCGACCGGTGCAGAACGAGACCGTGGGGCAGGCTGCGGCCCAGGAACAGACCCGAAGCCGGGGCCTCACGTGAATCAGGCGCTGACTGCGGCGGAAGCGGACCCAGCCCGAATCCCCGCGGATGACGAGACGATCCGAGAGGCTCGAATATCCACTGCAGGGTACGCCTCCCAGCGCGAAGGAAGTATCGCCCAAGTGCCGAGTATACCGGGCGGACCGAGGGCGGAAGACAGTGATTGCGAGCCGCACTGGGGCATGGGCCGAAAACATACGGTGCCCATTGTGCTGCAAAGAAAGTAAGGACGTAAGTGGAGGCCGGGGAAGATTTTGACGACCTGTGCGCGGCCCTGGTGCTGCCGCCGCGCCCAGTATCACCCGCTGCGCCTGTAACGGCAAAACTTCTGACTCTCAGACATGCTGGGCGGTGGCAGCGGCATGGGCCTGTGAAGGAGAGAGGCACGCCCGTGCATGAACAGCAGCGCATTAAACCGGCAGGTTAGTGAGCCCTCCGCAGCGTGACCCGATCACCCCTTTGGTCAAAACCTCTTCACTGGGCCTTTCTCTGGCGGTCCTATGGTGTGGCGCAGTATGCCCTGACAACTGGATGTTTGAGCTTGCACCCAATTCCGGCTACTAAGTGGAGTAAAAGAAATCGACTGCGGCTACATCTGAGGAAGATAAATAGTGACTCAATTCAACAGCGTCAGACCAAGGGGGAATTGCAATAACACCACTACTTGAGCAACTCTCGAAGAACTATATGATAAACTGGACGTCCCAAGTGGAAACGACGAAATAATACCCAACTACGACGGGATTGATACGGACCCTGAGTGGCGGTGCCCGATGAGGGGGAGGAGCTAGCGGGTAGCATGAAAACCGAAAGGCCGCGCGTGGACGGTGTTCCTGCAGTCAGGCAGCGGCGAATACTGTTCCACCCCCCCCGGGTGACTTACCGCGACACCTAGGAAACCGGACAACATGGGAGGCCACGGTGCCCAGTAACAAACTTGAAAAGTATGCCTATCATAAGGACCAGACGGACACACCTGCTACGCCTGCAGCAAGCGGAGGTGGCGCACAGACCGAAAAACCTAAGGAGGTCACTCTGCAGGATATAATGGCCGCCCTACACCAGGTACAAACATCAATAGGTACGATCTCCACGGATATCACACTACTGCGTGCCGATGTTTCCAAAATGAGCACAAGGATAACAGAGGTGGAAACTACCACGGCGGCTCTTTCTACAGACACGGCGGCGTTGCAGCGACAGGTGCGAAAACTGGAACTGGCGCAGAAACAAATGGCGGACAAACTCTATGATCAGGAAGGCCGATCGAGGCGGAACAATGTACGCCTGGTCGGGGTGCCGGAGAGCGTGAAGGGACCGGCCCTGGATCTCTTTGTAGAAGACCTCATTAAAACTCAACTGCAGCCACGTGGACTGTCCAGCTTCTTCTCGGTGGAAAGGGCACACTGAGTGCCTGGGGGAAGGCCCCGGCCGGGGCCCCCCCGCCAGACCAATACTGGCACGCATATTCAACTTCCGGGATTGAGACACGATTCTGCAGGCGGCGCGCATTGCCCCCCCCCCATACATGTGGACAACTGCAATGTGATCCTCTATCCGGACTACACGGCGGCGGTGACCAAGCAGCGTCGTAACTTCTTGGACGTTAAAAAAGAATTGCACAACCGAGAACTTAAATACGCAATGCTGTACCCTGCGAAATTGAGAGTAGAGGTAGAAGGGAAAACCTGGTTCTTCGGGATGCCTGAGGTGGACTGGCTGGAGGGGTGGCGCCCTGCCGGGGGACCCAGGAGGCAGGGGCCGAGACAGAAGCACCAACCCATGACATCAGCGCCGCCGGGTACGAGAGCACTGGAAGCATCGGGTGGTTCGCAACAGAATGCTGATGAGAACTCAGACTGATGTTACGCTTAACGAACCTAGGAACTGACATCGCCTGCACTGGATACCCTACACGGCGTCATTAGAGACACTTGCTGATTGGGCAGGGACACATTGGTGTGAAAGTTTAACCGCTGTAGACTGCAAGTTGAAGGGGAAACTTACGGAGATCACTAAGCAGCTCTCCCCCTTACGCAAGAACAAAGTTATGGGGAATAAGCACTCTGCTAAGTTGGGGTGGCGGGTAGTTCTAAGTCCGCCGTGCAGGGAGGGGGGAAGGGCACAGTTTAATGGATTACTGTTTGTTTTGGTACTGAAACATGGAAAGATACTTGATGGCATACATGGTGACAACACAACATGCATCTCACAGGCCGCTCCTCACTCCTACATAGATGATGGCAAACGTGACACGAATAGACACTCTAGCTGACGTTTCGGTCACCCAGACATCGACCTCTCGGACGTCACACCTTCCTTTTACGGTGCTGTCATGGAATGTAAATGGTCTGGGTGACAAAATAAAAAGGGGACTGGTCCTCCAATACATCAAACGCAAGGGCCCCGCTGTCGCGCTGATTCAGGAATTACACTTGGTGGGCTCAGCTTGTAGGGCCCTGGATAGGTGGGGATTCAAAATGGTAGTACACTCTGAATTCACCTCCGGCTCTCGGGGGTGGGGATTCTGGTCAATAAACGTTGCCCGCTGATACTGACCGGGTCCTGGACGGATGACCAAGGACGATTTGCTGCGATAACATGTCAATGGGAGGGACAAACCTATAACCTGGTGACAGTCTACATCCCGCCGACACTACATCAGACAACTTTCCCGGCCCTAGGAAAATTCCTGTTATCGCTCCCGCAAGGCGAACTTATTGTGGGGGGCGATTTCAACGCAACAATGGATGCATCCATAGATAGAAAACGCCCTAGGGACCCCAGTTGTGTAAACCTTAAATTGGTAGAATTTATTGATGCTCTTGGTCTCTTTGATGTCTGGCGGGCCAAATATCCGCGGGAGCGGCAGTACACTTTTCACTCGGGAGTTCATAACAGTCTTTGAAGACTTGACTACATATTCACATTGGCAACAGGGCTGGAGGGGATTTTGGAGGTCTCGCACTTACCCAGGGGCATTTCAGACCACTCCCCGGTGCTCATTACATATACATCCTTCACCCCGGGACGGCGCCGTCTGTTTCCGCTTTACCCCGGATATCTTAAAAACCGTAAGATTGGTAAAGGTCTAATTACAGCAACAGAGCGCTATTTTGCGGAAAATCAACACTCGGTCCCATCTCCGACGACGTTGTGGGAGGCATATAAAACTGTATTACGAGGCCAGGCAGTCTCCCTAGTTACAGGACATAAACAGGTCCAACGGCAACAGATTGAGAGCTTGGAGCAAGGGGTGTCCCAGGCAGAGACCGAACATGCCACAGACACTAGTGAGAACTCAGCACACAGGGTACACTTAGCGCAACAGGAATACAGGGCCTATGCATGGGAGGAGGCAAAAACCAAACTCACCAGCACGCAACACACTATTTACGAACTAGGTGATAAAGCGGGCAAGCTCTTGGCCTGGCTAGACAGAAGGGAAAGGACTAGCAGGTGGGTGGCGCAAATCCGGTTAGAGAATGGAACTATAACCACAGACCCCCAGCAAATAGTTGATGCATTAGCAGCCCATTACGAACAGGTATACACGCCCACGGCCACAAACACAATAGTAGAAAATCTGGCCTTTTTCAGGGACATACAGATGTCCACACTGGCCACTGAAGCAGCTCAAGCTCTGGAAGCAGATCTGACTCCAGACGAGCTCGCGCTAGCACTTGGCGCGTTGCATACGGGGAAAGCTCTAGGACCCAATGGTATCCCGGTAGAATTCTACAAGAAAGCGGCAACTCAGCTTATACCACACCTACTTAATATGTACGAAGATAGCCTGGAGAGGGGGGTGCTGCCCAGGGATCAGCGCCTCGCGACAATAGTTGCAATACATAAGCCGGGCAAGCCGCCACATGAATGCATGTCTTATAGGCCGATTTCCCTGATAAACGCGGAAGCCAAAATACTTGCAAAGGCGCTGGCCATGAGGCTGCAGCCGTATCTCACAACATTTATCCACCCGGATCAATCTGGATTTATGCCGAACCGCAACACAGCACTTAATCTAAGAAGACTGCATAGTGTCATCGCGCGCAGGCCTACTATCGAAGAGGACACAGTCATTCTGTCTCTTGATGCGCGTATGGCATTCGACCTCGTCGAATGGCCCTTCCTCTTCGCGGTCCTCCGCCACCTGGGATTCGGCCCAAAGTTCTGCGCATGGGTGCAGTTACTGTACACAAAACCACTGGCACAGGTTGTTGTAAACGGTCGCATTTCGGCAGACTTCCCGCTAGGCAGAGGGACAAGACAGGGCTGCTCCCTGTCACCGCTCCTCTTTGCGCTGGTGTTGGAGCCACTGGCGGCATGGATACGACAGGATCCGGTTATCCGTGGGTTGAAATGGACTATGGGATGGGAAGACCGCATTTCGCTATATACGGATGATGTACAAGTGTACTTGGCGTCGCCGGCACGTTCTATTAATCGCCTATTGGATATATGTGCGGCATATGGGCGGGTCTCAGGTTATACCATAAATTGGGCAAAATCGCTCTTCTATGTGCTTCACGGTCCCCCGCCGCGGCTCCCACGAGACTGCGAAATCCAGATTGCAGATAAGGGCTTCAAATACCTAGGTATATATATAACGCACGAAAACACGCAGTTTATCGCTGAAAACCTCACGCAGCCCCTGGCGCGATTCCGGCGCAATGTTAAACACTGGTGATCACTACCACTCACACTACTGGGAAGGGCAGCCCTCTTTAAGATGATGGCGCTCCCCAGATTCCTGCATGTCCTACATAACACGCCGTTCCCGGTTTCCCCAGCGTACTTTGCAGCAGTAAACGCCGAAGTGACCAATCTGCTGTGGGACGGAAAAACTGCCCGTATCGCCATGCATTAACTTGTGAGGGGCTGGTATGACTGTGGCATTGCCCTCCCCAATATAAAAGTATATTACTGGGCATCACAGCTCACTGTAATAAATCAATGGCTACACGCACCTCAAGAAGACCCAGCGTTCCGCATGGATAGGCACCTCCTGGAGACCAAAGGGATTATGGGGGCACTATACAACAAGTCTAAAAGGACTGCTTTCACAGGTCCAACGGCGCACACCATCCAAGTCTGGTTTGAGGCACAAATTGCGCTGGGCTGGGAAGGGGTAATAACGCAGGCCACGCCACTATGGGAAACCAAAAGGTTAGGTAAACTACGCAATACCAAAGGCTTTCGACAGTGGGACTTGATAGGAATCTCAAAGGTGGGGGACATGTGGAAGAAAGGTGAAGTAGTCACATTTGCCCAGCTACAGGTCACTTACGGACTAGCGCAGACGGAAACTTTCCGTTATATGCAGATTAGACACGCACTCATGGGAATAATTCCACCAGGCACACAACTCTCAGAGGCATCACCGCTGGAGGATAGACTCCTGACGGATCACCTGAGCAAAAAAGCCATCTCCCAAACCTACCGGAAAATAATAAATAATCAACCGGACCCCACGACAGCCCTTAAGGAACGATGGGAAACGGAGGTGGGAGAATTAGACTACGCAGATTGGCAGGAGGCACTCGCGTCCCCAAAAGAGGTAGCGATATCTTCTAAACTCAAACTGATACAATTGAAAATTTTACATCGCACTTACTATACACGAACACTTTTACACAAAATAGGTAAGACGGACACACCACTCAGCCTGAGACGGTGTGGCGCATCAGGCACATTCCTTCACACGCTCTGGCAATGTCCGGAAATCACACCTTTTTGGGAGGCGGTTATGTGTACAATTTCGCAGGTTACTGAAATTAAGGTTCTGCCGGAACTAAAGAGATGCCTTCTTAACATTTGGGAGCCCACGGATCTCAACCACATGACTCAGGACTGGGTGACACTGGGTATGGCATTGGCAAAGCGGAATATAGCTCAACACTGGGGATCACGACAGACTCCTAACCATCACCAATGGTATCGAGACATGGACAATGCAATGATAATAGAGAAATCAGTATATGTCCACAGGTGATGCCCCAAAAAATGGACTCGGGTATGGGGCAGGTAGAATGCTTTCCGCGGGAATATCTGTGTGCCCCCACATGAGGAATCATTGTCGTATGTCAGTGAATAAGGGACCAAGACGGGGATATTATGCTGTGTAATGTAACTCTCCGTCGCTATTTAGTCAGAAAATATGAGGCACACTTACTGGTGAAGATGTCAGATATACAACTCATGTATAATATCTTGGAACATCATGTATACACCATTGAATACTATTGTACTGTACCAATTATCGTTAATTGCAAAATGCCAATAAAAATGTTTCAAAAAAAAAAAAGATACGATTTACCATTTCTGTGAAATGGAAAGGCCAGTTTGTATGAATAAGCGCCTGTATCTCTGCCGAAGACCTTGCGATCTGGAGATCAAAAGTCTCTCGAGCGGAGGTTAAGGGCACGGACTTCTGTAGAAGCATGGCTTTCATTCTGCTTAGAGTATCAAACCGTATTAAAGAAACATAACCGCGCCTCCCTGACTGTATGTGTCGGTGGAAACAATACTTGCATACAACAAGTAACCCTGGAGCTCACAGTTACCAGATATGCGATGCCCGGGAGCACTCCACAGCAGCCTTGACTGTTCAGCATCAAGTAACTCCCATTCGAAAGTAGCCTGAATGCTGGAGTAATCACTGCAGCTGGGGCACCCCATAAATGGCAGGATAGGTTCACTACAAAACCATTACAAGCCCCGTGCAACATTATATCCTGGCATATGAGCGATCCACTTAAAGCGTTCTCACAGTTTGTACCGCTCAGAAACACTTCTCGATCCCCACTCCGGCATCGAAATCTGTATGGTAATACCCATGATTCCTTAATGTATTCCTTACCCATTTCGTCATATCTGCCTACTTGCTTTTGTTCAAGGCAATACTGAAACTGAAAAGTAGTGACCGGTAGAGTTATGTGGCCATGGATTAGCCATTCTGTGGACGGTGATTCTGCCACTGTAAATGCTAATCTATCCAGTTTTTCGAAACGCAGCATTGTATATTTTGCTCCCCTTTGTGCCATTTCTATCTGTTTATCTGTTAGATTGTATTCAGAAAACAGAGACGTGCTGTTGATATAACGCCAAGGCACGTAGCCTGCACTCAAAGATTGCAGCGTCCAGCTTAATAACATAATAGAACGTAACTGTGATTGCCCGTGTTGTAATATGGCCAAATCTTGTTCTAGTATGTCTATTGCAGAAGACACAATGTTGCCTAAGGAATATATCCTGGAGGTCAATGTAGTTAGCCCATTGTCTACCACTGCTAGAGATTTTTCTAGATTTATACGGTCTATTTCACGTAACCTCTCTGCGGCCTCTTGTTGTGATATTTTCCATATTTCATTGTAGACAGCATAATAGAAACGTTTCTGACGTGGTTGCCTGGGACCCAATAAAAAATCCCTGAGATCCACATCCTGTGATAGTAAGGATACGTGTTGTTTCACCTTTGTGAGTGTTGAGGTTTTTAGCCAATCAAGGCACAACTTCCCAACACTGTAGGATTTCACTACCCCTAGATGTTGTCTCTGTACATAACGTGGATCTGGCCTATGGATACGAAACCCTTCGGCTTTACCCATGAATCTTGCCTGACCACTATTAGTGTCTGTGGGCCAAATCAACCATTTTTTCCAATCGGGGTCTGATCTGTTGTATTGTACGATGTCATTTACTGTAATCTCTTCCTGTGATGTTATGTTGCCCTCGGTGTGTGATGGAGTCGGCAGCCGAGGTGTATTCAAATCTTTGTTCTTGGCTAGCCCAAGGCAAGACGTCTGTTGCACTGTCTCGTTCAAAAACATGATTTGCTGAGGAACGAGGCATGCTCTAAACAAAGCTTCTGTTCCCTGAACTTTCCATTCTCTAGTACCCCAGACTGATTTTAAGTCTATGGTGTCTTTCCATAAGTCGAAACCTTGTTCAGACAACTGGGCAATAAAGGAAGCAGAGTAAAACTGTTTGGTGTTTGTCAACATATTTTTCTGTGCTGATGCAACTGTATAATAATATGAGGCTGGGTCAGACATATTAAACCCTGAAAAATATGGAAACTTTTGTGTAAATGTTTTTGAACTGCATTTCATCGGTGTTGGACAATGTTCCCACTGGTGGTATGTGAACACAGGTCTAGGATTTTCAGATTTATGCAGAAAGTGATGACCATAGTGTTGATAACAATACATACTTTCGAAATCTGATATGCTTTCCAAAGTTTCACTATTAGAAAATGCAGCAGATTTTTCCAAATCAGACAACATGTTAACAGTTCCAAAATCCCAATCATCGGAAATGTACTTGAGGTAATGATATCACTCAACGATATTTTAAATAAATGAGGAATTCTTAAAATTTCGGTCCGACCAAATATATCGAAATCAACCTTGTCCCAAACTATACCATCAGGTATAGGAACTGCTGTAATGTTCACTGATGACAAGTCTCTTTGTTCTCAATGAGATGATAGGTGTGGTTTTAAAAGTAAGTTCACCTTTTGGGCTGCAGAGCTTTGTCGAAGGTATCTTCCATTAACAAGCATACTAAAAACTATTACCGAGCCTACCCAGAAAAGAAAGAAAAGTATCCCGGTGATTACCCATAGTTCTACCCAAGGTGATACCAGGTGTGTCTTTTTAAGAAAGTTCAGAAAGTCTTTTACTTGCTGCTTACGTGATTTTTTGGCTGGCGTCGTTTCCGGTTCGCTTGAATCCAAAGAAAACGTATCAAAGTTTATGAAATAGCCAGAAGCAGTTCGATCAATTGTTGGTATTGCATCAGGATTTGTATAAATCGTAGTTTGCTCTCGTTGAGGCATGTTGATGTAAACATCTGTATTTGGTCGAATAGCGAGTTGTCTTTCATTTTGAGTTTGATTCTGAAATTGAACTTCAGGTTCAAGAGAAACGAGTTCCATAGCATTGTTGCATAGTCCTTCATTCCGTGCAGGGGACTCTTCGAATGTGATGAGTCTTTCCGTTTGAACTTCTTGGATTGTAGCGAGAGGAGGGCATCTGCTACTTTGGAGTCCACGTGGCCTACTACTCAGTATCTGCCACATAGTGTGGTTTGATTAGGTCGATTGAGACAAATCTTTTGTCCTTTTTTCCGGCAAGAGGCGGTAGAAGTACAGTTATTGTTCCTTCAATTGCTAGGACCGGTACAGGCTTTCTGTATGATGGTCCAAATTCTTTCTTGTCCGCTATCTTCTCTCTGACCAGATCCCCGACTTTTGGGATCCAGACAGGTCTTGCCATGACTAATTTGACTTCCCCAGTGGCGGTCTGCTTCAGGTGGACATTACTTTGTTGTGTCCTGGTTTCATTTAGATCCTGTAAAACAGCCAAACGATCATGTATGTCAAAAGGCTTTTCATCCGCCACTGCGCCTTCACAATCAAGATCAGGTACCCACATTCTTGTCCCAAATAGGACCTCATATGGAGTGACCTCCCCCTAGAGAACTTCTTGGCATGTTGTTCAAAGCTCGCTGGACTCCATACAGATGTTTTACCCAACTTTCACCCATGCCTAATACTCTAGCTGTTAAAGATTGCTTTAAGTCCCGTTTTTTTCTCTCCACAACTGAATTTCCCTCGGGATGGTACGGAGATGAGCACCGCAATGCTACACCCAATCCTCGCATGGCCTGGTTGTAAGCCCAAGAGCTAAACGCAGGGCCCTGGTCAGAATGCAATGTGCCAATTGCGTATGTCCCTATAAAGACTCGCAAATCTTTGATAACAGTTCGAGCGTCAGCCGAGCGTTGGGGCCACACCCATAGGAATCTTGAGCAGGAATCCACTGCAACCATGATATACCTGTAAGCCCGATCTCTTTGTAAGGGGCCGCCGTGGTCCAAATAAACACATGCTAGAGGTTTGTCAGATATTAACAGCGGTGTCTGTGCTGGACGTGTTACGGTGGAACCTTTCATCTGCTGGCAGATGTCGCATTTCAAGACATAGTCTTTAGTCTGCTTCGTTAGTCCAGGCCACCAGTAGCGTTGTTTCAACAAAGAAACCGTCGCCGTCACTCCTGCATGTGCAGAACCTATCCCTTCGTGTGCTGCTAGAATTAAACCTAACCTATGATCCATGTTTGGAATTACTCTATCCCCCACTTCAGGAATCTGAGCAAATGGAATGTTATTGGCATCTAACTTGTAGGAGTACTAGAGTAGAAATTTTTTTGGTAATGCTTTGCTGTTTTTGCGTGAAGCAATGACAGCCACCATAATCTCATCGTCTATTCTCGTTTTTGAACGAGTGATTGCAGCTACGGAAGCCGTGCGTACAGCCCCCTTTGCGGCTTCATCAGCCAATGAATTCCCTTCAACGTGAACGCCATCACGCTGATGACTCAGTGTATGTATCACGTGAGCCCTCAGTAGTTCGGTTTTCAACTTCACTACCTGTTCACATAGCATTTTATGCTTAATTGTGCCACCTTTTGCGTCTTTGAACCCGTTTTGAACCCAGTGCTGCAAATATTCATTATATGACTGCACACACTAAAAGGAATCGCACACAATTAGTGTGGGGAATTCTCGATCCGTATTCAACAGTGCCAGTATCAGCGCTTTTAACTCTGCCAGCTGTGCCGTGCAGTCTCCTAGAGACTGCGTTTTTGTGCAACTTGGGTGGAATTTTCCATCCCGCATGCGACCTTTAACGATTGCGCATGCTGCGCTATATTGTTGCTTACTTCCTATGGCCGGTTGAGCAGATCCGTCAGTGTAAATTATATATTCATACTGATCTAGAGGCATTATTTCGTTTGGTAGAGGATATTCTTGCTCGTATTGCAGAAATGCTTGTGTCTTTAAATTTGGGTCGTACCTGTATTCTACATCTGATGCAGTGAGTGAATTAGCCCATTGTATCCATCTCGGATGTAAAGCTTTAGCATTAGGAACGCTTGCCTTTGTCGCAGACTCTAAGGCTGGAACCGAGTCACTACTATTGTTCGTTTCCCCTGAGCCAGTGCTCTTTCTCTCACTACAGCAGTCTGTACTGCTGTCAGAATCTTTTCTGTAGATGCGAAGCGCATCTCAGCATTTGTGTACAAATGTGATTTGTATGCAATTGGTACTGTCTCACCTTCATTATATGTTAGATAGGTGTACCCGGATTGACCCGCAACTATACGGATCACCAGGTTGCGTACGTTTACGCGTGTCTGTAAGTGTTTGGAAGCTATCATGTCAGCTTGTAAGGAACGAAGTGTATCTGTATGTTCCTGTGTCCATTGTTTTACTGAAAAATCAGGTTTTATTAAATCATAGAAAGGTTTCACTCTTTCTGCGTAATCCAAAATGTATGTTCTACCAACATTTAGGAATCCCAGTATTGATTGTACATTTTTTAATGATTTTGGAGGTTGGAGCAGCGCGCATTTTTCTAAAAGATTTGCTGCCAGGCTTTTTCCTTCACTTGAAAGCTCATATCCTAAAAACAAGACACTGAGGTGGGCAATTTTTGATTTTTTAAAGTTGAATTTGTAGCCCTCAGATGCAAATGCCAGAATTATGGTATTCACTCTGTTCAAGTGTTCCTCTAGGTCATCGTTCTTAGATAAATATCATCCACATAGGACAATGCCTCTTCATCCAAATTTTGAAGTAACTCAGTTACTCTAGCCGAAAACAACCCCGGGCTGTTCTTATACCCTTGGAGGAGTCGACAAAATTGCCGCTGGGTCCCTAGCGCTGAGAAGGCTGTTAGATACCTGCTCTCAGACGCTATGTTTTGGCAGAAAAATCCATTTGAGATATCAAGTGTTGTTTTATATTTTTTCCACACAATGTTATTAATTAATGCGGCACTGTGTGCATTTTGAACTGCAAATGTCTTAGTGCAAGTGTTTAAATGTCTATAATCTAAAACTAAACAATATGAATTGTCAGGTTTCGTGACCGGAAACAAAGGATTATTCATTTGAGAGGTGCAAGTTTCAATCACCCGTGATATTCAAGTTGATCTAAGATCTCCCTGACCTGTTTTTTAGCTTCTTGCTTTATTGGATACTGCCTTTGTGCAGTTGGAGTGTTTTTTAAAGGAATTATGTGGAGGGTTGAATCCTCATCCCATCCAACATGGTTTTTATATAATGCCGGTGCTTGTGCTACCGCCCACTCCTGTGCATATGTGTGTTTTAGATGCGTGGGAATATGATCTGAAAATGCCGGAAAAATTACTGTCTCTCCTTTAGGGCAATCCATGACGAATGCGGGCGGCCAATCTCGTTCAGCTAACAAAATGTCATAGCCAAACGTCAGGTTCTCCCAAAAGAGACCTCTCACTGTTCTACATTTGTCCCCCTCCATCTGGAGCGTTATTTCATATACTTTATGTGGGACACTTACCCTAGTATCGGGTGTTTCTACCATGATATAATCATTCAAGTCCGCTGTCACCAGAAATTCCATCAGGTTCCGGCGAGCTATTGTTATTTCTGCGCACTGTCTAGCATCGTCAGAGCCCATTCCCCGTTCAGTAGTTGAGTCCTCAGAATTCTGAGCATGTCTGATCTTTAGACCTGCAACCTTCTTCTTTTTGAACTGTGGCTTTTGCTTTGGTTTTTCTTCCTTTTTAGAAGTGTAATCTTGAGCGTGCTGAATGTCTCTGGACTTTATATGCTCTTCTTGTCTTTCTGACCGTCCTTCCTTCTCTGAGTTTTTCGATGAACCCTGAAAGGAATGCGAGGAACATGAATCAGTATCCTGATACCTGTCAGGTTTTCTAATGTTATCCCTATTCCTTAGGTTATACCTCTTTTCAGAGGGCTCCTGTGGAGGAGATCTACCTCTGGATTGAGATCTGTTTCCTTTAAATTTTTGTTGTTTTTATTGTCCCACTTCTTCTTTGTAGAAGTAGGTATCTGCTGGAAGTGTCCTTTTCAGGACTGCCCATCAGTTGTGGTTTTAACGCTTTCCCACCCAAACTGTCTCTGCCTAATTCTGCATATGCAGTTTCAATTATTTTGGGTAGTTCGTGTTGTTGTTCTAAAGGACTGAACTCCCTTAGGCGTTGGCGGATAGCCACTGAAGCTGCTTCCCCTTTATTATTAGCTAATATTATGGCTGATACCTGGGCATAATTACCTTTTAACTTAATCCCTAAGTTCAGAGCAGGCTCTGCTCCGTACTCGTTTTGTATTTGTTGCAATACATCTGGTACTGCTGCTAATGACGGGATACCATGAGTTCTGGTATAAATGGCAGCAAAGACTGTACCCCAAGTGGTACAGTCCTCTACTTGTGGTGTTATCCCCATGGGCAAGCAGATTGTTAACATTCTGTGTTTTTCATACGGGGTAGTATTCGGAAATACTGCCTCTAGCTGTGTTATTTTCTGAGCTACCCAGAATGGCATTTGTTCACGTTTTGTGGGCATTTTGCCCATTACTGTGTGTAATGTTTGTGGTGTGATTTTAGTTGCTGTACCCTGAATTTGAGTTCCATTTGCTGCAACTATTGCCGGTTGGACTGTAAGTGTCCTCATGACGAATTGCGTCAAGTTTCTGTATATTTTTATTAAATGTTTGTGTTGTGTGAGTAAGTCTCCTGGTGGCAGGGGCGTGGCTTCGCCGCGGTGCGAAATGGCCGCTGTTTAGGCGAGCTCCGCCGGCTGAGCAATTATCCGTTCAGTTCCAGCTGCTTCGGGGGCCATCTGTTCCTGCAACTGCCCCATATCGCTCCACGGACACTAGCAGCAGAGACGGGCCGCTGCTAAATCCAGGTTTCACCGACACTCAACGAGGTACCGGGAGGCTGGCGGCTGCGGCGGACTGTGCATGCGGCCTGGGCCCGGGACCTAACAGCGCGGCTGACTGCCTGCAACCCCGCTGGGACACCAGGAAAAGCGAGCGGGAGCTGGGGATTACCTACCGCCTGCTGTGAACTCTGTATATCGCTCCTGCCGGCCGGCCGCTGGTGCCGCGTTACCGCGGAGGCCTCCTCGCCGCGGCTGGCGTAGAGTATGCGGCCCATCGATAGCAGGTGAGGAGAGACGCGGCGATCGGGACGGCCCGGAGAACTCGCTTTGAAAAGCGCAACCACGCCCGCGGAGCCTCCAATCCAACGTGGGGCTCACCGTGAACGCCTGCCGGGCCCCCTCCCCAGCATCAACACACGCGCCCTACCTCGCGGCCATGACAGCCAAACCGATTGAGCTGCAACATCGCACTGGGGCCCGCGCCCGCCTGCGGCGGCGTACCTGCTCCGGTGGCCCACGCCTCAGAACTCGGCTCATCCCAGATCCGCGGCAGGACGCCGTGAGTGCTGCGGCGGCGGCGCACAGACGTCTGGGCTGTCACTCGCGCTGGTGCGGCCTGTGATCCCTCGTCTCGGTGCGTACTGGCTGCGGGGGAGACCGCACAACACGTCACGGCAGGCCCCGACTCACGCAGCCACGAAACCCAGTTGGGGGTGCGCCCGGCCCCGCGGCGGCGGGCCACTTAAGCTAGAGACTGTGCTCCTTTGCTGCAACACCTGAAAGAAACTGATTTCACTCCCCGCCGCGCGCTACACTGGGGTGATTGGGCACTGTTGAAACGGAGTGAATCTAGTGATATCCGCGCCGGGCATGAGGCACGCTAACAGAGAACGATCCCCTTGAATCCCTGCGGACAGGCTGCCGCGGCACGTGCATCGCCACAAACATGGGGAAGGCGGAGGGAAGGCAGTTGAAGCTCCCCTTTGAAAAAACACGCAGTGCACGGAAAACGGACCACAAAGGAGAGAAGCCCACAGCGCCGCACTCTCAAGACGACGATGCACCGGAATATCAGGAGCAGGACCTCAAGACCATAATGCTGGACGTCCAGTCAAGCCTGCGCAACATAGACGCCAAACTAGACGCACTCTCCACTCGCCTGGACAGAGTGAAAAATAGAGTGGACGAGCATGACACCAGACATGAGCATGTTGAAGCCAGGGTCTCCGAGGCTGAAGACAATCAAACGACCACGGCGGAGCACCCGTTAAAAATGGATAAAGTGCTAGACATTATAAAACAGAAGAACAAAGATCTTGAAGCCCGATCAAGAAGAAATAATCTCCTTATAACGGGTATCCCGGAGTCCACAGCTATCTCCCGGATGGAAGACTTTGTTGAAGCTATGCTGAGGGACCTTTTTGGTTCCCATCTGTCGCCGGTCTTCATTGTTGAAAGGGCGCATAGATCGCTGGGACCATGGCCCCCGCCCGGAGCTCCCCCGAGGCCGATCGTGGCGAGGCTCCTGAATTACAGAGATCGCGACGTAGTGCTGCGGACAGGCGAGGGAGCATGGGTGCACTCAATATAAGGGCGATGTCATATCATTCTTCCCGGACTTCACCGTGGCTGTGCAGGCTGCTAGACGCGAATTCCTACCGGCGAAGCAGATTCTGAAGAAACACAACATCACATACGCCATGCTCTACCCAGCTAAGCTCAAAGTCACCATCAAGTTCTTCCGCGACTGATGCTTGCCTGAGCGACAACGATTAACTGCACCAACACGGTCGCAGAGGCTGGTTGCGAAGTGACCTGAGGCGGATGGCTGCCGTCTTAGTCCAATGTCATTGAACCCGGCAAAGAACTGCTGGCACAGCTAAGTGTACTATCACAAGAAATGTTTTTGAGGCGGCGGGAATGGATGGTTCCACATCTCTATACCTCTGCTAAGCCACCCGGCCCTTAGGCGGGTAGACCCAGTGGCGACTCCACTTCCCCGGGGATGATTCCCAGATGTTCTGTTTATGGGGGGGGGACATCACAACCTAGTTGGGGGGTTGGTGTGGATGGGGGGAGGTTTGGGGAGGGAGGGATTGTTGGGGAATCGTTATGTCATGTTTTTCGTTTGCACAAAAACTGTTGGCACATCACCACTTCGCATCAGGAACGCAAAGCACCACTCTGACACGAGACGGATGCACGTACATTACCCAAACCCCTCCCACTAGGCATGGCTAAAACAGGCTGTCGTACACACGCTTAGCCACTTACCTCAAAACACAGCGTAGTCACTCCTCCCGCAGTGAGAACCCTTCTTGGGGAGTTCGGCAGGGCCTGGTCCTGGTTGGGGGGGTGGTGGGCAGGCACAGAGGGCCCGGAGATCCATTCCAGCTTCCAGCGCGAGTTGCGCGCTGTCGGCAGGGCAAACGGACTACAATTCCCATGAGGCAAAGCGGAAGTATCCGCGTTTGCCCCGGGAAGAAAACCCGCGAACCGGAAGAGTAGATGAGCATAAATGAGCCTCCGGTGCCGGAATCAGGGCTGATTATTCCTCGTAGGTGCATTGTGTCGCGCTGCCTTTTCCTGCTAGTTGTTACTGGTAACGGTAAGGGTGCACTTGCACGAACAAAGTCGGAACTCTGCTGTCCTTTGCCAATCAATTAAGCCCTGAAATTGGAGATAACGAGACTATATATATTTACCGTATTACCTGCCATAAGAATTGGAGTGTCAAACAACTTCCAATATCTTGATATTATTTATTCGTTTGGAGGATACAGACCTAAGAGCATCAGTTGGGTATATTAGGTGATTAGGAAACTGTTCAAGATACTACATATTACTGGATTGTGCATTTCTTTGTGGCATGTTACACAACTACTATTGCAGTACAACCAAAAGGAGTATTTTGAGTGATTGTTGTTTGTGTAATCTAACAGGGGGTTCAAGAGGCGGCCTCCTGCTCTTCCCCTGTGAAGCGGACCCTGTCATATATGCTGGTGTGTATGGCTCTATATTGTATGTGTACCATATATGTGAACTGTGTTAGGAGTGCGACCCGATGCTTGTGTGTAACAAAGACAATTGAAGACCCTTCTGTTTTGAACCCTTTCCTAGCGCAACCCCATTCCTTGCTGACCTAGTGATAAGGTCGTTTCTTCATTCCTTTCCTGGGAACAAGGAAATTTGTTTACTTTACAGGTACGAAAGGCACATTAGGTAGTCATATAGACACATAGTGTAAACTAGTACTTACCAATATTGTTTTGCCTTACAGATCTCCCTCCCTGCTGTCCCCTTCCTTTCCTTCCCCCGCTTGATCATCCCGCTCACCTGTGCTATTATAGCATTCAGGGTTGGGACTATCGAGAGGTGGACCCCTTTTTGGCATCGAACCGTTCCCGAGGAATCATCGAGCTGACAGAGGCATGATCAAACTCCTATCCTGGAACGTGCGGGGGCTCAATGACGCCAGGAAGATCCACCTTGTACACACTTATCTAAATAGGCACGCCATAGACATCTGCCTTTTTCAAGAAACACACCTCCTGCATGCCTCACTGCCCCCTCCTCACTAGGGGCTGGGGACTCACGTACACGTCCTCCTACTCCAACTACGCACGGGGGTGTGCATTTTAATACCCAAGGATTTGGCATGGACCACAGACCACTGCATATGCGACACTGAAGGGCGATACATCATTCTCACGGGCAAGCTTCATCACCATCCCATCACTATCTCCATTGTATATGGTCCCAATGTTGATGACCCTTCCTTTTCTCCACCGTCTGGCAGGGAATTGCAAACACCACTCCGCAAACAGTGCTCTGGTGCGGGGACTTCAATGTCCTGCTGACAGGCGACATGGACCGGGCGGGGTGCAGTAGACGTCCACACCCACAGTGGCATCCACACTGGCCACAATTATTACAGATAACCTCCTCGTAGACACCTGACGGGACACGCATCCCAACACACGTGAAGACACCTGCTTCTCCCTGCAGCACAAAACGTGGTCAAGGATTGATTATTGGCTGTTGTCCAAAACTATGCTTCCATGGAACCCTCAGGTTTCCCACATTCCCCATACCCTTTCAGACCACGTGCCACTCCTGCGGACACTCCATCCCCCGCATGCACCAACGTGAGCATTCTTCTGGCGTCTTCCTCCAAACACGCTCAGAGATCGAGTCTTTCGCGAAGAGTTGCACACTGCTATCGAAGACTATTTCGCATTTAACGCTGGGTCGGTTCAGTACCCCGCCACTCTCTGGGACGCCTTCAAGGTGGTCATTAGGGGAGAGTGCATAGCCAAGCAACACGGGGTGCTTAAAGCCATCCGTGGCACGCTCTCAAAGCTCGAATCGGATATCTCCGCCCTCTAGGATCGCTTTCACCACATCAATGATCCCCGGGTACTGGCGGAAATTCGCAGTAAACTTACCGAATACCAGGAAGAGGCAGCTAGGGAGGTCAAATTCCTGGGCAGGGAAACACAAGCACGCAGATATGGCGAGGGAGACCGTCCAGGCAATACACTAGCTAGACTGCTTCAAAAACCCCGGGCATCCTCCTACATCGCCAGCTTGATAGACTCAGAGGGCCAGAGATGCTCCTACACTCCCGATCTGATGCGCGTCATGGTGGATTTCTTCACCCAGTTATATTCCACCTCCCTTGCGGTCCCCGCTTCGGAACTTCAGGCATATTTCGACGCCATCGAACTAGTCTGGCTTTCCAACTCCCATCGCGACTTTCTGGACTCTCCCATTACAGCGGATGAGGTGCGCCAGGCAATAGCTGGCCTTGCTCCAGAAAAGGCTCTGGGCCTGGATGGACTGACTGCCTCCTTTTATAAAGAATGGGGAAGATCTATTAATTCCCCGACTGCTGGAGGTATTTCAAGATGCGCTGGAGGTGGGCTCCCTGCCTCCCTCAATGCGTGAGGCAGTGCTCTTCACGCTTCTCAAGCCCATTAAGCCTGCGGACCAGTGCGATTCTTACAGGCCCCTATTGCTAATCAACATAGATAACAAGATTTTCGCAAAAATCCTTACAAATAGACAACAACTACTGCTACCAGTAATGATCAGACTGGATCAGTCCGGGTTCATACCGGGCGGCTCCACAGCGCACAACCTCCGGACCATGCTTACAGTAATGCACTACCTACACCCACAAACCACAGCTCTGGCCGCTCTACTCGACGCCATCAAGGCGTTCGATACCCTGGAATGGGGTTTTCTGTTCCCCCCTCTTGACGCGAATGGGCCTCAGCTCTATTTTCCTCGCACAAATGCGCCTTTTATACACGTTGCCCACTGCCCGCATACGGTTAAATGGACAAATATCAGACCCTTTCCCGGTCAGGAGAGGCACACGGCAGGGATGTCCCCTCAGGCCTTTGCTTTTCGCAATTGTGATGGAACCCCTTGCCGCACACATCCGCCAGCATCACGCCACCTGGGGGATAGGATTCACAACAGGCAGCCTGACCATATCCCTCTATGCAGATGACGTCACACTTTATGTGATCCATCCCGAGCAGAACTTATCCCCTTTAATTCACGAGCTCATTCGTTTCGGTGGACTCTCTGGTGTCCAGATTAATTGGAACAAGTCGATTCTTTTCCCATTGACAGACGCTACAGTTCAGTTTCCCACAGAGTACCCTCTCCAGTGGGCAGCGGGACCCGTCAAGTATTTGGGTATATATCTTAATAGAGACATGTCTGAGTTATGGCAGGCCAATTTTGGTAGAGCGATGAACTGGTTGGAAGAACGCATTCCCATATGTTCCATGTTAGAACTGGGGGTCTCTAGTTGGCAATGGTATGCACCTTTGTCCAAATAGGGACCCTTGCTTCTAGTCAGGGTAAGGGGGCTACACTCCTAAAATAACCCCTGCTCACCCCCTTGGTAGCTTGGCACGAGCAGGCAGGCTTATCTCAAGAGGCAGTGTGTAAAGCATTTGTGAACACATACAGTAATACAGTGAAAACACTACAGATGGACACCACACAGGTTTTATAAAAATAAGTAATCTTTATATAGACTTAACACAAGACCCAAACGACATAAATCCACAATACTGTATTCAAAAGTAGACTTAAAGATGGTAGAAATAGCTTAGTTCAAAGTTGATGGTAAAAGCGACACGTTTCTCACAAAGTACCTTAAATGCGTAACGCAAAACAAACAAAAGGTTCGCAGGGAGGGTGATGAGTCGGTTCCTTGCTGCGGGGGAGGCGATGCGTCTGTTCCTCAGTGCTTGCGCAAAGTAGGCGTGCGTCTGTTCCTTACCGGAGGGAGGTGATGCGTCGATCTCTTACTGCATTCCGGATACGGTGCGACAAGATGGCACCTCGATGCGTTGCGACGATCCGGTGCGATGCGATAAGATGGCGCCCTTGATGCGATGCGATGACGTGAAGGCGATGCGTGCACGCCCGACTGCCGTGCGGCGAACTCTGTAACTTCAGAGCCGCGACAGGCCCTGCGACACCCTTCTCCGGTGATGCGACGACGACCCTTGCGGTGGCGACACGCTTCTCCGGTGATGCGACGACCACCTCTGCGGAGGCGACACGCTTCTCCGATAATGCGACGGCAACAGCTGCAACGGCGTCACGCTTCTTCTCGTTGAGTCACGCTTCCAGCTCCCAACAATACGCAGGCTTCTGCAGACAGAATCCCCAGCAAGGGAATTCAGGGGGGAGCTGGTGGTGAAGTCTTGTATCCTTGAGACTTCAGCAGGAGGCAAGCACACTTCAAGCCCTTGGAGATTTTCTGCAAGATGATGAAAGTTCAATAAAAGTTCCTTCTGCTTTCCTTGGCAATCAGGTAACCACTGCAGGCCAACCCCAGAAGATAGCACAATGGCACAGGGGCAGTTAAATCCTTCAGCTTCCTTGGTTCCTCTCCTTGGCAAAGGTTCGTCTTGATTCCCAGAAGTGATCTAAAGTCTTGGGGTCTGGGCCCCAATATTTATACTAGTAAATCCTTTGTCCTCTGAAGGCAGAGGGTGCCTGTACCTAGCCAAAACCAGTTCTGTGCAGCTTCTAGGCAGGAGGTGGAGACAGCATTGTTGAAAGCAGACCTGGCCCAGGTAGCTGAAAGGAAATCTCCTCCCCCTACTCTCTATTCTATGAGGGCTCAGGGGAGTGAAAGGAAATCTCCGCCCCCCCCCACTCTCTATTCAGCCAAGGTCCTTTTCAGCCCAGCCATGACTCATCAGACTGCTGGAGCCCCAGCCCTCCTGTCACTCACAAACCAGACATGCAATACACAACCTAACAGAGGCAGGCTGGATGGTTAGGCAAAAAAAATACCCACTTTCTAAAAGTGGTATTTTCAAACACAGAATGTTAAAACCAACTTCACTAAAAGATGTATTTTATCATTCTGAGTTCAGGTATACTAAATTCGTTTTTGTACCATGTTCCTGGGTCAGTTAGGATTATAAGATGTTATAATCAAACTGCCCATTCTAGCCTATGGGGACAGGTAGCCTTGCAATAGTGAAAAGCGAAATTGGCTGTAGTTCACTATCAGGACATGCCACACACATCAGGGCATGTCCTACCTTTTACATACAATGCACCCTGCCCTTGGGCCTACCTTAGGGATGTCTGATATGTAGAAAAGGGAAGGTTTAGGGACTGGTAAGTGGGTGCACTTACCAAGTCAACATGGCAGATCTAGACTGCACACAGGCTCTGCAATGGCAGGCCTGAGACCCACTTTACAAGCTGCTTCTGTGGGTGGCACAACCAGTGCTGCAATCCCACCAGCAGCATTTGATTTACAGGCCCTGGGCACACATGGTGCACTATACTAGGGTCTGACAAGTAAATCAAACAAGTCAATCATGGAGTCACTACTTCATACAATACTTTACAATAGGGAGCACTTGCACTTTGGCACTGAACAGCAGTGGCAAAGTGCCTAAACATCTAAACCAGCAAACATATCAAAAACAGAGGAGACAACAGCAAGAAAAAATGGAAGGAGACCCACGCCAATGGATACGGAATTTCTAGAGCCATATTTATACTGAATGTATCATGTCTCCTTTGAAGTGATTATTCACCTTATCTACATGTCTTGTTAACAGAAGATAATTTAAAGATCATGTATAATTCTATTTCTTATGAACATTGATATGATGTATACTGTAATTGATAGAACGTCTATATAAAAATTGATTTGTCTTTTTTAATACATAACTGAACTTGGAGAGAATTACGTTCTTTCCCCTTTTCTTTCCTTTCTTTTTAAATGTACAGATATTCTAGGCAATTTATAAATAAAAAATACAACAATAAATATTTTTGATACCCTTTACAGAGTCTGCATGTTTTGATAAATACTATTCATGTTCATAATCTATGTTGTCATTCCTAATTTGTGATACTTACATTTGACCCACGCCAATGTCTAACAGTCCAAACTCCCTCTTTCTCTGGTGGGTCGTATTGCCATCGCGAAGATGGTCATTCTGCCCAAGTTTCTCTATTTATTCATTAATATTCCCACTCCACTAACACAAGCTTTCTTCCACCGACTTCGATCAAACCTTATCGCGCTGGTGTGGGCCGGGAGACAGGCCCGGGTCAAGTACTGAAATACTGACCAGACCACAGCTGCAGGGGGGATAGGCGCTCCAGATCTACAGCTTTATGCGCTCTGCGCTCAGGCTCACTTTCTGCACTACTGGACACATCCCACGCCCTTTCAACCGCATGTCGCGGACAAGATCGACGCAGTAGCACCATGGCCCTTGTCCACAGCCCTCTTCGCTCCCTACAAAAGGCCTGTGGCTGAAATTGACACTTCACAATGTCTGCGATGGGCATGGATTGGACTGGCGCGACGAGTGGGTACTCCTCTCCTATATGCCCCCTTGGTCCCGTTGGCGAAACACCCCTTACTGCCTCCCCTACAGGATAGTGGGGCTTGCGCCCGTGAGGCCAGGCTCGACATGCACACCTTCGTTGATCTCTTTCCGGGCGATCACTTTTGCTACCTGCCGATGGCACCCAGCGGCCCGCTAGACACCTTTTTATACTATCAACTGCGGGCGGCTTGCCGCGGGCTTTTTCCATCATTCCCAGCGCCACCTGTAACGCTCCCCGTGCTAGAACACACTTACACCGCCACGTCACCGCGGAAACTCATCACGGCAATCTATCGCACCATGCAATCCCTCCCAACTGCTGAACACCTGCCAGCCCGGAAGGCCTGGGAGGACGATCTTGCTTTTCCACTCACAGACTCGCAGTGGTCATTCTGCTGTAGCCAACTCGAACTACTTTCTCCAAACTACCGGCTACGTCTCATCCATTTTAATTTTTTACACCGCACGTATCCCACCCCAATGTTGCTGCATAAAATGGGCCTGTCTCCGGATTCACAATGCACATGCTGTCACGCCGACACAGCAGACTTTCTCCATCTCGCTTGGCACTGCCCGGCGGTTGCATCATACTGGGTAGAGGTATTCCAGACAGTAGGGGACATCACACAGCTACAGTTGACGCCCTCCCCGCTGGTGGGCCTGTTAGGGCACGTGGCAAAAATACTAAAACCTTCTCGCAGACTTGTTGCGTTGCTGCTGCTTCTCGGCAAACGACGGATTGCAGTGTGCTGGGGTGGCACCCAAGTTGAAAGACTGGCTACGGGACATCGTTTATTGTCATGAACAGTTGTCAAACTACTGGGAGTTGATGCCTCGAGGTCTAGACCATGGGACATTTGGGATCCCTTTCAAAGCTATATCGCCGCCAAGACTCAGCTCCCTCTCCACGAAACAGTCCCTAATTTTGTGCCCTGCCATAAAAGAAACAAATGGTCAAATTGTTCAGTATCCCTGCATTTGCTATGTATGGTGGTGAAGGGGTTCACGATGTCAGTGTGAGACTACTATGTTATGCACCCAATGTTTTATAATGTATACAACATGCCAACAAATTAAATAAAGTTTAAAAAAAAAAAGTCTCCTGGTGGCATTGTTTCAATGTCAGGATGTGGTGTGTAGGCTGCTAATATCGGCCATGTTGCCCCTTCTCTTCCGAGCGGGCCGAGTCTTACTCTTCTTCTTATGTGGGGTAGGGCGCCTTTAAACCAGTATAAGTGTTCCTGGTACGTGAGCGGAACCTCAATGTCCTCGAACGGACAATATTCGGCTGGTGCATCTTCTTCTGTGTAGGAGTGAAATGTTTTTGTTCTTGCATTTGCTGCTAGGAATGTAACCCACGAATAAAATACCTCTGTTCTGTTTGATTCGTGTGCCTCAATCACGAAAACTACTATGCCACCCCTAGATGATAAACCATGCTCTAGCAGTTTCAGGGTGACTGTATTTCTAAAATTTGGAGCAATTTGTATTGCATCCTCATCTACCTCCTCATCTGAGAGGGGCAGTGCATGTTGCAGTGGGTCTAAGACCTGGTTAGTCATTGTTCTTTAGAATACCAAAATAGTTTGCAAGGGAACCAAGATAAGGTGTTTTGCACAACTTTAGGAACACTGTGTCCTTCAAGCTTGATTAACCAACAGCCAATAAATAGGATTTTGTAGCCTACTCAGCTGTGACGGAGTTTGTGCCCACCCACTCCAGGCGTCTCTGGTATTTTGTGAGTAGGGGTCTCTGAGAATAGCACGACTGAACTACTCAGACTCTACTGTTAAATAAGTACCCAATCAACGTTGGCGGCGCCATGTCGTGTAGTTCCTATATAACCTATACAGGATCTGCGCGTTTGGATAACAAACTGTGGGTTTGGTGGCAGACTGATTCCGTGCACCCCCACCGGATACGTTAGCACGTCTGTATCAGCTAGCTCACAGTGCCACTATAATCTCCTCTTACCAAGGAGAGAATAGATTCTGGCAACCTCAGAACATGACAACCCTGATCCCTCAGAATCGTAGAAACAATATACTACCTTTCGCTCAGTCGCTCGTGCTTACTTAGTTTGTCTCAGAGAGATACACAGAATAAACAGGCTGGGCGTTTTCAATGAGTATTTATTGAACAGTTGTTATTCTAGTGTAGAATAGATGAGCTGCAACAACCATTAGACAGTAGCAGAGATATATGATGAGCAGTACTATGAAAGTAAAGGGATGGTATAGTTCTACCATCTTGCAGAAATCATGAATATATACAAGTACATAAAACACTTGATAAAAAGTGCGTACTCCTACGATGTCTCCCTAACTAGATGTACCTAAATGTACCTAGCATCTGTGTAGGTGATATGCCAAGAATGTAAAGGTTTGTGCAGGTTTAACTTATTTTATTTGTAGTTCTTTGAAACTGTACATTTTGTAGACAGGCTCCAATGCGTTAGCCCATCATCTAGTACAGGTCGTACATAAATGGTGAAAGTTTAAGTCTTGCGTTTCTGGAAGATAAACAACCTGACCCGGTTTATCTCTGCTTTTCTGACTTGCAGAGGGGGTTCCGTGGACCTGGTATCAGGTGAAGAAATATGCAGCAGGCTTATAATTACAGAGCTAGCATTCTTGGGCCTGTATCTCATGCCAATTACCATTGGTGCTAATCAGCTTACCAGTCTCTGGTTAACCTTCAGTTAAATGCAGTTCAAGTCCGGTCCTACTGCTTACAAAAATATATAACAGCCAATTGTCCAACAGAAGGTTAACCAGGCCAGCAAGCTTCTGTTTGAAGAGGGGCTGGTATATATTTTTAAAGAATGAAAGACAGTCTGCAGTCTGGGACACTTCCTGCCCTCATAACATCACTAATGTTTAGAATGTGGCAATGGGTGTGGAAAATTCACTATTTCACCACAATTCTTTAAAAAAAAAAAATGCAAAGGTGGTGGAACCTCCAAACCCAGCTTGCAAAAGACATGCTCCATTTCCACGATTGAATATGCATGCAAACTCATGGTTGCCCTTACGCCCTACCACTTTCAAAGTTCACCAGCCGCCCCTGCAACAGACTATTAATGCTACTGTGGGGAAAACGCCCACAAAGTGAGAAAAGATTCCATTTTAGATTGTTCATAAAATCAATTAACTGAAATCTGAGTATCCTCACACAGCACCCCAAGATAAAGAATGCTAACTATACGAGCTCCACTTGGTAATGTACCACCTAAAGAAGAGGGTATTACATTAGGATCAAATTTGGTGAGTATTTACGCATGGCAAACCCTCATTGGCGGTGTTACCGAAAGTGTTAAAACAGATACAGAATGAACATGGGACAGCACCGGCTGTTGATCCAGGTGTGAAGTTAATATGTGATTTTGAAAGAGTCTCTACAATAGTTCTTAGTAAAAATCAAGGGAAGCAGCGGTTTTGTTGGGCTCCAGTGCTTGGCTGTAATTCCTGTTCAAAACAGTGAATGGAAACTTCCTAAAATATTTTGTAAGTATACACCTCTGTGATGATCAGGATACTTTAAGTTCTTGAGCCTCAAAATTGCAACAAAAAACAGGTCTGAGGGTTCCGGTAAAGGAAAGGCTGCCCAAGAGACTATGAAAAAGCAGAAAGCTAAACAAAAAAAATAGACTGGATCTCTGCCACTGATGGTGTCGAGTCGGATGGAAATAATTTGAGTGACCGTGACAGAACTGTATTGGCATCAGTATTCTGATAGCCGTTCTAAGAAGACAAAGGAGCAGACATATTGAGTATTGAGGAATATACAAATATGTCAGGCAGAACAGAGCCAGCGAGCCACCATGTGATGTTAAGGTAAGCGTGAGGAAAGAAGAGAGGTTTGAATTTAAAAGGTTATTTTAAGGCAAAGAAAGTAGCTGGGCTATCAAACAACAAAACATGCCTCAGAAACTGTGCACACCACCTTCAGAATGTGTCCTGGGCAGTAGTAATCTAGACAGCTTAGCGGAAGTGACAACGTTTGCTAGACTCGTAAAGTGCATCTAAAATGCCGGATGGACACTCAAGATAGGTTTATGATGTAGAAATACAAATTGAGGAGGATACATTGTGCACAATTAAAGCCATATTCTGGTCTAATTTGTTGGACACCTACAACATTTTCCTTGCAGAGGAGGATTGTCCTACATCATCTATAAGGCATGCACCTCAATTTCATAATGCAAACACTGTCCTCCTTAGCACCTGAAGAATTCAGAGGAAAAACATTCAAGTGGGCTTTAAAGCAGGCTCCAGCATTGTATAGAAACCAAGCAGGTGACACATGTAATTCCATTTAAGTTGTGAGCCCCAAGTTCAAGCTCAATACCCACTAAAGCCAGAAGCTAAGCACAATATAAAGTCCATCCTAGACAATTACAATACCAAGCAGTTACAGTGCCTTGCCATTCAACCCTGTACAACCCCTCCCACTCTTTTTCCAGTATTAGAATCAGACAATTCATATAGAATAGTTTTACATTATAGAAATTTAAATGCACAAACACACACTGGACTGTACTGGACTGATAAACCTTGGTAAAAATACAAAACCGCATTAGATGGATTCTTCAAACTAAAGCACCTGGATTCCACTATCTACCTGCTTTCTCATTCAGCAAATTTCAATACTCATATATAAGGTGGTCTCTAGGGTATTAGAAAAGCCATGAGCGCTTTGTGGCAAGAATAATGGAGAATATCCAGAGATGTTATCATACATTGATGACATCTACATTACAAATGTCAACTTGACTAAAACACCTAGACAGGGTGAATAGAATAGTGACGCTCTTAGCCCGACATGGGCATAAAATATATATTTGTTTTAAATCGATAATTGTATATCTTAATGTTATTTTCATTCGATATGAACTATCAAATGAGGGTAAAAGATTGTAAAAGTGTGCTACTTTACAACCACCAAATCCGTTAAGAAAGATTCAAGCTTTTATGGGATTTTTAAACCTTGGAAGAGCTCGCTCGCCACATTACGCTGAACAACTTAAGCCCTTATATAAATTAATGGCATCTACTTTTTGCAAAAAATTGGACAAAAACACATACAACTATCTTACGTGGACTCCAAGTGGACATGCTAGAGACTACTTACAGACAGGGGACAAGAAAAACCTAGTAATTAGGGCTGTTCCTAGCATTCTGGCAACACATGTAGTTTACAATGAGGGACAGACAACCGTCATAGCTTATAAATCAAATTTATATTCAAATGCACACGAACGATTTATTCCTATTGACAAAAATCCTCACAAGAGATCAGACAGCCATTCTGAAGGGGCTCACAGGAAAAAATAAATTATCACAGTCACTCTAGGCCAGTTTGTAAATTCAAGGAACATAAATGTTGTGAAACAACTGATGACTGACTTAGGTTTCTATGCTTCATTGGATAATGAAGATCCGCATCTCAACGCAGAATATCATCAGGAGACGTTTTGTTTTCATCATTATGGGCATCACTAAATTCATCAATCCAACAGCCCCAGGGAAATATATAACTTTACACAATGGGAGCATTTCCCACTTTCCTTATACTCCGAAACGTTTTCAGGAAAGCTTTTCTTATTTTAACAGTGATGACAGAACAGATCCATTTGCATTTATGATATCTAAGAGCCTGAGAAGCTGAAAAGATTTTGATTAATAATCACAGATTTATTTATTCACCACAGTTCATTGATTCCTTCTTAGAACAAGGTTATGCACACTGGAAAGAAAATATTAAAGAGGAAGGTGTTTACAGGAGCAAAACTTTGGCAAATACAGGGCACCGATACCTTGATTAGGGCATGTGGGATTCCTAGGCAAATTATATTTTTAACTAAAACTGTGCAGCAAAGGGGGCATGTCTAACCACCAGCTAAATGGCTGTGCACTGAGAAGGCTCCTCAGCCACCAGTGACTAATCCCCCTATCCGCCCAAAAATCTGACCAGTGCCAACTAATCTGATGCCTGAATGGTGTCTAAGTGCCTCTAGCTGGGTGCTGCAAGATTCCTGACTGAAAACGGCACTGGCAAAGCAGTGCCCTGGCGCCGTGTAGAGCGACAAACATGGCTGATGGCAGAGCGGAGGCCTGAGGCACAGGTGGTGAGGCCTGGGGCTGTTCAAGTACCAATCAATGCCCCACTGATGCATGAAATGGCATCAAGGTGAGAGCGCAGAGTGAGGAGGAGCGGTACAACTACTGATGCAGGCTGTCGCTCCAGCGGAGCCTTAAATGGAAGGCGAAGGGCCTGGTGTTGGCCGGGCCAAGTCCTGACATGTAGGCCTGAAAACGTACATCCCTGAACAGCGCTACAACAGCCAACTAATAGCGGGGTGGCCTGAAGCGCTCTGCCGGTGCGCTATGAGGACTGCTGCGGCAGTAACGGTGGTGGCTAGCGTGGTGACCTGACGGCGCTTGGGCCCTCAGCCTCATTACAGTATGCGGTGATCCGGGGAGGGGCTGCAGCGGAGACAGTAACTGACCCTGCCCTCCCCTTCTGAGGTCAAGGACCCGGCTGCGTCTGATGAAAGAAACTGCGGCGGAGGGCCCCCAAAACCCTGCTCATCCCATGTGCACTGAAGGGGCAGGAGCCAACGAGCCTAGATAACCTTCTGCGAAGGACCTGTTTACATAGGGCACTGGAGGTTCTTTTCTTTATTACGCTACATATAAGGGGAATATCATTCTTAGAGCACTTATACTGACTTACATTAGTATGGCGGTGGTAGCTCACCCACGTTGTGGGATGGTATTTCGGGGCGACAGTCACTATGCAAGTTGGGGCAGTGGGTGGTTCTCGACTCACGATGCAGGGCAGCGGGGATGGAGGGAGTTTGAGGTTTCAACTCAAATGGTGTTGTTCTTTACATATGTTGACTCATTGTACCAGTTCTACATCTGCAGGGACCCAGAGAGTAGGAGGCTACACTACTGGCCTCGGAAAGGGGACAAGAGCTATCTTTACGATGCAGAGACCTGTCCACATATCACCACTACACCAATAGCACAACACACACAACAGGACCTTAACATATGGACATGGAATGTAAATGGTCTGGACAATAAAATCAAGCGGACATTAGTCCCACAATACCTGCATTGACATGCCCCCAATCTAGTATTTATTCAAGAAACACACCTCCAGGGTAACCACTATAAGGCCCTTTACAGATTTCGCTACACGCTCCTGGCACATGCAGGCTATACCACAGACTTGCGAGGGGTGGACATTCTAATCAATAAATCAGTACCATTTATCCCTCACAGCACATGGCACAATCCCCATAGCCGATTTGTGGCCCTGTCCGGGAAATGGGAGTGCGTACACTTTACCTCTGCTCCCTCTACATACCACCACGACTACACGCCACGACTCTGCCGGACATTAGTGCTCTATTCTTAGCCATGTCAACCGGGACACTCATACTGGGAGGTGATATGGAGCCTGGGACTGAGTGGAACTGCCTCACAAGGAGAGACAAGACCATTGCAGGCCTTCGCAGCAGCATGGGGACTGACAGACTTATGGCAAGAGCACCACCCACAACAGCAGCAGTACACATACTTTTCATCTGCACATGGAAGCTTTTCCCGTCTGGACCACATTTTTACTCAGATTCCAGCTTGGAAGGATTTAGTGCTGAGACCCATTATGCGTGAGGGCATATCTGACCACTCCGGGTGGGGGTCCTGCTGAGTGGGCTGACCGAGACTTTACCCTGGCCCCAAGAATAGACCCATGGTACCTCCGGGATAAGGGCATAAAAGGGAAAATAAGGAAAGGAGCAGACCTTTACTTTAAAGAGAACCAGGGAAAGGTGGCATCAGCTTGTGTCTCTGGAAAGCCTTTAAAACTGTAGTGTGGGGCCAGGCCCAGGATCTCATAGGGGGCAGGAAGAAGGAAAATAAGCTTGAATGTGAGACCATAGAGAGAGAGGTTGCAGCCCTGGAAATGAGGAAACTGACAGAGAAGACGACGAGCCTCTGCCAACAGCTGCACCTCAGACAGCAGGGCTTGTGTTCCTTATCGGAGAATAGAGCACTGAGTTATGCATTGGAGACACAACGCCGATTGTATGATGTAGGGGACAATGCAAGTAAATTATTGGCCTGATTGGCAGGAGAGACCAAGCTCGTTCTGGGTGCTGGAAATCAAGGATGAGAGTGGTGCGCAACAAAAGACCAATACAGCCATAGCAGATACCTTTGCAGCCTACTATGAGGAACTGTACACTCCCGCAACGACTATGACTGACGCCAATTGTGTTGACTTCCTGGAAGACATTACCCTCCAGACACTCACAGGGAAGGAAGGGGAGACCCCGGAGGCTGACCTGACGGTGGGAGAACTGACAGTAGCTATATGAGGCTTACAGTCCAGGAGGGAGGCAGGACACAGTGGCCTACTAATAGAGCTCTATAAGGGAATGGCTGACAAAGTTGACAAGCCTATGCTAGACATGTTTCAAGCAGCACGCGAGGAGGGCTGCCTGCCGGTAGATCAGCGGGTTGCCACCATTGTAGTTATCCACAAAAAGGGCAAGTCACCGACAGATTGTAGCTCCTATAGACCAATATCCTTACTGAATGTAGAGGCTAAGTTACTGCCAAAAGTTGTTGCAACCAGGCTTTGCAAGGTCATCACCTCCATCATACACCGTAGTCAGTCGGGCTTTATGCCCCATAGGGGTACACGCCTCAATCTGAGGAGTCTGTACGGGGTAATACAAATGACGGAACCATCCAGTCCAGAGCAAACAGTGCTGATGGCTCTGAATGCCAAAATAGCATTTGACAGAATTGAATGGAATTACATTTTTGCCACGCCGGGTTTTGGGCCTAAATTCAGTAACTGGGTCAAACTCCTATACGAGGCCCCACTGGTCAGGGTGAGAGTTAATTAAGTGATATCTTGCATATTTGCCCTACACAAAGGAACTCAACAGGGATGCCCCTCTCGCCCATGATTTTTGAGTTGGCACTAGAACCGCTGGCAGCCTGGATTTATCAGGACCCGCTGATACAGGGACTGAGTGCTGTTGGAGGCTGGGAAGAGCATATCTCCTTTACATATCTCCCTTTATGCAGACGAAGTCTTCCTCAACATCACTCAGTCACACCTCTCCATAGGCAGAATCCTGCAGGTCTTTGACATTTTTGGGAGCTACTCTGGTTATCGAATAAACTGATCCAAGTCTGTGTTTTATCCTTTATCAGGAGTGGTACCTCGGCTTCCCTCTGACTGCACCTCACCAATAGTGCTGGAGGGATTCAAATACCTAGGAATTTACATCACCGGGACCCGCAAGAATTTCTGCGTAGAAACGTACTCCCCCAACTAGACAGACTTCTTTGAGACGTGGCTCACTGGTGCAACCTACCGCTCTCCTTAATGGACAGAGCAGCTCTCTATAAAAACATGAGCCTCAGACACCTTTTGTACGTGTTGCGAAACACGCCATTCAAGATCCCAGCAGAGATCTTTAGGAAGATTGACCACGAGTACGACTACTTTTATGGAATAGCACCGACCCGAGAATTGTATTGTGTAAGAAGCAGAGGGAGTGTTTGACGAGTGGACTAGCAGTCCCACATATCCAGAAGTACTATTGGGCGACACAACTAATAGTAGTTAATGACTGGGTCTTCTCTGACCGTCACGATCCGGCCTATCGAGTAGCTAGAGAGGCCATGAGTTGCGGAGGACATTAGACGATTCTTTATTGTAGGAAGAGAGAACGGGACCTGCCAGCACACACCCAGATGGGCTGGAGAGAAAAACTCACCAACCTGACCCCACTATGGACAGTGACACAAGGCTGGGGGCTTAACAGACTTCTCAAGATGGGAATTTATAGGTATACAACACCTGGGCAACATTTGAAGGGGGCAAGCTCTGGTACAGTTTGAGATCCTCCATCAAGAATATGAGCTAGGCAGAGTCGGAGAAATACAGGTACCTACTGCTAGGACATGCCCTTAGGAGACATATACTAGAGGGAGAACAGATACTGGGGACGTCGCCTCTAAAAGTTCGATTACTTACAGACCCAATAACACACAAGGGGATTTCCACCAAATATAGAAAACTGACTAATAACTTCCCTGATCCACTGGAGACACTGCGCGATGCCTGCACTGGAGAACTAGGAGGAATATACGATGCTGACTGAGTAGAAGCTATCCTGAGCCCAAGAGAAATAGCAATTTGTGCCTGAGTCAGACTAGTCCAACTTAGTATTCTGCACAGGTCGTACTACTCAAGAACAATACTACATAAGATAGGTAGAAAAAATGAAAATGAAATGAAATCCAGTATTTGTAAAGCGCGAACAGTTACCCGAGGGTGTCAAGGCGCTGGGGGCCGTCGATAAGATTAAGTGAGCTGTTGCCCAAAGTCACATGGTGCTGGGCTAACCTGCACCCGGCACCGGGGATTGAACCGTGAGCCCCTGTGTTCAGGAGTCAGGCGCCCTGGCCGCTGCGCCACACCTCTTCCTCTCCTAGGTAGAGCAGACACGCCGCTACGCCTCCAGGGTGCAATTTGTAGACACACGTTCTTTCATATCCTATGGGACTGCCCGAGGATACAGGAGTATTGGGAAAAACTCACTGAGGTAATGTCCCAAGTTTTGTCTTTGACCGTTCCCGTGGATGCAAAATGGCTCATTCTGACTATCTCTGGAGAGGAGACCTGGTCCAAGTACCAAAAGATTTGGCTAGTGGTACCTGTGGGAGTGGCCAAACGCAATATAGCACGTGCCTGGGGCAAGGCTACTCCCCAAGAATCGAAGATTGGGAATCGGTTCTGGATTGGTGCCGGAGGGCTGGGAAAGTAGTGTATCAGAGCAGAGGCTGCCCCAAGAAATGAGAGAAAGTATTGGGAGCCTGGCGTGACTTTAGGGGTTATTGATATGGAGTAATGTCGTTGGAGGGGTGAGACGGGTAGAATACTCCTGATGAGCAGACAGTGGTGAAAGTTTCATGAACTGCAACAAGCCGTAAAAGCACCATTCTTGATGCATGTCCAAGTTTTGCCTCTGCCACTGTAATTCTTCATTACTATGTAAGATGAATGATACCCTGCGATCGTTTCCCGTACATGATGAAATGATGTTTAAAAAAGACTGCAGCAAACAACTTGCATGAGCTTTGCATGTTTTCCGATTTAAAACGCCATCAATTAAGAAAATTAACTTTGACACACTTTACAGACTAGAAATGGAGAGAGAAAATTACAAACAGTAATTTAAACGGTGCAGAATGAAACATACAATGTAACATTGGTTGAGATGGTACAGCCTTATGGCCAAAAGATCCTGATGTGCATTTATAGGTTTAAATAGACAAGATCCTAGGTATAATAGCTATTCTCCCAGAACTATTACTACTTATACTGTGTGGAAGTTGTGCCAGAGAGTGCTGTCCCAATTTAGCTCGAGTGCTGTAAAGTAACATCTGCCAAAGCTCATTGAAGATATGGCCTTTAATGATTTTATTTATGGGGCTGTGTCTTTTAAAGATCCAAAGATGTTTGGCTTTTCTAATTTATGATGTCATAAAAGAAGAACAGACATATTCTGAAAGGGATGCTGCAGAAAGACTTCGAGTAAAGGGTAAGTAATGCAAACAACTTTCAAAGTTATTGACAATGGCTTTCAGATTATTTCTAAATGCGTGTACACCATGTCTCCATCTCCTTTCACAATATTCGCATCCCATGCCGGGCAGTAGATGAGGCATGTCTGCGGCAAGGAAATAGAATCTAACAGGATTTTGGGGCATCATTATATTCCCCAGCAAACAATCCTCAGTCAGAGCATTTGGGGATCTGAGTAAAACTCTCCCCAAGGTTTATTTTTAAAGTATTTTCCCAGTTTGAACACTTCAGACACCTGAGCCTTTTATTATTCGTAAATGTACAGTATCATCGAGATTGAATTCCTGACCGTGTGGTGGATACAGTCTAACCCTATTAGGCGGGTTTTAGTGAATTATACCCCCCTCCACTCACCTCAAATCATATAAAGGGATGGTCCTGATGAAGGTGGAGATGAACTAAAAATTCCACCGAAATGTGCGTCGACCCAGTGGTACCTTTTAAACCCACAACGGAAATCTTCATGACATATTGGCACCATTGAAACTAGCAGTGTATGTGAACAGTTGGGAAGTCTATGTATGATATGAGAGTATGATAGTGTGTTGGTGTGTATGAAGTGAGATTGTTCTGCTGTGGTCAATGAGGGGGTAGATTCTCTTGTAATAATCATTGTATGGTTTCCTTAAACTGTTTTATCTGCATATGATTTTCACTCAATGTATTACTATGTGGAAATATTTGATGATAGCACCAACGGTGCATATGTGGTCTTATAATATGTTTTTTATCATGTAATTTTGTATCATTGAATGAAAAAAGAAACTATCTAAACAAAAGAATATAAGGATTATGCTACTTACCCAGTAAGCATCTGTTCTTGGCATGTAGAGCTGTAGATTCACATGCTTTGCATACTCCTGCCATCTAGTGTTGGGTCCGGATGTTTGCAAGTTGTTTTTCTTCGAAGAAGTCTTTCCTAGTTACAAGGTAAGGTGACTCCTCCTTTCGGTGATAGTGCGCATGGGCATCAACTCCATTGTTAGAGTGTTTTCCCGCAAGAGGGTGAGAATGGAGTAAGTAAGTGTAGTACAGAGATGTCCATGCGTATGTAATGTAAATAATGCAAAACTGCAACAGCTACAGGTGCCTAGGGAGGTGGGAGGGCGCATGTGAATCTACAGCTCTACATGCCAAGAACAGATGCTTACTGGGTAAGTAGCATAATCCGTTCGAGGCATGTGTGCTGTATATACACATGCTTTGCATAGACTATATGGCAGTATTCTCCCAAAGCGGTGGATAACCAGTAGATGTTGCAGCTGTTTGAAAAAGTTGCCCTACATTGGCTTGTTGACGTGCTAACACATCCACACAGTAATGTTTGGTAAAAGTGTGCGGTGTGGACCATGTTGCTGCTTTACAAATGTCAGCTACAAGGATGTTACCTAAAAAGGCCATAGATGCTCTTATTTTACGAGTGGAATGTGCTCTAGGAGGTATAAAGTTCATTTAGCTTTAGCGTAGCAGGTGTGAATGCAGTTAACAATCCATCTTGCAATACCAGATTTAGAAATGGGATTGCCTTTATGAGGTGTAGCAAATGCAACGAACAGTTGTTTTGCGAAAATCTTTTGTTCTTTCAATGTAGTACAATAGCGCTCTTGTGACATCAAGAGTATGAAGAGCTCGTACTGCTACCGAATCAGGTTGAGGAAAGAACACAGGCAACTCATTCTTAGTTCCATACTCATGCCGTGCTACCAGTTGGGATCCAGCAGACAATGTGGGCACTTAAGAGAGCACCACTCTCCAGGTGTCACAAGTAGACGGTGTGGGTCCCTTGTAGGAGATCTTTGATGTCCCTGAGACCTCCGAAAGAACCGGGGGCAAGCCAACAGGCCCTTGGAGAGCACACTTCAGGGTGCCACACAGTAGCAGGTAGTCAGCCCAGGCCAGCCACTATTCAGGAAGGGCATGCAGTCCCCTTTAATGGCAGTACTCCTCCTTGTGCACAACAGATCCCTCTGGCAGTGTGCACCACGCAGTTCCAGGTTCTCCGGTTCCACACCCCACAAGTGTATCTCTGCCCTCCTGAAGCATGGCACCAGTAGTTATATTGTAGTGTGCCTTTGAAGTTGAGGGTGGTTCAAAGGGTCACCCTTTGAACCACAGATGCCTCCCCTAAATTTCAGTCCTGTCTGCCATGAGACCATGAAATGCAGATCTTAATCTTTAGTCGGGCCATGATCTGGCTCCAGAGGACCAGTGTCAAAACCTCTTCCTCCAATCTATAATGGCAGAGGTCTGTCATTCCAGTTTCATGCCCAATGCTTTATAGCTGTCGCTGGGGAATGCCCCGATGTGCTCCCCCAGCCTCCAGTGTGGACTGGAGCCAAGCACCAAGGTACACAAAGAGTTTTAGAGCAGAAAAATGCCCACTGTCTAGCAGTGGCATTTCTACGCTAATCATGACAAAACCACCTATACCACTAGAAAGGGTTTGTCACTGCGATTCCAATGATAGAAAACATTATGAGGCTGCTCAACTGCAATCCACTATTGCAGCTTGAAGTAATTTCAACCATTCCCCCATGTGGGAAGAGCAAACCTCATAGGTAGTGGAAACGCATATGAGTATTCCTCACTACCTGTGCAGGGATTATACGTGTGTACCTGCCATGCCTTTCACCTACCACTCGCTCACCCCTTGAGACGTACCCTTAGGGCGCTCTAGTGGTAGTGAAAGGTCCTCTTAGGATGGCTAGTGTTTTAAAAAGACCTGCGTTTGCCAAAGCGCAATTGCGCACACCAAGACCTGCAATGGCAGGCTGGACACATATCTAGAAACACCACTGGTGCAAGTGCGCACTCTGGCCTGCAATGGCAGGCCGACCACATGTTTTAAAACATTCTAGGTGCAAGTGCACACACCGGCCCGCTATGGCAGCGGGGCACATTTTTAAGCCCCATAGGTGCAAGTGCACACACACAGGCCTTCAATGGCAGACCTAACCTATTTTTAGAAACATTAGTGGTACAAGTTTGCAGACCAGCCTTCAATGGCAGGCGGGCCACAGGCTTTAAACCTCATAGGTGCAGATGGGCACACCGTCCTGCAATGGCAGGCTGGACACCGGTTTACAACCACCATACGTGCGAGGTGCACACACAGGCCTGCAATGACAGACCTGACCTATATTTAGACCTACAGGTAAGCACCACTTCCTACCGTGGGTAGGGAGGGCGAGCACACTTTCACACTGCATTTACAGTGGGAAAGTGCCCGAGCCCTAAGGCCACAATAAGAGAATCAGCCACACCCGAGAGGTGTCCTATGGGGGAGACGACCCCCTAGGAAGAGAAAACCCACATGGGGGTTCATCATTACCCGGACAGTGAACACGCAGATGTACCTACTCAGCCACTCACCTACCCCGAGCTCCACTCCTCAAGATTTACCCTAGGGGCCGCTCTGGCTGTAGTGAAAGTCTCCATCAGGGTTGGCTACTGAGTGAGAAAGGGCAAACTGAGCATGAGACATGTTTGACAGGCTATCCCGATGAGTGGTACAATCAGTGCGCCGCCCCACTACTAGTCAGTGCAGTACCCGCCCTGGGTATGTGGTGTATCTTTTTACAGGTATGACACCTAAAGCAATCAAGTACACACCTATTCTGGCATGTGTAGAAAGGGCGTGTGAACTTTACAGCTGCAGTACAGTGAGAAAGTGTCCAGAGTCCTAAGGTCATGAAAAGAGATTTAGCAAAAACCAGGAGGACAAAAAGCAAAACGTTTCAGAGAAATTCGCCTAAGAAGGGCCATGTCCAACGGCACTGATATGCACAAGACAGACCTTTGTCTAGAGTGGCATGGAGGACAAAAAAGGAAGGACTGGTATGTGGCGCAGAGCGTGTGCTAGTATCTGAGATTAATTCAAGCATTCCTTCCATCACCTTGTTGTTGTTGCATATTTTTCATGCACGTTTATTGAGTTCAATCCATAGAACAGTGAACGGAGATTAGTAGCAGTATTCCATTTTGGGGCAACATTATTTTGATCCATGTGTATTAAATGAGGTAAAAGCAGTTGCAATTTGTTGTCGAGAATTTTGCCCAATATTTTTCACCCCGATTCAGTATGGACGAAGTACGGTAGAAGGACATGTCTACAGTGTCCTTACATGGTTTTGAAAGCATTGTGATAAGAGCTTCTTTAGTGGTGAGAGGAGTACGTGCCGCTATGTGGAGCTGCAGTAACCTAGGCATTATGGCAGCCCGAAAGCCCCATTGAACTTTAAGGGAAGACCACCTCTGCCCCATATCTTGGCAGATGGGCTATTGCTGTGGAAATTTCAGATAGCGTGGATGGCGCATCTAGGTTAACAGAGGCCTCTCTGTCAAATCTGGGGAGGACCGCTTGTTGTATGTAGATGTCTTGGTGCTCTCCCCATCCTATGTCGGACCGGCGGCAAAAAGTCACTCGTACAATTTGACAAATCAGAAGTTAAGAGATGCTTGTGAGTTTACCATGTGCCCTTGAGGATGTCTGATAGCTGTGATAAACGGGGGCGGGGGAATCAGCAAGACTCAACTGCACCAGAAGTTGCCTGGATCTGTTGCTCTCGGAATGCTGTAAAGCAACATATTCCTTATAATGATGTGAGCTGAGTCTAGTGTGGATCTCCATATGCTGACTGTGCTTATGTAAGAGGATGGTATCCTAGGAGCCACTGCCAGCAAAAGTGCCTTCCAATGGTTTCAGCTCTGCTTCAAGAGAGCTTAACTGTGTAAGAAGCGCTTTAGGGACCCCAGCGGAAGTACTCATGCAGGTGGCGCCTTACACAGACCTTGAAAGCCTTCTAAATATTAGGTTACTATTAGCAGAACCCGCATTTACCTCAAAGAGGACAGTAATTGCATCCCCTATGGTATGCCTATGAATGGTGTCACGGAGAGCCAGGAGCTGTAAACACAGACTAGGGATACATGCTAAAGGAGATGCAATATATATTTTAAAATCTAATAGCCCATGTGAAATTGCATACCCAGTTTGTTAACTGCCTCTAATAGCACTTGTTTGTTTTTTTAATTCTTGGTCAAATTTTGCAGAACCATGCACAGTTGTGTTACAATGGTTCACGTTGTCTTGTATTAATCCCTAGAACCCGGGTGATAGTCAGGCTTGTCTGAGTCACAAAACAATGTACTGCACTATTGCACGGTTGCTATTTCAGAACCTATGGCTTTTTATCCAACAGAGGTAGAAATTATGCTCTGAAATGTACCATTTACCACATTTTTACAAATTTGTACTAAGGATTTATGCCCCACCACTATCAGGCATCTCCTGCTGCCACTGTGAAAGGCTATCTTTCATATCACCTTCTTGTGTTGATAGTTCAACAGCGATTACTGAACATGGTGCCATTAAAGGAGCTTTTCGCCCATCCTGGCTCAAAATCCTGCCTCTGCCACTGGGAACAACATGCTGGAGCCTAATACCAACATGACTTTGTTTAAGGACTGGAAGGTTGATCATAAGGCATAAGCACCCGGTGGAGTCATACTGCTGGAAGCTCAGGACTCCGCTGTTCCACCGACAAGCCACTGTAGCATATCTACAAGACAGGAGGTATTGGAAAAGTCCCAGAGGGCCGTGTGGAAGCCAATTTCATTAGGACTGTGTGGTGATGAGCTTTTGAGTGGATGTTCTCCCTGATGACAATGTTGGCTTCAACCAGAAGGACATGTCTGTGAAAGAAATCCAAAGGGGAATGTGGTTGGAATAATTTCCTGATGGAGGCCGAAGTGCTTGTGGGGCGCACAGATCTCCAAGTGGAAGAAAGGGCGATGTAATGAAATCAGGATGTGTACAACAGTGATTAACTCCAATAGAACAAGACACCCACCACTCCAAAATTGCTATTCTTCTGACCCTCTCAGCTGCAGGTTGGAGGTGAAACAAAAAGACAATGAGCACTGTAAAATTTTACATGTATAGCAGAACTGACAATTAAAATCAGAATCAGGGGCAGCCAGCTACGCCGCAGATGAAGGCTGACCTGTTTATCTGCCAGTCCCCGTGCACCTCAAATTTCAATGGAGCTTCTGTTCCTTTCCTCAAGGCATCAGCCCCTTGCCTCACCAATGCTGCAGCACAAGTCCCCAGTTGACCACCCCTCACAGCTCCTAAGACAAGGAGCTATTTTCGAGGCTCACTATTCACAGTTACAGGGGCCATCAAACAATGGGAGATAAGACAGGTGGGGACTGCAGCAGATGCAGGATCTCATTTACAGATGCTCTTTGTCACCTGCAGCCACCCAGACCACTGGAGAACTTTGGGACAGTCACATCCCAAGCCGAAACCAGGCTTCAAACATGCATTCACATCTTCCTGGCCACCAGTGGAACAAAGCCCCAGTAATCAGGCTTTGAAAGGGGAAAATGCATTGTATGGAACATGCTCCAGCAACAAGGCCGCATGCAGCAAAAAGCCATGAGAACTATGAGGAACCTGTCGTGAATCCTCACGATAGTGGCCATGCTCAGTCCAGAGGCCATCTCGGCCTAAAACATGCAAGTGTACTAGTCATTGGTGCCCTAAGCGAGAGCTCCAGGATTGTGTTGTTGGAGGTCACCATACTCACGACCTTGGTCTAGCCAACCTCGCAGCACAGGAATGGCACTGCACAGGAGGTGTACCAACGAACCTTCTCACCATTGGGCAGCAGCAGGTCGGACAGCCAGAGGACAGGCTCATAAATCTTGAGACAATATAAAGCAGCATTATTGTGTAGAGTGCAGCTCACCCATCTCAGACTACATCTGGTTGATGCGTCGCTACATGGTGTCAAGATACTGGTGAAACTTTAGCCGGGCTAGTGGGAGATCTCAAAAATGCAGCCATCCTGGCAGCTGCTCCATGGGCACCGACTTTCAACTACTTTTGTCCTGCATTAAATGACTACCTCATTCATTTGCCTGTATTAACCTGTTCAGACGTTATCTCCAACTCATAGGTACGTAAGGCTAGGAATTCCTTCCACAACATTTAAGCTAGTAGTTTCAGACACAAACTACATGCCCTTATATACACTCAAGAGAGAAAGTAGTGGTAACATACCTCCTCCTTCCCGCTGAGGTTTAAGCACAAATCGCTCAGGGCTAGCAATGGCCATTGCAGCAGTCTGATCTCCTTCTTCACCCTGTCAGAAACGAAAACAAAAAGCAAGAGATGGCCACTGATTATTCACTGTATTTTATTTCAAACTCAATTAGTATACTGCACACATTTTCCAGTCATATAATATTGTCATTGATGGTATCCTGGTGGCAACCTAGGATCTCATTGTGCATCGGGGATCAGCAGATGGGAATGCCATGAAACTTAAACCTGGAAGCCATGTATCCCAGTTAATACCCTGCTGGCAGACGAAATAGTCTCTCTCAAGAAAATGCATGTGTAGAAAAAAATCAGTTACTTATCATCGGTGCCATCCTTTCTTACACATAGCCCTTCTGTAGACAAACAGCTAATCCTATATATCACTGATCGTGCACTGAATATAACGTTCTGCCTCTGCATAAATTAATCTCTGTGCTCTTTTTCGTTAGAATGCAAACACTAAACTAAACACAAGGGTAGTATAGTGAAAGTGGAAGATGTTGTCAAGGGTACTGCTTGTTGTCTCGCAGATTTGGGTTGTGTAGGCAGCAGTTTATCTCTAAGGTTTCAAGTGTGTTTAAAAGCAAACCTTGGTTTTGGTATAGATTTTTCATGATTAGAGGATGTGCTAGTGATTTCTGGCAATGTTCCTAATTTCAACAGAGAGAGGATCCAACATGGACACAAAAGTGATAAATTCAGCTGTAGGTTTATACTGTTGTTCGAATCGAGTTTCCTGGGAGTGTTTAATGCTAGCTTGCAATTCCTGAGGTACACCCTTCTGCTGGTAAACACAGTGAGCAAGATTTTCTTGTACACCAGATGCTTGAACTTTAAAATCCCGAGTGACGCAGCAATTTCAAAGGTATCTAAAAAAATGTGTTTCATGGCAAGGCTGTCTCTAAAAATTCTGGGGAGGAAAGACTTATAATGTAAGAGTGAATTCTTGAGGAGGAGATCTTGAAGATTCAACCATTCCATCTGTTCAGTCTCTGTTCCTTTCCATTTACAGAGTACATAAGCAATATAACGCTTTCATAATTTAAGGCCAAAAGAGAATGTAATAGAGTCATAATAAACTATCTGCTTCAGAATTGCCTACACAAATACAGGCCAGACGGTGCAAAAGCTGCTTCCATTGATGCCCCTGAGATCCAGAGGTATAGATCATTTTCGAATTTAAAGTAGTTCTTAGTAAGCCTTAGCTGTATGCATTGTAGAACAAAGTCTGTTGAAGTATCACAAAACCAATCGTTCCCTTTAATGACACTCTCTGCTGCCACCCAAGTAGTCGTCTGTACGAAAATGTATACAATGACACAATTTCCATAGTCACCAACAATTAGTGCTGAAGGCTCTAACTATAACTCATCCACAATGTTTGGTACTTCTGATGAGTATTTCATATATTGATGGTTGTGAAATCACATGCTCTTTTAAAAAGAAATTGGGAAATGTTGATAATGGCTCTAGTACAGGTCCAATACCATAGACAATTGGACATCCCGAATGAGGGGAATTTTGGGGATTTTCAGCAAAAGCATTGCTGGTATACATGGCTATTTAGTGATCAGAAATGTGGCTTCCTTGCTGGTACTCCTCTTTTCTTGTACTGAATTTACCACCATTTTCTTAATCATATCCTGAAGTTCAGATGTAGGGTCTCTTGATAGTGGTTGGTATTTCTTCCTATCTTCTAACAATCCTCTGGCCTCCCTCTAATAATCACTGCTACACCACACCCTTTATTGGATGGCTTAATTATAATCTCTTGATTATCATCAACATTTTTGATTACCATTTCTTCATCCTCTGTGAGGGTGAAGATTAGTTTTTTGTTGTGTGTTTCTACTGTGGTGATTTTCTGAAAATCAATACTTTCAAAAGTAGTGATCTTCAGACCAAGTCCAGCAGCTGGTGGAGTAGAACTTGACATATTTTTCAGATCTGTAGAATGATAGTGTTGCAGTTCATAGTTTTGTCTTGGAAGTACTTGTGTATTTGATTTTTCTCCTGTTAGAAAGGAATTCCAGCCTGAACCTGAAAGGGTTGTTTCTTAGAGTGGGTCCAAAACATAATCTTTTATTGAGGCGTGGTTTACAAAGTAATTGTCACTTGAAGTTTTACTGCACTGTACTATTGCACTATCTGTTCTGTTCCCATTCATTTTATGTGCCTTTCCAGCAGAGTTTATTGTTTGTTGTGGCCTTGTAGTACTATGAAGGGATCCTTTGATGTGCATAATTAGTTATTTACTTCTAAAAGACTTTCTGCCACTACATTTCATGATGCATCTTTCGTGATTTAGGGGTAGATCTGGCATGCATGAAACTCTCGGGTCCAGGCACCTTCACAGTGATTTTTCATTTAATAATTTACAGGACATGTTCTGTTTTGTGTACGGGCTATAATTACATATACATTTATTTCTTCTCTTTACAGGTGGATTGATTAGCGGAGACACCCGCTTTCCTACTTATCCCCCAGTCCTGAAGAAATTGGCCTAAAATCAGGCAAAGACACCTGTCGATCAATTGTTAGTAAATGGTCAAAACATGTTATGCTATTTTAAGACGTGCTGAGGGTGAGACAGTAAAATATTTGAATCCCTCTGATTAATGTTTAACTTCTTAGTCAGTGAACACACGGTCATTAGAGGACATTCGTCAACTTGAGCCATTAGCTCACATATTAAAGCAAGCTCAGGGTAAGATGTCTAGAGTCATCTCCTTCCTTTTCTATGGGTGCTAAGCAGTGCTGGCTAACCCTGCTCCATTATGTCTGCTGTTACCAAAGAGCTGACACCAATGATGAGAAACCCAGGACACAGTATGTGTTGCTCCTGTAAGTAGTTTCCTACATTTTTAGGTATGTACCCAAATATTTGGTGAATGACCTGCTTTGGTGTTCGCTCTGGCTATTTTTAATGGTTTGAGCTGTAACCTCTAGGGCGTATGCCACTGAGCTACACGATTTTTGGGCACAGAAGTAGATTTTCCATTTACTGTGGGACACATACCATGTGCATTATACTGCTCTCTGATTGAGTTTTATTAAAAGTGATGAATTCTTGAGTGAATGGTCCTCCCAATACATTATTTTCCCTATGCGCTCCAATATTTCAGTAAGGCAAGAAAAAGGTCTCTATTTGACACAGTAACTATCTCAATGCATGCAGATGAAGTATCTGAGCACTGTGATGAAAGACCCGACCATCCCACTGAGTAAGCAGATCTGTTCGGGGTGGGTTGGGTAAAGAGGGTCAAATGTGAGTTCTGACAGATCGCCACACCAACTCTTCCTCGCCCAATCTGGGGCAACAAGAAACTGTTTTACTTGATTCTTTCACACCTTCTGCAAGACCTTCAAAAGCAGAGGAATTGTGGGTATGCATATATTAGATCCTGTGACCAACTCCCCATAAAGGCATCCCCAGGTAATCATTCGGAGGCAAGCATAGGCACAGATTGCAGAACAGAGTTCAGGGCTGTGCCAAAGAGGACTTTACAGGAACATCCCAATTTGGCCAAGACCATGTCTGTCATGTCAGGATGAAGCTCCCATTCATAATCCTCTAGTGAGACATGACTCAAGGCACCTGTCTTCCTGTTCAGGGTGTCTGCAAGATGGGCTACCAGTGGGAAAATGCTTGCCTCCAGGCCAATCACCACAAACACAAGACTTCCAAACAGAGGGCCCAGAACCAACAAAGCCCCTTCAGGTGATTTAACAAACAGTGATAATGTTGTCTGAAAGAATCTGAACCACACTCCCTGAGATGGATGAAAGAAAAGTCTTGAGGGCGGTGACTGCCTGCACCTTTAGCAAATTGATTTGATGCAAACAAAGGACCTCTCGCTATCATCTCGCCCAGGTCAGCGCCCCAGGCCAACAAGGAAGTGTCTGTAACAAGGGTGGCACTTGAGGACAGAAATGCTGGAAAGGCACATCCATCAGCAGATATCTGAAAGAGCAGAATGGAACAACTTCACAGAAGCTGAGCGACTTCCCCAATGCTGGAGTCACTGTCATAATCATCATCATCAATAAAACTTTATTCGGTTTTTGACAAACCATAAAAGTCACAGATAAAAACAGGATACAATGTGTACATTTGAAACATGAGTTTCGGAAAAAAGCAACTTAGCATACTTAGTATCCATGAGATACATCAAGGCCATCCAGATCAAATCATTTAAAATTCATTATAATTATTCAAACACAATAAAATGATACTCGATCAGTTATATTTAAACATGTACATTTTTGTTACATTTTTCAGGCGCGACACAGAACCCAAAAAGTAAACATTTTTTTTTAAGTGCCTTTTGAAAGTGCCAGAAAAGAATTAAAATTCTCCAAGATTGCAAGTGATCAGTTTAGACAGATTAAGAAAAAAAATCAAATATGATATAAAATCTTAAAAAAGAAAGCAATCATTTTCCAACTAGCCTCCTTAAACGAATTGCGGCATAGATAAATCTATATATCATTTCACAAGTATATTCTGTTTGAAGTAGCCGAAGGTGGAAGAGAGCCGGCCTGCATTTTCTGATATTCAACACCCTCAAAAGTGGTAAAATGAATTCCCTGCGTGGTTTGCCATATAATTGACAAAAAAAGAAAATGCAGCATATTCTGACATGAGTTACAGTCACAGGGGCAACGGTCGCAATGGGCATTGTGAAATGTTTTACTGGGGAACGACACCAGAAAGTGAGCAATGTCAAGTGTAAATCTTAAAAGATAACATTTTTTAGACTGGTTAAAGGGTACAGAAGATATGGCTCAATTCCTTCATTGGTGACCAAAGGTAAATAATTGGCTACATGCTTTTTACCAGCCTCCACAAATTCTCTGTGCTCCATTAAGATATTTAAAAATGCTCTTTAATTGGGGTTTCGGTGGTAATAAGATGAGGGTTAGCAAAACAGTCCTGTATCTGAAGAAAGATTGTGAAAACAAAAGGTAGCACAGCAAACTGTTAGAGCTGGAACCTCACCATGAAGCAGAGAGTACGCCTTTAAACAGAAGGAATCCGATGATGGAAAGTGGGCAAGCATTACCTGGCTCAAGGACAGCATTTTGAAGTTATGCTACTAAATAATGATGTTTAGAAACCTCACATCACATCATGTTTCCTGTACATTTTCCTCTCCTTCACATAGTCAAATTGTTCTGTTCAAGGAACATTGGCCTACATTTAGGGTGTAACATTGAAGGTATGGGCGGTTTTAACATTGGGAGAGGGTGTCAAAGAAGATACTTGTATCAAAACTGAGGCCACAACATCAGGATCAGTGTCAATAGTCTTACCAACGGTGAATCTGATGTTGAGCCCATCATCTAACATAATGGCCTGGAAGCAATGCTGAAAAACGGAGGTATCCCAAGACACTCTTCAGGCAGAGGATAAACAGAAACTATAACTTATAAAAATGCCCTCATTGCTCACAACAGATATTTTTGTTTACAAAACTAATCACTCATGTTTTCCAATACTATACAAATATTTCTTTTATTCTCTACATTTTGATTTTCTCTTAAAATCCATCTCATAATTACATAAGGTTTTCATAGTAATGCATCAAAATTAATCTATAAAGTATTCGCTTCCCTCCTGACCTACCCAGTATTTGAGCCTTTTATGTTCCAATGTCATGTCACCTTTATATGCCCACTTCTCTTTGACTTACACTGTTTGTAAAACATTTAGAATTATGCATTTTCACTGTATAACATTCACACACAATCTGATGTAATTAATATAGTCTCATAATCTGAATTCTTTCACCACAGCGTTTCAGCTTTCCTTTCTTTAATTAGTCTTCATCACAACTTGGTATTTTCTTCTCAATCAAAACTGAGATATAGAAATGTAATCAGATATACAGTTAGTGATATGCTTGCACACGTTAGGAGTAAGCCTCTCCATGGGAGTTTAGACTGAGGAGAAAATATGCACTAAACGTGCATGAAGTGGCATTATGCTGCTCGGTGATTTCAATTACAGCTGTGTTTTATAGTGTGGTGGGTCCCTCTGGCATCTGAAAACTTAATACCCACACAATATCCAACCACATTCTTTTGTGTTATACAGTGCAGGGTGGGTCACTGCTCTATTTTACATCACCTTCAGCCGTGCTGAACAGCAGCTGTGCTGCTACTCAACATGGTTAAAAGACAGTGACATTGCCAATAGCTCTCGGATTGCCGAGACCTACTTGCTTTACCAATGCTCGTAATAAGTGTGATCAAAAACCTGACTTTACCATTAAATAAGCTCTTTACCACAATTCCAAAGACACCAAACATGACATAGCTACCAGCTCCCAATTGAGAATGACAGCTTATCAAATGTAATAAGGAATCACCAATTTTATCCTATGGGAGTGGTAGGCCTCACAGTAGTGAAAAAAGAATTTATGAGTGCACGCGTTCCATTGCCTTCAATGGCAACGCGTACACGTTTGGCGATTCACTTGCGGGAGCGAGCAGCTGGCGCCATATGGTAGCAATTATCGCTCCTGGTGCCGCTCGCTCCCGCAAGGGAAAACGCACTCCCCCACCTCTTTAACCCGAGGTACTGTTTCACTTTCGCGGCCGCGGGGCCGCACTTGTGTTTCAGTGCTTGTTTATCGTAGTGTTCTCATGGCCTTTTCTTTTATGTTGCTCAGCCCTTGGTTGAAGTCTGCTTCAATGAATGCAATTTAGTAGATAAACAATCTCTTCGGTCATCTGACACTGCTATTCATTGCTTTTTTAATTTGGCCTTTTCAGCAATAAACCCCTAGCTGTCTTTGATCTTTGCCTAGTTTATTTTTAGGCCATTGAATTACAGTAGCTTTCTGGTGTATTAAGACATTGTAGTAGGGCCTTGATCTTGCATTCACTCTTTCATTAAGTACTTCACTCTCTTGTGCTCACTTTGCTCACTCTCTTCCCCATTGTCTCTAGAACTCTAACTTTTCTTCAAATTTGTATTAGCTGAAATATCACAAGGCTGATCTCACAGATCTGCTCCTTCGTTACAACTCAAACAGGTCACAGATTTGGTCGATAGCATGGGCCAGATGTGATGGCAGGTGCAGTTTGATGGGTGATGCGAGGATACATATATTACAAGGCAAACCAGTAGATAACCAACTTATTACATTTTGTCAACGGCACCGGTAGGAGGAAGGACGAAGGGTTCATATTTGCAGATGCTTACATTATATACGCGTGATCAGAGGGAACTCTGTCAGGTTCTTGCTTTTTGGTCATTCGGGAGTCAGAAGAGAGTAGAGTTTTTGTTTAAACTCAGAGGGAGGAAGTAGCCCCAAGCTAAAAGTTCCAAAAAGGTGGACCAAGAAGCCCAAATGAACCTAGAGGGAGTGCAGTGACGGCTCCTCCACTAAGGCGGAGGAGCATTGGCCCACTGCTCCTTGAGCACTGCAAAATAAAAATAAAATGGTAATAACAAGAAGTTATTATCATTTTATTTTTCTTTGCTCCAGCCAGGTCGGGTGGGGTGGGGGGGCTCACCGCAGAGAGAGCACGAGTGGTTTGCACTTCCTCCGTACGTGCGCATGACGCCTGGACCGGCCCTCTCACAAACTCGCTTCTAACTCTCGCTCATTCTTCCCTTCGCCATATTTTTTCTCTCTCATTCTATTGCTCTCTCCTTCCTCTTCCCCACTCTTCCTCTGACCTCACCATCCCCCTCCTCGAAGAACTGCATGTCACAGCCGAGTGTTGGGTTGGACAACTCAGCCATTCATTTGTAAGAGGTCCGTAAAACTTATCACCATTGAGTTGGGTAACAAACTTTTTTTAAAATAAATTGTCTATTGAGCAGGGCTCGTTGAAAGTGGCCGATACGAAGCCACTATTGAGTATTATTAGCAATAGATCGGTCGTGTTAAAAAAAAGAAAAAAGCGGAACTCCTTTTTAACTTGAAGGGCTCTCGAATTCTAAAATTGGGGGCTATAATACATTTTTGGGGCGCGGACCACTTCAGCATGCTTCCTCTGCCCGGTCCCCGAGCACAGGCCCGCCTGCCATGCTGTCAGACCACTGCCTGGAGTGAGGCACCGCTGAGAAATGAGCAGCGGCGGCATCGAGCGCCTTCTGAATTCCAGGGCACGGCTGGGTGCTAACCGCTTCCGACCCTGGGTTACTGTTTAGGTAAGAAGTCCCGTCTCTGGGGAAGGCAGGTAGAGACAGGCGCAGTGTGAAACCTCGTCTCCCAGACAGAGGGGAACTGGCTGGGAGCAGTGTATAGTGACACCACTGGGACAGGCAGGCAGATGCGGGCAGGGAGAGGTGCGTATAGTGACACCCTCTGGAACAGGCAGGCAGATGCGGGCAGGGAGCAGTGCGTATAGTGACACCTCTGGGACGGGCAGGCAGATGCGGGCAGGGAGCAGTGCCTATAGTGACATCTCTGGGACAGGCAGGCAGACGCGGGCAGGGAGCAGTGCGTATAGTGACACCTCTGGGACAGGCAGGCAGACGCGGGCAGGGAGCGGTGCCGATAGTGACACCTCTGGGACAGGCAGGCAGATGCGGGCAGGGAGCAGTGCCTATAGTGACATCTCTGGGACAGGCAGGCAGATGCAGGCAGGGAGCAGTGCGTATAGTGACACCTCTGGGACAGGCAGGCAGATGCGGGCAGGGAGCAGTGCGTATAGTGACACCTCTGGGACAGGCAGGCAGATGCGGGCAGGGAGCAGTGCGTATAGTGACACCTGTGGGACAGGCAGGCAGATGCGGGCAGGGAGCAGTGCGTATAGTGACACCTCTGGGACAGGCAGGCAGATGCGGACAGGGAGCAGTGCGTATAATGACACCTCTGGGACAGGCAGGCAGTTGCGGGCAGGGAGCAGTGCCTATAGTGACACCTCTGGGACAGGCAGGCAGATGCGGGCAGAGAGCAGTGCCTATAGTGACATCTCTGGGACAGACAGGCAGATGCGGGCAGGGAGCAGTGCGTATAGTGACACCTCTGGGACAGGCAGGCAGATGCGGGCAGGGAGCAGTGCCTATAGTGACACCTCTGGGACAGGCAGGCAGATGCGGGCAGGGAGCAGTGCGTATAGTGACACCTCTGGGACAGGCAGGCAGATGCGGGCAGGGAGCAGTGCCTATAGTGACACCTCTGGGACAGGCAGGCAGATGCGGGCAGGGAGCAGTGCCTATAGTGACATCTCTGGGACAGGCAGGCAGATGCGGGCAGGGAGCAGTGCGTATAGTGACACCTCTGGGACAGGCAGGCAGATGCGGGCAGGGGAGCAATGCGTATAGTGACACCTCTGTGACAGGCAGGCAGATGCGGGCAGGGAGCAATGCGTATAGTGACACCTCTGGGACAGGCAGGCAGATGCGGGCAGGGAGCAGTGCCTATAGTGACACCTCTGGGACAGGCAGGCAGATGCGGGCAGGGAGCAGTGCGTATAGTGACACCTCTGGGACTGGCAGGCAGATGCGGGCAGGGAGCAGTGCGTATAGTGACACCTCTGGGACAGGCAGGCAGATGCGGACAGGGAGCAGTACGTGACACCTCTGGGACAGGCAGGCAGATGCGAACAGGGAGCAGTGCGTATAGTGACACCTCTGGGACAGGCTGGGAGCAGTGTATAGTGACACCTCTGGGACGGGCAGGCAGATGCGGGCAGGGAGCAGTGCGTATAGTGACACCTCTAGGACAGGCAGGCAGATGCGGGCAGGGAGCAGTGCGTATAGTGACACCTCTGGGACAGGCAGGCAGATGCGGGCAGGGAGCAGTGCCTATAGTGACACCTCTGGGACAGGAAGGCAGAGGCGGGCAGGGAGCAGTGCCTATAGTGACATCTCTGGGACAGGCAGGCAGATGCGGGCAGGGAGCAGTGCGTATAGTGACACCTCTGGGACAGGCAGGCAGATGCGGGCAGGGAGCAGTGCGTATAGTGACACCTCTGGGACAGGCAGGCAGATGCGGGCAGGGAGCAGTGCCTATAGTGACACCTCTGGGACAGGCAGGCAGATGCGGGCAGGGAGCAGTGCGTATAGTGACACCTCTGGGACTGGCAGGCAGATGCGGGCAGGGAGCAGTGCGTATAGTGACACCTCTGGGACAGGCAGGCAGATGCGGACAGGGAGCAGTATGTGACACCTCTGGGACAGGCAGGCAGATGCGAACAGGGAGCAGTGCGTATAGTGACACCTCTGGGACAGGCTGGGAGCAGTGTATAGTGACACCTCTGGGACGGGCAGGCAGATGAGGGCAGGGAGCAGTGCGTATAGTGACACCTCTAGGACAGGCAGGCAGATGCGGGCAGGGGAGCAGTGCGTATAGTGACACCTCTGGGACAGGCAGGCAGATGCGGGCAGGGAGCAGTGCCTATAGTGACACCTCTGGGACAGGCAGGCAGATGCGGGCAGGGAGCAGTGCCTATAGTGACATCTCTGGGACAGGCAGGCAGATGCGGGCAGGGAGCAGTGCGTATAGTGACACCTCTGGGACAGGCAGGCAGATGCGGGCAGGGAGCAGTGCGTATAGTGACACCTCTGGGACAGGCAGGCAGATGCGGGCAGGGAGCAGTGCCTATAGTGACACCTCTGGGACAGGCAGGCAGATGCGGGCAGGGAGCAGTGCCTATAGTGACACCTCTGGGACAGGCAGGCAGATGCGGGCAGGGAGCAGTGCCTATAGTGACACCTCTGGGACAGGCAGGCAGATGCAGGCAGGGAGCAGTGCCTATAGTGACACCTCTGGGACAGGCAGGCAGATGCGGACAGGGAGCAGTGCGTATAGTGACACCTCTGGGACAGGCAGGGAGCAGTACATATAGTGACACCTCTGGGACAGGCAGGCAGATGCGGGCAGGGAGCAGTGCGTATAGTGACACCTCTGGGACAGGCAGGTAGAGAAGAACTGGGAGCAGTGCGTATAGTGACACCTCTCTGGGACAGGCAGGTAAAGGCAAAGTAGAAACAGGGCAGCAAATAAGGTTGCCGACGAAGGCATGTAGCCAGACTGGATGGTGTGCATTAAACTGGACCCTTGGGCGGTGCTTTATTTGTAAACTATTTAGTGCCGGTGCCCAAACTTTTTCTCAGCGGCCCACGGCCGGCCTGCCGAATGTTGGAGTTGCCGAATACTAAAGCTGTCGAGTCTTGATTCCACCACCTCATACCTCTTTCATTCACCACCCCAGCACCCTTCCCCTTTCTCTCTCCCGCAGGTTTTTATTCAACCCTGCGTTCTCCCTTCCTGTGCCATTGTTTGTCCGTCATTCTCTGCCTCTTTCCCTCCTTTTTCTGCCTTTCTCTCTCTTGTTCTGGGTTAAAGTCTAACGATGGGAAAATAAACTCCTCCCACCTGTAACCACAGGCTCCAATTAAGCACTGTCCTTGGGGCAGTCACGTTGAGAAAGCTGGTTTGAGAGGCACACATGTTCGTAAAATCAGGGGGCTGCATACAGAGACCAGGGGAGCACACCGTCAGTAAACACCCACCGGTGGACACGAAGGACTTCACACCGACTGATGCAGACTGGATGCATGCATAGGTACATATATCGGGTGTACACAGAGCAGCACAGAAAGAGGTGCACAAACACCTATACACAAGAGGTGCTTTGCCCTCTATACACGGAAAGAGTTATTCTCATACTACACTTATGCACAGAAAAGTGGTGCTTCTCACACTGACACAGAAAGAGGTGCTCTCACACCGACACAGAAAGAGGTGCTCTCACACTGAGACACAGAAAGAGGTGCTCTCACTGAAAGAGGCGCTCTCACACCGAGACACAGAAAGAGATGCTCTCACACCGAGACACAGAAAGAGGTGCTCTCACAGAAAGAGGCGCTCTCACACGAGACACTTAAAGAGATGCTCTCACACCGAGACACAGAAAGAGGTGCTCTCACACCGGGACGCAGAAAGAGATGCTCTCACACCGAGACACAGAAAGAGGTGCTCTCACAGAAAGAGGCGCTCTCACACGAGACACTTAAAGAGATGCTCTCACACCGAGACACAGAAAGAGGTGCTCTCACACCGGGACGCAGAAAGAGGTGCTCTCACACCGAGACACAGAAAGAGGTGCTCTCACACCGGGACGCAGAAAGAGGTGCTCTCACACCGAGACACAGAAAGAGGTGCTCTCACACCGGGACGTAGAAAGAGGTGCTCTCACACCGAGACACAGAAAGAGGTGCTCTCACACCGGGACGCAGAAAGAGGTGCTCTCACACCGAGACACAGAAAGAGGTGCTCTCACACCGGGACGCAGAAAGAGGTGCTCTCACACCGAGACACAGAAAGAGGTGCTCTCACACCGGGACGCAGAAAGAGGTGCTCTCACACCGAGACACAGAAAGAGGTGCTCTCACACCGGGACGCAGAAAGAGGTGCTCTCACACCGAGACACAGAAAGAGGTGCTCTCACACTGGGACGCAGAAAGAGGTGCTCTCACACCAGGACTCAGAAAGGGGTGTTCTCACACCGGGACACAGAAAGAGGTGCTCTCACACCGAGACACAGAAAGAGGTGCTGTCACATCTATGCACAGAAAGATATGCACTCACACCGAGTCAATAGGAGGTGGTCTCAAACCTATACACAGAAATAGGTGCCCTCACACGTACACGGGAAGGGGTGCTGTCACACCGAGACACAGAAAGAGGTGCACTTATACCTATACACCTACCCGCGCCGGAAGAGGACTCACCTACATACACGGACAGGAGTAGTCGCTAATCTACTCAAGGACAGTGTACTTAGGTAGGAGTGAACTGCACAGAGACCAATTCAGCCTGGGACTGGGTGCATACATACATACAGGGCCGGGCGCTAGGCATGGGCAGCGTGGGCAGCTGCCCAGGGCCCTGCGCCTGCTCGCAGCCATGGGGCCTCGCACCTTTAAAGACATCAGAAGTTCCGAGGCCCAGGGGGCCCCCTGAGAGTTTATATTTTTCTTTTTTTATGTCAATCTCCCCTGCTGGCCTGTCTCTGTGGGCCTAATGGCTGCATCTGCATGTTGATGACAGCAATCAGACAGGTAATTTAAGTGCCCTTGCCTGTGAAGTGGCCCTGCCCCTGTATGAATAAAAGACAGAATATCCTGCAGGGGCACAGCAAAGGATAGAGTGGCGATGGTGGCGCATCACAATGGAAACTGCTCACCGAGGACAAGTGGAAAGGGAGCAGAGAGGCGAATAAAAGGGCAAGACAAATAGAATACAGTGGGGGGAGCAGATAGGTGTGTGCGCGGCATTGAGACAAGAGGTGCACGCAGAGGAGCAGAATCCGCATGCAAAAGTGGATGGAGCAGGGTTTAAAGTGTGCTGGGTCACTCGAGTCTTAGACCTGGTAGTAAATTAAAATGGACATTGAAAAGGGGCCCTATATTCATGTCCTTAAGTTCACCTGCAAAAACATTGATCCAGTGTCTGCACAATGAATGAAAGTTCTGAAAAGCAGGTGCTGAGACAGGCCCGCTCTCCATTTTTGCCCTCACCCTCAGAGTGAAAAAACAAACCTTAACTCTGCAGCAGTGCCAGCCTTCACTACCTTCAATGAAACTTCAAGGAGACTCGTGAGAGTTCTTTCACAGTCTCATCATGTCAGAACTGGAGCATTTTCAACATTATATACAAGGAAGCTGTAGATGCTGCTTATTCATCTTATGCAACTAATAACCACTGACAAAGCCAATAGTACTGGCTTGTTCTAGGTGTAATTTTACTTGTTATAATATTTATCTGGAGGCAATGACAGGTTTTTCAACCCACTTAAAGCCCTGCTCTCAGGTCAGTATGTAGGCCGTTTTTTTGGCTAGTTGTTGACCTGCTTTATGGTCAAGTGAGCCGTTTTTACTGTTGATTTTTAAGATAATAAAGCAAACATTGCCTGCAGCAAACTCAAATCAGTGCAGTCCTTCCATACCTTACAAAAACTTATACAGCATGTGTTTACAAGTTGAAAACTGCGCTAGGTTGCAAACATGGGACACTTTTCTAGCTAACTAACTTCCTAATGGGGGCCCCTTTTATTTTGGTACAGAGGCCTATTTTCTGTCCCAGTCTGATGCTGCATGTTAGGCAGGGCCACTGGAATTATGCGATTGTGCGGTGGCGGCGATTTCTGCATAATTATGCATTTGACGCATTTGCCACATAATCCATCAGCTGCTGCATAATCTACAGATTTTAACAACAAAATTGCTTTCTATCTCAAACAGTTCAAAAGTTACTAAAAATGCAGCGACACGTCTTGCCGCATGTGGGAAGGCCCTTTGAAAAGCTGGAATAGTCAACTTTCTGTTTCCCAATACTAAATTCGGGTGATAAATTGTTACTAATGGGGTGCAACCAGTGCCCAAACAGTGTTACCAAGTTTAAAAATGGCAAAAAAATGAAGTAATACTATTTCAAAATGTGCCGGGTTATGCCGCATAATTTGCCTTTTCTTGCCACATTATTTACTCACCCTGCCACATAATTTAACCCTCTCCTGCCACATAATTCCAGTGGTCCTGCTGTTAGGGTAATTCATGGCAGTAATTTTGTTCCTGTTTATATTTCTCATGCTTTACTGAATCTTGCATTCCCCAAGAGTGCTAGCTATTTCCAGCATGTGTGTTTGTGTATTTTATTTCACAGCATATTACTCTTGGATGATGCACCCTTTGTACTGAGTCGCCTCCAGGTGTTTATAACAGGCTACAGTTGAGCACTTTGGAGTTGAGGCTGCAGGCAGTACAACTTTCACACTTTGCCTGGCAGTTGTGATTCTATGCAAGTGTGTGTGAAGGAGCTACTTATTGGTCAAAACAACAAGGTGAAAGTAAAATCATTTATTGTAGTTACTCATTTAGCTTAAACTGCTAACAACCATTGACAAAACCCAGTCGCGGCTGGCATGAGTCGGCCGCGGCTGCGTTTTGTCAATGGTTGTTAGCTGTTAACTGTGGGGGCGGGGGGTAATTTTAATTTAAAGGAAAAAAAATAACTTTCTTAGCCGGCCCGATCCGATCCCGCGTCGTGTCTGCTTAGGGGCCCCCACATGTTCCTATTCTGCCCGGGGCCCCACATATCCTAGGACCGGCCCTGCATACATACCCACAAAGATCTAAAAGAAAGGCCTGGTACGCACAGACGCCGAGATTTGGTGAACACAGCCAAGGAGGGGAGCAAATACAGCCAGGGAGCTGCACAAAGGAAGATCTGCGCATGCCGCAGTACGTTTACGTTGGGTGAACTCAGACTTTTTAATGAAATGATGTAATTCAGACTTACACAGGCATGTTACACGCCGACATACACAGGCAGAAAGCAGACGGATATAAACAGGCAGGGGTCAGATGGACTTTCTTAGGTAGGGTGTACTCATATTACACCTAGACAGACCGGTGCATAGCGAGATCTAGAGGCATGGTGGGCACAGATACGCACGCACATGGCTACCAGACTTACTAAGGCTAGGTTGCACAATATCCACTTTATTAGGGTGCAAGCATAGCATACTGATTCTAGCAGGGGTGCGGGTGCCTGAAGTGCTTAATTTGAGCCGGTGGTTTCCGGTTCTTGGCACCGGCAGTTAATTGTCAACACCAGCGCTTGTGACAGTCTTCCACAAGGTGAGGCGTTGTCTGGCTAATTTAGAGATGACCACAACAACAGGCAATTATTAATTCAATATACATTAAAAAATAGTATTACCTGTCACATAAGCCATTCTTATAGCGTTGGAGGCCTGAAATAGTCCAAATTGTCACACTTGTGATGGTTAGTAGTTGTGTTGTTACTATCATTGGCAGCATGGCAGGGGCAATGTGTGGAGCAAGCTGCAGCGGCCTCCTGACAAGAACCCTGGCACTTATTTTTTTCACAAATTAAGCACATGCCTGAGCACAGACAGAGGCAGGCACGCGCTTTGCAGCAGCACTGCTCACAGACGGCCCTGGAATCTCGTGCTCCCAGGGCATGCAGTCCTGCCGCTGCGGCCGCGCCCACATGCGGCTCCACTTCTGTTCCCTGCAGTGACCCGTAGAAGCCGGGCCCGCAGGGGCAGGTGAGGCCCGGCTGGGAGTGTTCGCAGGCATCATATCCGGCTCCGCTCTCCCGCCCCTGCTGCAGCTCTCTAGCAGTCTAATCATAATGCAGGCATGGGCCTCTCCCTCCTTGCGTCACTCCCTCCTTCCTTGCTCCATCCAAGCAGACTCTTCCATCATTCTCACCTTAGCTCTAGGCCCCCACGAGTCTCCTCACCTCCCTTTCCTTTCCACCTCACATTCTCTCTCTACTGGTAACTTTTTTTTTTTTTTACACCGATCTCTCTACCATTCTCCATATTTCACTCAGTAGACTATCAGTCGCTCTTTTTTTATTCGTCTAGGACTGACTGACTCTCGCCATCTCTCTCTGGTTCCCTATTTCTGATTCACGAAAAACATCTCTGCCCTTCTCTAAGTGCTTCTAGAAACAAGCATTGAAAATGCAATAGGTCTCGCCTTTGATTAAGTTAAAGTCATTTGCTTTGCTAATGGTATTGTATAGCAAAGCAAATGGCTTTAACTTAATGAAAGGCGAGACCTATTGCATTTTCAATGCTTGTTGATATGTGTTGCTGGTTTAGATGCTTTGGGCACTGTGCCACCGCTATTCAGTGCCACAGTGCAAGTGCTCCCTATGGTAAATTGATGTATTGATAGTGACTCCATGATTGGATTATTTGATTTACTTGTCAGACCCTAGTATAGTGCACCAAGGGTGCCCAGGGCCTGTAAATCAAATGCTGCTGGTGGGCTTGCAGCACTGGTTGTGCCACCCACAGACGCAGCTTGTAAAGTGTGTCTCAGGCCTGCCATTGCAGAGCCTGTGTGCAGTCTGTGACTGCCATGTCGACTTGGCAAGTGCACCCACTTGCCAGTCCCTAAACCTTCCCTTTTCTGCATATCAGACACCCCTAAGGTAGGCCCTAGGGCAGGGTGCATTGTATGTGAAAGGTAGGACATGCCCTGATGTGTGTGGCATGTCCTGATAGTGAATTACAGCCATTTTCGTTTTTCACTATTGCAAGGCTACCTGCTCCCATAGGCCAGAATGGGCAGTTTGATTATAACATCTTATAGTCCTAACTGACCCAGGGAACATGGTAGAAAATCGAATTTAGTATGCCTGAACTCAGAATGATAAAATACATCTTTTAGTGAAGTTGGTTTTAACATTCTGTGTTTGAAAATACCACTTTTAGAAAGTAGGTATTTTCTTGCCTAACCATCCAGCCTGCCTCTGCTAGCTTGTGTATTGTACGTCTGGTTTTGTGAGTGACAGGGGCTGGGGGACTCCAGGAGACAGGGTGAGTCAGCACTAGGCTGAATAGACCTATCTGCATTGGGAGTGGTGGGAGGTGTAGCACCTGGGCCTGAATAGGGCTGTGCCTGCCTTCCACAATGCTGGCTCCACCTCCTGTGGTACGTCTGATGACCCTGGCCTACTCTGACAAAGGAAGAAGTTGTGCACTGGCAGGATGCACCCAGAACTGGTTTGGACTAGGTACAGGACCCTCTGCCTTCAGAGGACAAAGAATTTACTGGTATAAATAGTGGGGCCCAGACCCCAGAACTTTAGATCACTTCTGGGAACACAAGAAGAACCTTTGCCAAGGAGAAGAACCAAAGAAGCTGCAGGAGTTTGGACTGCCCCTCTGCCAGTGTGCTGTTTGCTGGGTTGGCCTGCAGTGGTCTTCATTGCCAAGGAAAGGAGAAGGAACTTTCAAAGAACTTTCATCATCTTGCAGAATATTTCTCCAAGGGCTTGAACTAGAGCTTGTCTCCTGCTGAAGTCTCAGGGCTACAAGACTTCACCACCAGCTCCCTCCTGAATTCCCTTGCTGGGGATTCTGTCTGCAGAAGCCTACGTGTCGCTGGGAGCTGGAAGCGCGACTCAACGAGAAGAAGCGTGTCGCTGTCGCAGCTGTTGCAGCTGTTGCCGTCGCATCGCCGGAGAAGCATGTCGCCGCCGCAGAGGCCGCCGCCGCATCACCGGAGAAGCGTGCCGCCGTCGCAGCTGCCTGCCGTCGCATCACCGGAGAGGCGTGTCGCAGGGCCTGTCGCGGCTCCAAAGGTACAGAGTTCGCCGCACGGCCGTCGGGCGTGCACGCATAATCTTCACATCGTCGCATCGCATCAAGGGCGCTGTTAGACTTGGCATCTTTTTGGCGTGTTTCCCCTGACTTTTTGCTTTCTGACCTCCTGGTTTTGACTCTGTTTTTGCTTGTGTAATGATTCTGCGCACTTTCCTCACTGCTGTCCAGTGGGAAAGTGCAAGTGCTCCTGTATAAAATGTGTTATGGATTGGTGTTTCCATGATTGGCCTATTTGATCTATGTGTCAGTCCCTAGTAAAGTGCACTGCGAGTGCCAGGGCCGATAGATCAAATGCTGTTGGTGGGCTGCAGCACGGGATTGTGCCCCCCACGCAAACAGCCCGTAAAGTGTAACTCGGGCCTGCCAACGCAGAGCCTGTGCGCAGCCTGGGGCTGCCATGTCGATTTGGCAAGTGCACACACTTGCAAGTCCCTAAACCTTCCCTTTTCTACATGTTAGTCACCCCTAAGGTAGGCCCAAGGTACCCCTGTGGGCAGGGTGCATTGTATGTGAAAGGTAGGACATGTCCTGGTGTGTGTGGCATGTCCTGATAGTGAAATACAGCCTACTTCGTTTTCACTATTGCAAGGCTACCTGTTCCCCATAGGCCAGAATGGGCAGTTTTGATTATTATAGCTTATAATCCTAACTGACCCAGGGAACATGGTAGAAATTCGAGTTTAGTATGCCTGGACTCAGAATGATAAAATGCATCTTTTAGTGAAGTTGGTTTTAACATTCCGTGTTCGAAAATACCACTTTTAGAAAGTGGGTATTTTCTTGTCTAACCATCCAAGCCTGCCTCTGCTAGGTTGTGTATTCCTTGTCTGGAGTGTGAGTGACAGGGGCTGGGGGATGCCAGGAGACAGGGTGATTCAGCACAGGGCTGAATAGCCAGATCTACATGTAGATGGGTGGGAAGAGTACACCTGGGACCTGAATAGGGCTGGGCCTTCCCTCCACAATGCTGGCTCCACCTCCTGTGGTGCGTCTGATGTCCCTGGCCTGCACCCTGACAGGAAATACGGAGGCTTGTCAACAAAGTGCTCCAAGACTGACCAGAACTGGTTTGGGCCAGGCAAAGGCCTCTCTGCCTTCAGAGAACAAAGGAATTTGGGATATAAATATTGGGGCCCTGACCCCATGAATTTAGATCTCGCCGGAATCAAGGAACCTGTCAAGAAGAAGAGCTGGAGAGCTGCTAGGAGGAGTACTGCCCCTTTGCTGAGTGACTGCTTTGTTGGGTTGGCCTGCAGTTGCTGCTTCTGTCTTGGGCAGTGAAAGGACTGGACTGAACTTTCTACAAACTTGTGCGGAGTATCTCCAAGGGCCTGAAACCGAGCTGGCCTCCTGTTAAGAAGTCTCAGGGACTGCAAAGACTTCACAAGCCTCTGGGTGCCGCTTCTGGAACGCTGTTTCAGTTGCCACAGAGGAAGGGAACCGCAACCGACTCCGTCAACCGACTCCATCGCTGGCCCGGTGTCCTGTTTGCACCGCAGACCGCACCGTCCGCATCTCGCACCGCAACCCTGGTCTCACCGACGACGACGTCCGACGCCATCGCCACCGAGCCGCTGCTTGCACCGTGACCTGTGAGCACCGCAGTTCGTATCGCATCGCTTCACTGTGCCAGCCGGACCAGACCGACGCTGTCGCTGCAACTGGCTCAACAGTCGTGACCGCATCGCATTTGGGGCACCGCTCGCACGTTTGCGACGTACGGCTCCGACTCGCACCGCTGTCCGACGCCAGCTCCCGCACTCCGGCTTGGTCGCCTGCATCGCAACCTGTCAGCACCGCATCGTACACCGTCTCGCCCTGCACCACACGCCTTGGACTCACCGACTCCGTCTGCACGACGCTCCTCGAGCCGCTGCCTGCACCGCATCGAGGGACACCGCACCTTGCACCGCTCCGCACCGCAACCGCGACGAACGCCGACCGGCTCGCACACTCCGTGCCCGCCACAACGAGAAAAGGTACTGTGACCGAGTCTGTTCACGACTCTGCTGGCCCGTATCGACGTGGTCGGCTGGAACTGTTAGACTCTGTGGTTTTCAGCATCGCGGTAGACCCGGACGGGGCTACCGACTCGTACGAACTTTGCTTTTATGTTATTCCTGCAAAGAAGAAGTTACCTTATCAAGCATACATTTTTAAAGCATTTGTATTGTGGATTTTTATCGTATTTGGTCTTGTTTTAAAGTATATAAAAATATTGGATATTTTTCTAAACTGGTGTGGTGTCAGTTTGTAGTGCTTACACTGTATTACTGTTGGTTATGTGCAAATGCTTTACACACTGCCTCTAGAATAAGCCTGACTGCTCGTGCCAAGCTACCAAGTGGGTGAGCAGGGGTTATTTTAGGAGTGTAACTCCCTTACCCTGACTAGGAAGGAGGGTCCCTACTTGGACAAAGGTGCAAGCCCTTGCCAACTAGAGATCCCATTTCTAACATTGGTTGTCAGCGGTGAGGATAGGACTTGTGTTTGCACTTGACTTACAGTGATTGGTGTGCACTACTACCATATCGCAGACCATTACGTACCACATACAGGTTCTTTTTCTTTTTGGCCTATTTTTGATCTTGCCAGTTTGAACTTGCTACTTCAACATGCCTGAATCAATAGTATCATCAATTGCATCAGTAGAAATTGCCTTTGAGGAGGATCGATTGGAAGCCTACAATGTCAAGGAGTTAAAATCGATTTGCAAGAACCTGAAAGTCCAGGTCAGAGGCCTCACCAGGAAGGATGAGCTACAAAAGGCGCTGAGGGCCTGGGTAGCAGCCAGAGGGGCCAGTGGGCAACCTGGTGATCTCAATGGAGAGGTGGAGGAGCCTGTTCCTAGGGTGGATGTGCTTTTGGGAGGGGGAACCCTCCAGGCCAGGCAGCAGTAGTTTGTCCCCAGAGGAGCTGGAGGACAGGCGGGAAGTAAGGAGGTTTGAATTGGAGAAACTCAGAATAGAAAGTGAGAGGGAAGAGAAAAGAATAGCCATGGAGGAAAGGAAAATGATACTAGATCATGAGAGAATGATCAAGGAGCAGGAGCTAAAGAGTAGATCCGGTTCAGATGGTGGCAGCAATTCTTCAGCACACACAGACAGGATTGTACACATCCCCAAGAATGTAGGTAAAGAGTACAAAAAGGGTGATGACATACAAAGGTGGTTTCAAGGGTACGAGTCGTCTAATTCATATGAATGGGGTCCCTGAAAGGAACTGTGGAGCGGGGTTGTGGCCTCTCTTTCCAGAGGAAGCTAGGGATACTCTGATAGCTTTGGGTAAGGGGCAGGACCTCACCTATGCTGACATGAAAGACGCTCTCCTCACTAGGTATGGGCTCACTCCTGAGAAGTACAGGGATCAGTTTAGGTCCAGTAAAAAGTCTGAGGCCAACACTTGGTTGGAATGTGTGGATATGTTCTGTAGGTCGCTGGATGGTTGGGTGAAGGGCAGTAATGTAACAGATTTTCAGGGGCTCTACAATTTGATTGCATGGGAGCACTTGTCTAGTCTATGTTTTGCAGATCTGCGCCAGCACCTAGTTGATAGTAAGCTAACTGACCCCAGGAAGCTTGCTATGGAGGCGGACCGCTGGGTGAGTACCAGGGTCCACAAGAAAGCGTTTGGGGGAGACTCAGCCAAAGGTGGGCAGGGTCCCCAGCAGAAAGGCGGGGGGACAAGGGTAAAGCACAGGAGTTCTCTAAAGGGCCCCAAACTAGTACCCAGGGTAAAGGTTCCCAGCCCCCGGTGATAAGGAGAAAGGGGTCTCTACAGGGAACCCTGTTGAGACCGGCCCCCGCAAGTGTTATGCATGTGACCAGGTAGGTCACTTTAAGGGGGACCCCAAGTGCCCAAAGGGGACACAGCCACCCACCGGTGGACAATCCAAAGTGTTGGCTAGTGTAGCGCTTGGGGAGGAGGGGTGCCCACAGGAGGGTGGGGATCCCGCAGAAATGACCCTTGTCTCACTAGGGGACAGTGAGATGGTCCCAGGAAACCAGGTGCCCCCTAACACAAAGAAATATAGCACCTGGGTGACCATTAATGGGAACAGGGTAGAGGCTCTCAGAGATACTGGAGCCAGTGTGACCTCAGTCCTGTGTCACCTGGTCTCTGAGAAGCAGGTAGTCCCAGGGGCATTCCACCAAGTAGTTGCTGTAGACAACTCTGAGCGCCAGTGTATGGTGGCGCAGGTTCCCTTTCAATGGGGGGGGCTCTCAGGTCCCTTGAGGGTGGTTGTGAGCCCTATAATGCCTGTAGATTGTCTGCTAGGTAACGACCTGGAGCAGTCCTTATGGAAGGATGTTGAGCTCAGGTCTCACTTGGAGATGCTTGGGTTGCCAGAGTGGGAATGCGTGTCTACTCGGTCAATGGCAGCCCGAAAGGGTGATCAAGAGGACTTGGAGCCTGGAACAGTGGCCCAAGTCCCTGCCAAGAGAAAGGGCAGGGGGCGCGGGAAACCGGCCCCCGAAGTTCCCACGGACCGGGAGGAGGCAGACCTCGAGGGGGACGCCCCGGTGCCTACAGGGGAGCAGGTAGCCGAACTGGGAGACATCTCTGAGCTGACCAATTGGCAGCAAGAAGGGGGTCCCACCAGGGAGGAGTTCTGCAGGGAGCAGAACGAGTGCCCTACTCTGGAGGGTCTGCGGCGGCAGGCTGCAGACCAGGCAGCTGGTAATCAGTCCGGGTCACATCTGATCTACTGGGAGAATGGTCTCCTATACAGTGAGCCTAAGGTTGCTGAGCCTGGGTCAGCCTGTGTGCTGGTGGTACCCCAGCGCTTCAGGACCTTCCTACTGGGTCTGGCTCATGACGTGCTTTTGGCAGGACATTAGGGGCAGGACAAGACCTTTGACAGGCTTGTCACCCACTTTTTTTGGCCCCAAATGCGAAGGCAGTCAGATGCACACTGTAGGTCTTGCCAAACTTGCCAGGCAAGTGGTAAGAGTGGGAGGAAGGTCAAAGCTCCTCTCCAACCTTTTCCTGTTGTTGGAACACCCTTTGAAAGGGTAGGGATGGATATTGTTGGGCCACTGGATCCCAAGACAGCCATGGGCAACAGGTACATCCTGGTCTTGGTGGACCATGCCACCCGGTACCCGGAGGCAATCCCTCTCAGGACAACGACGGCGCCAGTGGTGGGCCGGGCGTTAATGGGGATCTTTTCCCGTGTGGGATTCCCCAGAGAGGTGGTTTCTGATAGGGGGACCAATTTCATATCCAAGTATATGACATCCCTGTGGAAGGAGTGTGGTGTAACCTACAAGTTCACCACTCCTTACCACCCACAAGGAAACGGTCTGGTGGAGAGATTCAACCAGACCTTGAAAGGCATGATCAAGGGTCTAACAGAACCCATGAGGCGTAAGTGGGACGTCCTCTTGCCATGCCTACTCTTTGCATACAGGGAGGTGCCTCAGAAGTCTCTTGGGTACAGCCCCTTTGAGCTCCTGTATGGCCACCCTGTCAGAGGACCTCTGAGTTTGGTAAAGGAAGGCTGGGAGGCAGCTCCCAGGAAAACTCCCCAGGAGGTGTTTAGTTACATGCTGGCCTTTAGAAACCAAACTGCCCGCTTCAGGAAACTCGCTCAGGCGAACCTAGAAGCAAGCCAGGAGGAAATGAAAAGGTGGTATGACCAGAATGCCACTCTGGTCGAATTTCAACCTGGGCAAAAAGTGTGGGTCATGGCCCCAGTGGCACCTTGTGCCTTGCAGGACAAGTGGACTGGGCCATATGAGGTGGTGGAGCGCAAAAGTGACGTCACCTACCCAGTGGATTTGCAGGCTCCAAGGAACCCTTTGAGGGCCCTTCACGTGAACCGCCTCAAGCCCCACTTCGAGAGGTCCGAAGTGAGTATGCTCTTGGCGACAGATGATGGGGTGGAAGAGGAGAGTGAGCCTCTCCCTGACCTCCTGTCTACCGAGGAGCATGATGGGTCAGTAGAGGGTGTGATCCTCTCCCCTACTCTGACTCAGGAGCAGCAGGGGGACTGTCACCAGTTGTTGGGACAGTTCGCCCCCCTGTTCTCTCTGACCCCCGGTGTTACTCACTGGTGTACCCATGACGTGGACACTGGTGACAGCCCTCCAGTGAAGCACAAGATTTACAGGTTGACTGACCGGGTCAGGGCCAGCATCAAGGAGGAGGTCTCCAAGATGTTGGCAATAGGGGTGATTGAGCCCTCCAACAGTCCTTGGGCCAGCCCAGTGGTCTTGGTCCCAAAGGCTGCTGCACCCGGTGCCACTCCAGAACTGCGGTTTTGTGTGGACTACCGTGGGCTCAATGCCGTCAGCAGGACTGACGCGCACCCCATCCCCAGAGCTGATGAGCTCATTGATCGGTTGGGAGCTGCCCGGTTCCTCAGCACGTTTGATTTAACGTCTGGGTACTGGCAGATTGCCTTAACCGATGGGGCCAAGGAGAGATCAGCATTCTCAACCCCAGAAGGTCATTACCAATTCCGGGTGATGCCCTTTGGGTTGAAGAATGCCCCTGTCACCTTTCAGAGGTTGGTCAATCAGGTGTTGGCTGGGCTGGAGGATTTCAGTGCCGCCTACCTGGATGACATTGCTGTGTTCAGTTCCAGCTGGGAAGAACATTTACAGCACCTTGAGAAAGTGTTGAGGGCTCTGCAAGGTGCAGGCCTCACGATCAAGGCCAGTAAGTGCCAGATCGGGCAGGGTTCTGTGGTGTACTTGGGACACCAGGTAGGAAGCGGCCAGGTGGCGCCCTACAACCCAAGATTGACACCATTCTGGCTTGGGAGCCCCCCAAGACCCAGACCGAGGTGAGAGCCTTCTTAGGTCTCACCGGCTACTATAGGAGATTTGTTAAGGGCTATGGCACCATCGTTGCCCCCTTAACAGAGCTGACTTCGAAGAAGCAGCCCAGGAAAGTGATCTGGACTGAGTCCTGCCAGAAAGCTTTTGATGCCCTGAAGGCAGCCATGTGCACGGCTCCCGTGCTCAAGGCACTTGACTTCTCCAAGGAATTCGTCGTGCAGACTGACGCTTCAGAGCATGGTGTAGGAGCGGTGTATCACAACTGAACGAAGAGGGCCTGGATCAGCCTGTAGTCTTCCTTAGCAGGAGACTACTCCCCAGGGAACAGAGGTGGAGTGCCATAGAAAGGGAAGCTTTTGCTGTGGTCTGGGCACTGAAGAAGCTGAGACCATACCTGTTTGGGACTCACTTCCGGGTACAGACAGACCACAGGCCCCTCAGATGGTTGATGCAAATGAGGGGTGAGAATCCAAAACTGCTGAGGTGGTCCATCTCCCTACAGGGAATGGACTTTACGGTGGAACACCGTCCTGGTACAGAACACGCCAACGCAGATGGTCTGTCCAGGTTCTTCCGCCTTAGTGAAGAGAACTCCAATGGGGTTGGGTAGTTCTCCCTACTTTCAGCTGGAGGGGACATGTGTTAGACTTGGCATCTTTTTGGCGTGTTTCCCCTGACTTTTTGCTTTCTGACCTCCTGGTTTTGACTTTGTTTTTGCTGGTGTAATGATTCTGCGCACTTTCCTCACTGCTGTCCAGTGGGAAAGTGCAAGTGCTCCTGTATAAAATGTGTTATGGATTGGTGTTTCCATGATTGGCCTATTTGATCTATGTGTCAGTCCCTAGTAAAGTGCACTGCGAGTGCCAGGGCCGATAGATCAAATGCTGTTGGTGGGCTGCAGCACGGGATTGTGCCCCCACGCAAACAGCCCGTAAAGTGTAACTCGGGCCTGCCAACGCAGAGCCTGTGCGCAGCCTGGGGCTGCCATGTCGACTTGGCAAGTGCACACACTTGCAAGTCCCTAAACCTTCCCTTTTCTACATGTTAGTCACCCCTAAGGTAGGCCCAAGGTACCCCTGTGGGCAGGGTGCATTGTATGTGAAAGGTAGGACATGTCCTGGTGTGTGTGGCATGTCCTGATAGTGAAATACAGCCTACTTCGTTTTTCACTATTGCAAGGCTACCTGTTCCCCATAGGCCAGAATGGGCAGTTTTGATTATTACAGCTTATAATCCTAACTGACCCAGGGAACATGGTAGAAATTCGAGTTTAGTATGCCTGGACTCAGAATGATAAAATGCATCTTTTAGTGAAGTTGGTTTTAACATTCCGTGTTCGAAAATACCACTTTTAGAAAGTGGGTATTTTCTTGTCTAACCATCCAAGCCTGCCTCTGCTAGGTTGTGTATTCCTTGTCTGGAGTGTGAGTGACAGGGGCTGGGGGATGCCAGGAGACAGGGTGAGTCAGCACAGGGCTGAATAGCCAGATCTACATGTAGATGGGTGGGAGGAGTACACCTGGGACCTGAATAGGGCTGGGCCTTCCCTCCACAATGCTGGCTCCACCTCCTGTGGTGCGTCTGATGTCCCTGGCCTGCACCCTGAAAGGAAATACGGAGGCTTGTCAACAAAGTGCTCCAAGACTGACCAGAACTGGTTTGGGCCAGGCAAAGGCCTCTCTGCCTTCAGAGAACAAAGGAATTTGGGATATAAATATTGGGGCCCTGACCCCATGAATTTAGATCTCGCCGGAATCAAGGAACCTGTCAAGAAGAAGAGCTGGAGAGCTGCTAGGAGGAGTACTGCCCCTTTGCTGAGTGACTGCTTTGTTGGGTTGGCCTGCAGTTGCTGCTTCTGTCTTGGGCAGTGAAAGGACTGGACTGAACTTTCTACAAACTTGTGCGGAGTATCTCCAAGGGCCTGAAACCGAGCTGGCCTCCTGTTAAGAAGTCTCAGGGACTGCAAAGACTTCACAAGCCTCTGGGTGCCGCTTCTGGAACGCTGTTTCAGTTGCCACAGAGGAAGGGAACCGCACAGACTCCGTCAACCGACTCCATCGCTGGCCCGGTGTCCTGTTTGCACCGCAGACCGCACCGTCTGCATCTCGCACCGCAACCCTGGTCTCACCGACGACGACGTCCGACGCCATCGAGCCGCTGCTTGCACCGTGACCTGTGGGCACCGCAGTTCGCATCGCTTCACTGTGCCAGCCGGACCAGACCGACGCTGTCGCTGCAACTGGCTCAACAGTCGTGACCTCATCGCATTTGGGGCACCGCTCGCACGTTTGCGACGTACTGCTCCGACTCGCACCGCTGTCCGACACCAGCTCCCGCACTCCGGCTTGGTCGCCTGCATCGCAACCTGTCAGCACCGCATCGTACACCGTCTCGCCCTGCACCGCACGCCTTGGACTCACCGACTCCGTCTGCACGACGCTCCTCGAGCCGCTGCCTGCACCGCATCGAGGGACACCGCACCTTGCACCGCTCCGCTTTGCACCGCAACCGCGACGAACGCCGACCGGCTCGCACACTCCGTGCCCGCCACAACAAGAAAAGGTACTGTGACCGAGTCTGTTCACGACTCTGCTGGCCCGTATCGACGCGGTCGGCTGGAACTGTTAGACTCTGTGGTTTTCAGCATCGCGGTAGACCCGGACGGGGCTACCGACTCGTACGAACTTTGCTTTTGTGTTATTCCTGCAAAGAAGAAGTTACCTTATCAAGCATACATTTTTAAAGTATTTGTATTGTGGATTTTTATCGTATTTGGTCTTGTTTTAAAGTATATAAAAATATTGGATATTTTTCTAAACTGGTGTGGTGTCAGTTTGTAGTGCTTACACTGTATTACTGTTGGTTATGTGCAAATGCTTTACACACTGCCTCTAGAATAAGCCTGACTGCTCGTGCCAAGCTACCAAGGGGGAGAGCAGGGGTTATTTTAGGAGTGTAACTCCCTTACCCTGACTAGGAAGGAGGGTCCCTACTTGGACAAAGGTGCAAGCCCTTGCCAACTAGAGATCCCATTTCTAACAGGCGCACTCTCATCGCATCGGATCGTCGCACCGCATCGAGGCGCCTGCTCGCCGCATCGTCTTCCCTGCGGACCCTTTGTTTGTTTTGCGTTACGCATCCAAGGTACTTTTGTGAGAAACGTGTCGCATTTATCATCATCTTGAACTAAGTTACTTCTACCATCTTTAAGTCTATTTTGAGTACAGTATTGTGGATTTTTGTCGTTTGTGGTCTTGTGTTAAGTCTATATAAAGAATACTTATTTTTATAAAACCTGTGTGGTGTCCATCTGTAGTGTTTTCACTGTATTACTGTATGTGTTCACAAATGCTTAACACACTGCCTCTGAGATAAGCCTGTCTGCTCGTGCCAAGCTACCAAGGGGGTGAGCAGGGGTTATCCAGTAGTGTAATCCCCTTTCCCTGACTTAGAAGCAAGGGTCCCTATTTGGACAAAGGTGTATACCATTGCCAACTAGAGACCCCCAGTTCTAACACAAACTCTATGACTTCAGGAGCTAGATCGCTAAATTCAGTTCTTTGGGATTTGGATGTCTGACTTCTCCATGGTTCTGTGTGAGGAGACTGGAGGTAAGGTGCAGTTTTTGATGTGGAACTAGTGACAGCTCCAACAGGGTGGTGTATCATGGTTGACGAGCCCATGTGGAAGCTACCAGAATTAGTGTGAGGGATGTTTGCCTGAGTTTCAGAACCACCCACGCAATGAGCGGGAGAGGCGGAAAAGCATAGGCAAATATCCCTGACCAGTTCATCCATAGGGCATTGCCCTTTGAGAGTGGGTGTGGGAACCTGGAGCCGAAGTTTGGGCATTTTGCGTTGTTGGCTGTGGCGAACAAATCTATTTGTGGAAATCCCCATTGTTGAAATTACGGAAGGATAACTTGGGGATGAAGTTCCCACTCGTGAATTTGTTGCCTTCTTCCGCTGAGGAGATCGGCAATTTGATTGTTTACTCCTGGGAGATGTTCTGCCAGAAGATAAATCTTGTGATGGATCGCCCAAATCCAAATGGCTTGAGCGAGTGTTGACAGTTGGAGAGTGTGTGACCCTCCTTGCTTCTGCACGTAATACATTGCTGCCATGTTGTCCCTTCGGACTAGGACAGTTTTGGCTATGAGGTGAGTTTGAAAAGCTTTCAGTGCTAGAAAAACAGCTAAAAGCTCTAGATAGTTGATGTGGAGAGTCTTGTGCTTATTGCTCGACATGCCTTGTATTGTATAATCTTTGAGATGAGCCCCCCAAACTGTTAGAGATGTGTCTGCTGTGAGCACGATCTGTGGAACAGGGTCGATGAAATGCCAGCCTGCTGATACGTTTTGTGGGTTCCACCACTGCAGAGAGCAATGGGTAAGGTCGTCTACCAACACTAGATGGGTTAATAGACCCTGTGATTGATTCCACTGACGTACTAAGCACTTTTGTAGGGGGTGCATGTGTAGCCTTGCATGGGGTACAATTGCGATGCAAGACGCCATCATTCCCAGCAGTTGCATGAACACCCTGGCTGGTAATGCTTGGTTGGGTTGAAACTGTAGAATGGTAGCCTGACTATTGTGTATTCTGGCTACATTGGGAGAGGCTAGAGCTTTGACTGTGTCTAGATTGGCTCCTAGATAAGACTGCATCTGTGAGGGATGAGATTTTTGTGCATTGATGGTGAAGCCTAGTTGATGAAGTAGATCTATTGTGATCTGTGTGTGCTGTAGACAGTTCTGGTGAGTGCTGGCTTTGATGAGCCAGTCGTTTAGATAAGGGAAGAGGTGAATTTGTTCTCTTCTGAGATGAGCAGCGACTACTGCCAGGCATTTGGTAAAAACTCTGGGCGTTGTAGTCACTCCGAAGGGAAGTACCTTGAACTGGTAATGCTTGCCTGCTATCACAAATCTCAGGTATTTGGGATGAGCCGGATGAATTGGAACATGAAAATATGCGTCTTTTAAATCTAGAGTAGACATAAAGTCTGCTCTTTGTAAAAGTGGGATTACCTTTTGAAGTGTCACCATGTGGAAATGTTCTGACAATATGTAACGGTTTAGCTCTCTGAGATCTAGAATAGGTCTTAGGGAACCGTTCTTTTTGGGGATGAGAATACAGAGAGTATACCCCTGAGCCCTGGTACTATATTGGAACCGGCTCTATTGCCCCTTTTAGTAAGAGGGACTGGACCTCTTGTTTTAGCAAGTGTATGTGTTCTGGAGATAACGTGAGATCGAGGTGGAATGTTTGGGGGATTGCTGGTAAGCTCCAGGCAACAACCATGTTGGATAATTCCAAGCACCCATTTGTCTGATGTTATAGACTACGAAAAACAAAAGAGAGAGCGAGGATTTTGGGGTACGTCCTGATCCCCTGGGTAAAGTTACAAAAAAACAATATGGACGGACCCTGTTATGGTGTGAATCTATCAATCACTAAGTGTGGTAAGTCCAAGGACCCATTAGGTCTATTTAAAAGACCCCTCACACACCAACCTGGTTGGTGTCATGCTTCATCATTGGGGTCCCAACCGGGTGGCCTAATGCCGCCCGGTTGTGCTACGACACCTGATTACAGCGGAGCAGGTGTGGTGTGGATATGTGATGTGAATGTTAAAAATACCTCTGAGAATCCTTGCCAAGTAAGTTTATTAGTGGCGGCTCAGGGTATGGTTAAAAACTATGTGATGCCAACTAACAAGTAGTAATAATCTGTAGTTGTTTGGTGATGTGGTCTCACATGTTTCAGCCCGTTAAAAAATTCAGATGGGCTTTCTTCAGGACCGAGGGTAAAAACGTGAGTGGCAAAGTGAAAGCCGAAGTACCAACACACGCGCTAAGGTGTGTGGACCAGGTGTCGGTATACTCACTGACACCGTTCAAAAGCCTGTTGAGGAGAAAGAAATAGACAAAACAAGACATGTAGTATTGAGCAACATAAAAGGCAATCTTCCAAAGCAACACAAAATTGCAATCTCAAACATGCCGTAAAAGTCAATATTACCACCACCGTGAAAATGATAGAATAATGATGGTTCAGCATGCACGTATCTGCAGCATGCTTGGCAAGAGCATAAGGCTGGATGATCATATAGGAGCACCGTGAACCAAGTAGTACACTATGCGGATCATATACCCACACTGAGACGTGAATTAGATGGTCACATGGGAGCATCGTGAGGCGAGTGGCCGTATGTAATGAAAACTAATGCTAGTATAATTACAAGAAGCAGGTGAACGATACGCGTTACGTGCAAAGTGCTGATTAGATAATGCGAAGTGGCACGCAGGTGGTGAGTTACATATGCGGCCAAACGAACGCCTTAAAAATGCATAAGTTACGAATAGGCAAAATAGCATGTATTAAAAGAGGTAGAAACAACTATGGCAGCGAAAATAAAAGAATCATAATTACAATGAAGAGGAAAAATGGGCAGCTAATCAGGGCATAGGAGGGGTTTCTTCCGGTAAACCAATCTGTAAAGAAAAAATTGGCTTTTAGTAAAAAGCCGTGGGTTGTAGGGCGGATCGCCCATGGTCCAAAGAAACACAACCTTACTTGGTTCCGTGAGGATTCCCGTAATACAACCTACTGCGGTCTCCCGATGTCCCGGCTGGTGAGGGACGCGCTGGGAGAGCCGTGTTAAATCCAAACCTTGGGGCGCCCAGCTGGGGAGTGACGGCACCACGTAAGGGGATGACGTTACAACAAACAAGTCGTCCGAGTGTAGCGGGCAAAAGAATGGTGGCCATATTGGAAAGCCTGTGATCTAGATGCGAGCGGGACGGCAATTGCAGCCATACCTAAGTGGTAACATACTGGTGCAAAGGAGCCGTGGTGTGTAATAACACGGCGGCAATGAAAAGAAAACAGAGAGGTATTACTTCAGAAAGCGCGTAAGAAAGTAGTGCGGAAAAATAGATAAATATATAAATGAACTGACAGACAGCACTGGGCATGTTTAACCTGAAGAGGAAAAACGGGGGTAAGGGAATAATAATGATGTAAAGGAAAAAGGTGTTGCACAGAATGCGCGTTTGGGCATATTATTTTGACAAACAGCACTGGGTGTAGAGACTGCTCAGAAAATATCCTGCGCTGGTATAGGGTGTAAAGTATAAGGATCTATTGTCTCCTGAGGCTTTGCCAGGGAATGTTATCGTTGAGTCCTGTCAGATGACTGGATAGGCGATAGACCCATCTTTGTTCTTTCTCCAATAGACGATTTTGTATGTTAGGCAGGTTAGGATCCAAAGCCTCGATGACTACCCAGCTGATGTCATTAGTGGTATGACCAGCTTCAAGGAAATGGCTTGTCATTCTTGTGGTCGTTTTCTTGCATCTAATCGTACTGCGATGCTCGCAAATTCTAGTCTTGACTTTCCGATTGGTCATCCCAATGTACGTAAGGTTACAAGGACATGTGATGCGATATACGACATGAGCTGTGTTACAGTTCGTGTGTGTCCTTAAGTGCCAAGTCATGCCCGGTTCCAAATTAAGACTTTTGGTAGTCATGGTTATATGGCACACACTACAGTCTCCACACGGATAGTGGCCCACAACATTAGGGAGTCCCCATGCATTAAGAATAGTGTTAGGGGGTTTCTTTTGGGGGGTTGGTCGTGTGGAAACCAAGGCGTCCTTGATTGATCTAGCCTTTCTGTGAGACATCAGCGGAAGTTCCCAATTCAGATTGCCTGTCTTAAGAATCTGCCAGTGTTTTTTTATGATGTCAGACACCTCATGTGAGACAGCGTTATAGGTGGTGACGCACGTGAGTGGGATGGGGGTAGGTACACGATTCTGTGCTTCAATAAGGCCCTCCCGATTCTGATTGCGAGCCCGTTTGTTTGCTTTATCGGTGATACGTTGAGGGTAACCACGCTGCCGTAATTTGGTACTGAGATCAGAGGCTTGTTGTTTGTAATCTCTTATGTCACTACAATTCCTAAGAAGTCGAAGGTATTGTCCATAGGGAAGATTCTCCCGCAGAGGTCTGGGGTGGAAGCTTGAGAAATGGAGGAGTGAATTGCGAGCCGTTGGTTTGAAGTGGGTTTTGCTTTTCAGAAAGCCTCCTTCCGCTTCGATATCCAGATCAAGAAACGTCGCCTTGTTGTGGTCGAAACTATGTGTGAATTTAAGGTTAGGATCGCACGTGTTCAACCATGCACAGAAAGATAGCAACTATTCTGTATCTCCTTCCCAGATCATCAGGATGTCGTCGATATAACGTTTGTAGAACTTGATCTGAGGGATACGTGGCGTCTGATTATGCAATAAGTATCTGGTTTCAAAATGGTACACGTAGAGTCCCGCTACGCTGGGGGCGAAAACACTCCCCATCGAAGTCACATACTTCTGTAAGTAGAGTTGGCCTTCATACTCAAAGAAGTTCTCTTTCAGGGCTAGGGCAGCACACTCCAGAATGAATATCTTGGGGGTCTGATATTGCCAATCAGATTTGTTGAGAGCTGTTGTCAATACTTCGAGGGTGTCGTCTTGCGGGAGGCTGGTGTAGAGGCTCTCCACGTCAAGACTAACCAGGAAGGAATTGTCAGGGTTGAAGGCTAGAGTATCAATTAGTCTCAGGAGATCTTTGGTGTCCTTGAGGTACGTACTAGTAGACTGTACCATTGGTTGGAAAAGAAGTCACAGTAACGTGATAAGGGTTCCAGTAAGGACCCAATGCCTGATACAATGGGGCGTCCCGGAGGTGGAAACTTGTTTTTATGTGTCTTAGGCAAAATGTAAAAGTAAGGTATGGTGCCAGGAGTCGTAACCAGAAATTTTGCTTCCTTGGTTGTGATTTGACCTGAATGTTCAGCATCTTCAACTAATGTTTGGATGCGTGTTTTGAGTGTTGCACTAGGATCTTGTGTCAGTTTTTCATAGTTCTTAGGATCGTTAAGGAGGCGGGCACATTCCTGTCGGTAATCCTCAGGATTGAGGATCACTGTGCCCCCGCCCTTGTCCGCTGGTTTAATGATGATCATTTCATTGGTTCTAAGTGATTCCAGGGCCTGGTGTTCCTTGCTACTGAAATTCTGGAAGGTATGTTTACCTTGTAGTCTTTCCACGTCCTTAAAGACAGCCTGCTCGTAAACAGTGATTTCTGGTGGTATGGCACATGGTGGTGGCATGTAGCTAGATTTAACTCGAAAGTGGGTATCACCCTGTTGATCAATTTCAAGTTGAGGTGTACTTTCAAAGCAAGCCTTTAGTCTTAACTTGCGGAAGAATTCTGCCAGTTCGCAATGTAATCGGAACTTGTCAAGTTTAGCCGTAGGTGAAAAGCCTAGTCCCTTTTCCAGGACTGATAATTCCGATGGTGATAGGGCATAAGATGAGAGGTTGGTGACCAAACTCATCTCGTGCTGGGTCCTGGTTGTTGATCCTTTGTTTTGCTCCTTGTTAATGTGCCTTGGGTTTGGTCGTCTTCCCAATGCACTTGGTTCGCTCGTCGTCTCCTTCCGCGGCCTCGGGGGCCCCTTCCTAAAAAAGGAAACTGTTGGTTCTGGTTCAAGTATGGTGGAGGGGCAAGAGGCGGATTCCAACCATAACCATACTGTGGATGTATTTGAGGGTAAGGGGTCATGAAGTGCATATTGGCACCCGGCGGTCCTTGAGCCCAAGGTTGTTGCCAGCCTGTGTTTCTTCCCCTGCCCTGTTGTCTTCTGCGGTAGCTGCTGGAGCTTGAACCGCTACTACCGGAAGAATCTTCATCTTCATGTTTTTTTGTAACTTTACCCAGGGGATCAGGACGTACCCCAAAATCCTCGCTCTCTCTTTTGTTTTTCGTATTATTACGCAGCGCACAGCTGTGAGAGCTGTCTTTTTCTCAGGTAGAACACATCTACAGCGTATTTTATTATGGCAGAAAACCAAGGCTTGGGTTTCACCCTGGACGATGTCAATAACATCCTATCTAACCCTCCCCTACTGGCAGACTTCAATGTATCTACATCTATTGCACAGACAGTCGATTGGGACAATCTCAACGAGAAAAAACGTAACCGTATCAGGACAATACTTCATGGCCTGATCCTTACAGAATATTTGAGAACCAACACTGCTCCAAGAGGCCTGATCGTTACAAATGCGCCACGCATCTTTTTAGACGACGCAACTTTCCGCAAAGACTGGGCGCAGATAGCATGGCGTTGTACACGTGACTGGATGATCTTAATCATCCAGACCGCCACACGCCTTTCGGAGGCGATCCTGATTGACATCCAGTTGACGGAGACACATTTCAAGGCCACCCTCACCTCTTTCAAGAAAAAACTTGATGAAACTAACAAAGAAGTGAATGAATATAAAGAGAGCCTAACCCAGACTAAGATCAACAAGTTCCAGAAGGACCTTAAGAAATTTTCTTATACAAAAACCTATCCCTACGCGGATAGCGACTACAAACCACCCACATGAACAGATGTTTCAGGGGATCCTCGGATGAAGATTCTTCCGGTAGTAGCGGTTCAAGCTCCAGCAGCTACCGCAGAAGACAACAGGGCAGGGGAAGAAACACAGGCTGGCAACAACCTTGGGCTCAAGGACCGCCGGGTGCCAATATGCACTTCATGACCCCTTACCCTCAAATACATCCACAGTATGGTTATGGTTGGAATCCGCCTCTTGCCCCTCCACCATACTTGAACCAGAACCAACAGTTTCCTTTTTTAGGAAGGGGCCCCCGAGGCCGCGGAAGGAGACGACGAGCGAACCAAGTGCATTGGGAAGACGACCAAACCCAAGGCACATTAACAAGGAGCAAAACAAAGGATCAACAACCAGGACCCAGCACGAGATGAGTTTGGTCACCAACCTCTCATCTTATGCCCTATCACCATCGGAATTATCAGTCCTGGAAAAGGGACTCGGCTTTTCACCTACGGCTAAACTTGACAAGTTCCGATTACATTGCGAACTGGCAGAATTCTTCCGCAAGTTAAGACTAAAGGCTTGCTTTGAAAGTACACCTCAACTTGAAATTGATCAACAGGGTGATACCCACTTTCGAGTTAAATCTAGCTACATGCCACCACCATGTGCCATACCACCAGAAATCACTGTTTACGAGCAGGCTGTCTTTAAGGACGTGGAAAGACTACAAGGTAAACATACCTTCCAGAATTTCAGTAGCAAGGAACACCAGGCCCTGGAATCACTTAGAACCAATGAAATGATCATCATTAAACCAGCGGACAAGGGCGGGGCACAGTGATCCTCAATCCTGAGGATTACCGACAGGAATGTGCCCGCCTCCTTAACGATCCTAAGAACTATGAAAAACTAACACAAGATCCTAGTGCAACACTCAAAACACGCATCCAAACATTAGTTGAAGATGCTGAACACTCAGGTCAAATCACAACCAAGGAAGCAAAATTTCTGGTTACGACTCCTGGCACCATACCTTACTTTTACATTTTGCCTAAGACACATAAAAACAAGTTTCCACCTCCGGGACGCCCATTGTATCAGGCATTGGGTCCTTACTGGAACCCTTATCACGTTACTGTGACTTCTTTTTCCAACCAATGGTACAGTCTACTAGTACGTACCTCAAGGACACCAAAGATCTCCTGAGACTAATTGATACTCTAGCCTTCAACCCTGACAATTCCTTCCTGGTTAGTCTTGACGTGGAGAGCCTCTACACCAGCCTCCCGCAAGACGACACCCTCGAAGTATTGACAACAGCTCTCAACAAATCTGATTGGCAATATCAGACCCCCAAGATATTCATTCTGGAGTGTGCTGCCCTAGCCCTGAAAGAGAACTCTTTGAGTATGAAGGCCAACTCTACTTACAGAAGTATGGGACTTCGATGGGGAGTGTTTTCGCCCCAGCGTAGCGGGACTCTACGTGTACCATTTTGAAACCAGATACTTATTGCATAATCAGACACCACGTATCCCTCAGATCAAGTTCTACAAACGTTATATCGACGACATCCTGATGATCTGGGAAGGAGATACAGAATCGTTGCTATCTTTCTGTGCATGGTTGAACACGTGCGATCCTAACCTTAAATTCACACATAGTTTCGACCACAACAAGGCGACGTTTCTTGATCTGGATATCGAAGCGGAAGGAGGCTTTCTGAAAAGCAAAACCCACTTCAAACCAACGGCTCGCAATTCACTCCTCCATTTCTCAAGCTTCCACCCCAGACCTCTGCGGGAGAATCTTCCCTATGGACAATACCTTACGCCTTCGTAGGAATTGTAGTGACATAAGAGATTACAAACAACAAGCCTCTGATCTCAGTACCAAATTACGGCAGTGTGGTTACCCTCAACGTATCACCGATAAAGCAAACAAACGGGCTCGCAATCAGAATCGGGAGGGCCTTATTGAAGCACAGAATCGTGTACCTACCCCCATCCCACTCACGTGCGTCACCACCTATAACGATGTCTCACATGAGGTGTCTGACATCATAAAAAAACACTGGCAGATTCTTAAGACAGGCAATCTGAATTGGGAACTTCCGCTGATGTCTCACAGAAAGGCTAGATCAATCAAGGACGCCTTGGTTTCCACACGACCAACCCCCCAAAAGAAACCCCCTAACACTATTCTTAATGCATGGGGACTCCCTAATGTTGTGGGCCACTATCCGTGTGGAGACTGTAGTGTGTGCCATATAACCATGACTACCAAAGTCTTAATTTGGAACCGGGCAAGACTTGGCACTTAAGGACACACACGAACTGTAACACAGCTCATGTCGTATATCGCATCACATGTCCTTGTAACCTTACGTACATTGGGATGACCAATCGGAAAGTCAAGACTAGAATTTGCGAGCATCGCAGTACGATTAGATGCAGAAAACGACCACAAGAATGACAAGCCATTTCCTTGAAGCTGGTCATACCACTAATGACATCAGCTGGGTAGTCATCGAGGCTTTGGATCCTAACCTGCCTAACATACAAAATCGTCTATTGGAGAAAGAACAAAGATGGGTCTATCGCCTATCCAGTCATCTGACAAGACTCAACGATAACATTCCCTGGCAAAGCCTCAGGAGACAATAGATCCTTATACTTTACACCCTATACCAGCGCAGGATATTTTCTGAGCAGTCTCTACACCCAGTGCTGTTTGTCAAAATAAGATGCCCAAACGCGCATTCTGTGCAACACCTTTTCCTTTACATCATTATTATTCCCTTACCCCCGTTTTCCTCTTCAGGTTAAACATGCCCAGTGCTGTCTGTCAGTTCATTTATATATTTATCTATTTTCCGCACTACTTTCTTACGCGCTTTCTGAAGTAATACCTCTCTGTTTTCTTTTCATTGCCGCCGTGTTATTACACACCACGGCTCCTTTGCACCAGTATGTTACCACTTAGGTATGGCTGCAATTGCCGTCCCGCTCGCATCTAGATCACGGGCTTTCCAATATGGCCACCATTCTTTTGCCCGCTACACTCGGACGAGTTGTTTGTTGTAACGTCATCCCCTTACGTGGTGCCGTCACTTCCCAGCTGGGCGCCCCAAGGTTTGGATTTAACACGGCTCTCCCAGCGCGTCCCTCACCAGCCGGGACATCGGGAGACCGCAGTAGGTTGTATTACGGGAATCCTCACGGAACCAAGTAAGGTTGTGTTTCTTTGGACCATGGGCGATCCGCCCTACGACCCACGGCTTTTACTAAAAGCCAATTTTTCTTTACAGATTGGTTTACCGGAAGAAACCCCTCCTATGCCTGATTAGCTGCCCATTTTTCCTCTTCATTGTAATTATGATTCTTTTATTTTCGCTGCCATAGTTGTTTCTACCTCTTTTAATACATGCTATTTTGCCTATTCGTAACTTATGCATTTTTAAGGCGTTCGTTTGGCCGCATATGTAACTCACCACCTGCGTGCCACTTCGCATTATCTAATCAGCACTTTGCACGTAACGCGTATCGTTCACCTGCTTCTTGTAATTATACTAGCATTAGTTTTCATTACATACGGCCACTCGCCTCACGATGCTCCCATGTGACCATCTAATTCACGTCTCAGTGTGGGTATATGATCCGCATAGTGTACTACTTGGTTCACGGTGCTCCTATATGATCATCCAGCCTTATGCTCTGCCAAGCATGCTGCAGATACGTGCATGCTGAACCATCATTATTCTATCATTTTCACGGTGGTGGTAATATTGACTTTTACGGCATGTTTGAGATTGCAATTTTGTGTTGCTTTGGAAGATTGCCTTTTATGTTGCTCAATACTACATGTCTTGTTTTGTCTATTTCTTTCTCCTCAACAGGCTTTTGAACGGTGTCAGTGAGTATACCGACACCTGGTCCACACACCTTAGCGCGTGTGTTGGTACGTCACCTTTCACGTGGCTTTCACTTTGCCACTCACGTTTTTACCCTCGGTCCTGAAGAAAGCCCATCTGAATTTTTTAGCGGGCTGAAACATGTAGACCACATCACCAAACAACTACAGATTATTACTTCTTGTTAGTTGGCATCACATAGTTTTTAACCATACCCTGAGCCGCCACTAATAAACTTACTTGGCAAGGATTCTCAGAGGTATTTTTAACATTCACATCACATATCCACCACACCTGCTCCGCTGTAATCAGGCGTCGTAGCACAACCGGGCGGCATTAGGCCACCTGGTTGGGACCCCAATGATGAAGCATGACACCAACCAGGTTGGTGTGTGAGGGGTCTTTTAAATAGACCTAATGGGTCCTTGGACTTACCACACTTAGTGATTGATAGATTCACACCATAACAGGGTCCGTCCATATTGTTTTTTTGTGATGTTATAGACTGCCAAATGGGGAGACATTGTTGAAGTCTTCCCCCCACAGGTGTGGTGTAAGAGGGGAGAATTGTGGGCAAGTCACTGTTTGTTGGGGGAAGGGGAGTTACGGGGTGTGCTGCCCTTACCCCTACCGTTGAAGTTGTTGCCTCTATAACCTCTTCGAAAAAATCCTCTGGAGGGAGAGGACTGGTTGTTACCTCTGTAAGTTGAGGTATTTTGATCTGGGGATGGGGTTTATGACCCTCCTCTGTAGAAGGAGCGACAAAAAGAGTCTCTGTTGAATGCAGTCTGGAGTGCTCCCATAGATTTAGATACTTCAGGGTCCTTTTTCATATTTTCTAACACCTGGTCAACGTTAGGACCAAAAAGGTGTTCCTTATCAAAGGGTGTGTTAAGTATTGATTGTTGGACCTCAGGTTTAAACTCTGAAATCCTTAACCTGCGTGTCTCCTGAGCAGGATGCTGGTGTTAAGTTCTCTAGCTGCGGTGTCTGCAGCATCTAGAGCACATTGTATAGAGGAATTAGAAATGAGCTTACCTTCATTTACTAAGTCTTGTGCCTTAGCCTTATGCTCATCTGGGAGATATTGGAGCAATTGCTCCATTTCGTCCCATCATCTGGGAGATATTGGAGCAATTGCTCCATTTCGTCCCAGTGTGTCCTGTCATACCTGGCTAAAAGGCCTTGCGTATTTGCAATGCACCATTGATTTGCAGCCTGAGCAGCTATGCGCTTGCCAGAAGCATCAATTAATTTGGACTCTTTATCTGGCGGAGGAGCATCTCCCGATGTCTGAGAATTTGCTAGCTTACGAGCATTTGATACCACTAGGGAATCTAATGGCAACCATCCCTTGATAAAGATAGGGTCTGTAGGAGAGACCTTATATATTTTTTCCACTCTAGGAGTTAAGATGCGTGCTCTGACTGGATCTTTAAAAATCTCATCAGCGTCTTGCATCATGCCCTTAAGCATGGGAAGTGTTTGTGATGACCTGTGTGTGGATGCTAAAGTCTCAAACAAAAAATCTTCTTCTAGTGATTCTTTGTGGAGTTCTACCCCATGGTAATGTGGAGCCCTGGCAAGGAGTTCTTGGAGTGATGCATTGTCATCTGGAGGAGATAGTTTGGCTGGGTAAAGATCTGGATCAGTATCACCTGGGGGATCAAATGTGTTACCTGTCCATGGATCTATTGGGAGATTCATCCCCCCATCATCTGAATCGTCATCGTCATGATGAGATTGTGGGGAATCCTGAGGTGTAATCTGCTAAGGATTCTCAGGAGATGGAGGTGCTGGTAGATGAAAAGGACTTGTAGCTACAGATTTTTTCTTCAAGGGGATCGTGCAAGAAGTGTCCTCCTCCTGAAACTTGCGTTTCTGAGGTGGTTTTATGTGAATATGGCCAGTCTCGGGGTTAATATGTAGAATTTTTTGCTTCGGATCAGGTGTTAACGGAATAGTGTCCACTTTCGGATCCGATGGGGTCTCTGTGTTTCGGCGCCGAAGTTTTCAGTGCCGACGGAGGCTAACCTTTCGGCACGGAAGGTTTCGGCTTCGAAGGTTGCTTGTGTTTCGGCATGGAGGATTTCGGCTCCGAGTCGGACTTGTGTTTGGAACCAGAGGGTTTCGGCTCCGAGGAGGACTTTTGACGACTCGGTACCGAGCCGGAAGGCTTGAATAGTTGTTTCGGTGGCGGGGCGTCGGAAACGTCATCTAGGTTCCGACCTTTAGAGGTGGTGCCGAAGCCTTGTGTTTTTTCGAAACAGTTTGTGGGTGCAAGGGGTCTTCGGTACTTACGTCACCTTGTCGCTGCGGCAGTTCTTCGGCGTCAAGGTCTATCTCGAGCTCCGACTCTGAGTCTTGTTCGGAGAAGGCTTCCTCCTCCTCTGCCGCTGATGCCTTGATGTCTTCTTGGCCGGAATCTTCACCGAAGATGTCCGGTGTGTCTTCGATGCTTTGACGCTGCATCTCTCGACGTTGAGCCTGACGATCGCGAAGAGTCTTCTTTGATCGGAATGATCTGCAAGCTTCGCAGGTTTCTTCTTTGTGCTCGGGAGACAAGCACAAGTTGCACACTTCTTGTGAGTCGGTGCGCGGATACTTCGCGTGGCACCAAGGACAGAATTTAAACCGAATCCGATCCATCGACGGAGATCTGACTCGGCCCGGTTAGGCCTCGAAGGCCGACCACGAAGCAAAGTTGATTCCGATGTCTAAACGATACGCGGAGAAGTGGGAAACGCGTACGGAAATAATACCGTCAAGGGTAGAGAAGATTGCGCGTTGAGTGGAACCCGAAGAACGGTTTCGAGCCGGAGTGCAGCAATACACGTCCGAACCCGATGACGGAAAAAAACAATCTAATAATGGAGTTGATGACCAGGTGCACTGTCACCGAAAGGAGGCGTCACCTTACCTTGTGACTAGGAAAGACTTCTTCAAAGAAAAACAACTTGCAAAGATCTGGACCCAACACTTGATGGCAGGAGTATGCAAAGCATGTGTATCTACAGCACACATGCCTCGAACATCTTGTTTCCATGGAGTAAAACTGTTTCCTCACAGCAAACCTATCCAAACTAGGAGCCCACAGGGTTCCATAATTAACAAATCCATGGTGTCTTACTCCAGACATCTGTGTCCGAAAAACAGAATCTCAACTATGAGAGTGAGTGAAAATGGATTTAAATTCCGGCACCTATATGACAGAAAACAATCTTATGACTAAATATACAAGGTCGAATGAAGTCAGGTAGAATAATATTTGTGCCCCGGTAAAGCCATCAGTTAAAGGATCCTACTTAAAGAGAGCCTAACTATGCATTGATGGATGGACTGCTCTGCATTCTAGTTCTATTGTGCTCATTAACTGACATAAAGAGGCAAAGCAGTTTCTCTTGTACATGAGAGCATTTGTCTACAGAAACAATTTCCTTTGATTTTTTTCCTCCTATACAAGGTGAAACACAAAAAAGTCGGTCAATAATATTGATTCATATACCTTTTATTTTCCACTGAAGTTTTGATGGTTTTACGCAAGTTTTACTAAAACAAAGTTTTAAGGAAATTATGGCCTGTATATTTTAGGTTTTGCCTACAGACAGCTTTAGCTATAAAGGAGACCTCATGTTACTAATGCAATATATAAGGGTACATACAAGAAGTATACAGAAATTTTGGCTTTGGGCCAATCCCAGTCAGCTAATGGCCCACATGAAGTGTTCAAGGATTTTTGCTTAGATGGGCCGTCCTTGAATGGAAGGTTACATTCAAGAAATAGCCACTCCATGACCTCACCTCTTTACATTCCCCCAACACTTTCAGTATTACCCCCTCTCCCTCTTGTTATTGATGTCTGCATTGCATTGCTCACTTTTAAACCCCTTACAATACCAGATCCTGATGTCTGTCCCTTCTCAAGCATGACACCTCTCGGGGTGTGTGAGGGCCCTTGCTCCTTACTGGAGCTCTCCCCCCCGTCTTCCTTTCTTTACCTGGAGTACCCCGTCCTGCCCTTTCTTTCTCTCTTAGTGACCTCTTGGTCCTCTTCCACAGGAACTGCATACCCTATTCTGACTTCTGTCCCCTCTCAATCCCATTGTCACTCTCAGCATGCATCATCCTAATGTTCACAGTGTGTTTTCCACTTGTGATGATTTCTGGCAGACTGCAGGCTTGTAGCCAATCAGGTGGATTGTTACAGCATGGTTTAACTTTTGTGAGTCACAGTCTTTCCTTGACTGGCCAGTGTTCACCTGACAGCTTCCTCTCTGGTACTCTGATTGGTTTGTGCGCAGTCAAAAGATACTCTTATGCGGGCTGCTCACATGTCGCAGAAGCTGCCCAGGGTCATGTGATGCAAAGCTGCCCAGCATTGTGGGACAAAGCCGGCATCTCAGATGTTCTTTGAACAACTTCTGCCACAAGTGTTTGGTTGAAACAAGTCCCTTGTGTATGCTGTTGCCTGCCCACCATTGTTTCAGTCTCAGGCTACCAGTGCTAATGAAGTACCAGGTAGAATATGGACTGATAAGGATCTGCTTCTTTTGCCTTTGGTATGGCTGGTGATGGTAATTCGAATTGTGGACATAGCATCCTGAAGTCAAGGGAATGCTGTTATCTAAGATGGCTTCCATATCCCCGTCATGGTGCAGAGGGGAGCCTTTTGCGTATTCCTAGTTTTATGTCTTGAGAGGGGCACTCATGGCAGTACTTTTCAGCAATGGAAAATTGCAAAATTCAACCCGGTTTTAAAATACTTGGGGAGTTTTCCCCAAAATATTTCAGGACTGGACTTAGAACAGTACAATAGGCCTTCTGGATTATTTGGGGGAAAGCTACACTTTCCCCAAATATTTTAGGACTGTAGTCAAAATAGTACATTTGCCTTTGCAGTGCCATGAAACCCTCTAATGCCATGAGGATGAAACTTGAAGACAAGATACTCAAACAAGATCATCGGTGGCCCTGCCAAGTATACCTTGACACCGATTAAAAAAAGCTTTTGGACAAAACAACATTTACTAAAATTTGGCAGTACAATCTGCATACATAGCTATTCCCATCACATGACTGGGTACCAGTCTGATCCCAGGGATTTCCCAGAGGACATTCACTTATTGACCGTGAGAATTTCTGGCCTTTGAATGACTTATAAAGATGCAGTTTGCCTAAGTCTGAGACCGTGGGAAAGTTCAGCGCAATCAAAAAGGAAGAACACGCACTCTAACTGATAGAGGACTTTGTAGCATACGTATCTACCCAGAATGACTATTATGATAAGTCTATATATTTTGCTGTTCTCATGGTACCAGCATCACTTCCGATGGCTTCAATATAATTTTTCCTTTCTTGTTGTTCAGTTAGGAAGCATTTTTTCCAACTTATTCAGTTTGCAACTTCAATATTTTTAGACTGGGCCCTGCAACTCAAAAGTATTGTTTAATGTACTCATACCCATGTAGTATCATGCTTCAGCTTCTTTAATATCGCTCTGTAGGGTAGACAATTTATCATTCAATTGTTTATTCTTCTTGACCATCATACTTGTGATAGTGCCTTGCAAGGTGGCATTAATGGCATCTCAGTTTTCACTTCCGCATCACAGTCCGCATTGAATGAGATGAGACAGGTTCCATCGTCTCACACCGATGTTTAACATTCCCCTGATGAAGGGCTGCCTCTAGGCCGAAATGCATTGGGACCAATAACAATTTATCAACAATTTGGGAATAACCGACTCTTTGTTATTATGAACAGAAACTGTACATAGCAAATAATGTGTAAAGGAAACACAGCATACGATTTTCATGAAACAGGTTTATGAGAAAATAATAAATTCCATTTTCTGAAAACAGACGAACACGTATTAATTTTGATCAATTTTGAATGACTCCACTCTAGTGGATTTTTCTTGCTGTGCACCCAGGGGACACCACCCCTGGGGTGGTGCTTCTTCTAGATATTCCAACGCTCAAGGATCAGAGAGCGATACCCTGTCTGCACGCTCAATCTCGTTGAAATTACAGGAACAACCAAGCCAGTGGATTACTCCTTGGTGTGCATGAACCGCCACATTGGTCATATATATCAACTCATTGTTATTTCTTCACAAGGTACACCTGGGCGGCGGGGGAACAAAAACTACAGATATGGAGATACAAGTATGATCTGAAATTAACAGCGGTTCAATCCTGAGATCAGAAGCAGAGGGCAGATGGGCCACGTCCACAAGGCGAAAGTCTATTCGAAAATAGCTATAATTTGGACAAGGTAAAATCCCTTCCACTGAGGATGAATAATCTTCAAACATTGGAGCGTGTAAGTGTATTACAAAGATTTCACATTTGTGTGACTTAGGAAAAATTTGCAAGATGACTAAACATACAATACCCCATCTATAGGGCAACTTAAGTCCCTGCAAAATATGATTTCTGCATCATTTGGAGGATCGGACAATTTTCTGTTATCCCAAGAAGAGGGGTTGTCCGAATTTTGACCAAAAACATTTACAGTGTACAAGTCACTGCACTCTTTATGTAGTCTGGAATGTAACCATCTATTCTGCTGCATCTGACATGACTATCCCCAGTCTAGACTGTTTCAAGTCAAAGGTAATTACACCCATTTCTTCCCCACTGCAGGCAAGCGTGTCATTCATATGCCTGTATATATGTATATGGTAGTTCTATAGCGCAAACCTAGCCAAAAGCCATAGGAGCGCAAGGTTAAAGACAAGAATGAAGTCAACAAGTGATCGGAGTGGTAGCTGGGTTATAAACGTTTAATGCATTGTGATGTAGTGTTCCTTAAAGAGAAAAGTCTAGAACGCTTTCCTAAATTGGAGCAGCATTCGGGTGGTCCTGATGGATACAGGGATGTTGTTCCAGATGCTGGGTACTTAGATGGAAAAGGGCTGCTGCCTTGTTTTTACTTCTAGTCTGCAGTCTAATGATTTTTTTTTAAACAAAATTTTATTGGTTTTCAAAAAAAGACAACATGTTAAACAGCCCGGAGGCATGACAAATGAGCATGGGATGCAGCCGAAATCCAGGGCAGCTAACCCCATTGCTTGCAGTCTTTAAGATCCATCAACCCCTTCCAGTATTAACGACTCGTGTCGGGGAAACAACTTATACATTCTTCCAGTATCCCGCCACCCTCCCCGTGCTCCACATATTATGTAACAGAGCGCGCCCCAGCATGGAGAAAGACCCATCAGGATTCTTCGTAACATGGTCATCCAACACCCCCCCCTAACACCCACCCCCTAACACTCATAAAACAAACTCCCGCCACCCGCCCCACCCCCAGGCATGCCGCTGCCTTATAAAAGTTCCCATTCTCGCACCTCAGACACATCCATCTTGCACAACGTCCCTTACTGCAGTCTAATGATGTCCTGGCTCTGGCTGTGCAGAGCTTATCCGCAAGATAAGTGAGGGGGCTGGTCGTGATGCTTTGTAAATGATGCAGCAGTTGTTAATATTTTTTTATAGCTTTCACAAAAACCATCCCACATTGAGAGATCTTCTCCATAACTATATTTGTTTTCTTGCACAAATATCCCATACTTGTTCAGTTTTCGACAATAGATAATCTTCCTACTTTTTACTGGGTGATTCAAAACCTTTGTATACACTTGGATTGTGTGCCACATTGTTTTATTAAACCAAAAACATGTAAAAAGTATAATATATATATATATAATATATATAATTTATGTATATTACACAGTGGTGGTCGCCAATGTGTAGTTATAGTTTGGCTTACTACAACTTGTCAGCCTGGCCCAGTAGCCATTTTAGGACTCAGAGATTCAGCCCCTTTCCTTCAAAAAGTGTTATAAAAACATATAGGGGTGCAAGGTAGGTATACCGTGGACCCCCTAGGACTGGTGAGGGGGTTCCGGAGGAGGATCTGTGGCCCCAATTAAATAGAAGAAGCAAAAAGGCAGGTTCCCGTCCTTTATGAATATAAGCCCCGAGGTGGGCCAGGGCCTTGGGGAGGGAGGGGGGGCGCATCCCCCGGGGCCACTTGTTAATGAATTGTGAGTGGAGGTACATCTACCCTCTCTGAGCCTTATTTAGGCCATGGTGACCCCAACCGAGGGGCCGCTTTTTATCAAATTGGTAGGGGACGTGCAGCCCCCCTGCCTGTGCCTTTTTAGGCCCAGGGGGATCCTATCCCCAGGCCCAAGTTTACAATTTTGGGGAGGGAGGCATGCAGCCCCCCTCCCCAAGCCTAATTAAGGCCTGGAAACCCATCCCCAGGCCAATCATTTTTTTGGGGGGAAGCGGGCATTAGGCCCCCACTCCATCCCTTTGGATTGGCCCTGTGGAACCCATTCCTGGCGCCCGATACTGGTGCAGTGTCCTGGGGACCAAATCCCCTGGAACACTGGTGTTCCCTGCCTAGGAGAGTACAGGCAGTGAATATAACACAACTTTGCTCATGCCCGGGCGGAAACAGAGAAAGCAGTACCTCATGACCAGAAGAGAGCAAAGTCAGAGAGCCGGCTCCTGACAGCACCACAATGGCTAGGGTGCTGGCTGGCGAGCCGTCAGGGGCTGCAGGGGCCATGAGGCTCCCCCTGCAGCACCAAATATAAAAAAAAGAATGGGTCTCCTGGGTAGGCACTGGGGCACACACTGCTCAATATAACATAGCCGGCTCCCGACACAGTGCTGGCTGGCGACCCCGGCAGGGGCCGTGGTGGCTTGAGGGCTCCTCCGCGGCCTTCAACTTTTGGCAATATTGTGGGTGCACCAGGTGTGCATTTTGGCACTCACTTAAAAAAAATGAATGAATGAGGAGCAGGAGCAGCTCATTTATTATGTACTGCTTCATTTAAGGAGCGTCCGATAATACCCTAGGGTTTTTTTCAATGATATTTTCGATTTCTGTTGGTGCCCCTAGAAGGGGCAGGGCCACCATCAACCATTTAAAAAAAAGTTTGTAGGGGCAGCAAGGAGTGCAGCAGCCCCACAGCACCATTACCATAAAATGCACTAAGGGCCTGATTTAGACCTTGGCGGACAGGTTACTCCGTCACAATGGTGACGGATACCCCGTCTGCCGAAATATAAATCCCATAGGATATAATGGGATTTATATTTCGGCGGACGGTATATCCATCACTGTTGTGACGGAGTAACCCGACCGTCAAGATCTAAACACAGGCCCTAAGTCTCTTGGATCACTGAAACCATGACCCCAGGAGAACCTTTTTTAAAGTCCTCCAAGCTGCAGCTGAATGCTCTTGAGCTGAGTGGAGGGGTCCTTGTGGTTGGTTCTGTGGCTGAACTTTGTGGCCTGAAAAATATTTTTTTTAAAAGACTCAAAGAAATGTTGATTTTTTTATTAAAACTCAAAGAAATGTTGATTTTTTTAAATGTATAAATAAGGCTTTATTAAAAATATTTAATGACAGTCACTTTTATTAAACATTGCAATGTGTGAATTTATAAAATATACATTTGAATATTGTTATTGGTGAGTTTTTCACAAAGGCAGTAGGTCTGCTTTATATATATTGAAGTGCTGACCCCTTAATAAAGCCAATAGGCCAGAGGTCTTCAATATGTGGGGCGCGACTCCCAGGGGGGGCGTGAAGGCATGGAAAGGGGGTCGCGCTCTTCATATGCTAAAAGAAAATGTCCCAGACGGTGATTCCCGGTAGTTAACATGCTTTCCCTGGAGTGTTATTCAGGGACTCTCCTGTGCTGGGAAATCGAAGCCAGACAGACACGCCTTTCTACCAGTGTGTTGCTGGCCTGAAAGACATGCAAATATGCACAATGGATTAATCTGCAAATGTAAAGGATTTGCAGATTAACTCATTGTGCACATTTGCATGTCTTTCAGGCCAGCAGCACACTGGCAGAAAGGTGTGTTTAGCTGTCTGTCTGGCTTTGATTTCTCAGGACAGGAGAGTGCTGTTGCAGTTAATTGATCAAATCAATTGAAGCTTTTTGAGTGGTAGTGCACAGAGTTTACTGAGCTGTGAAGTGCTTGCTTTTAATTGTTATTGTATTTACATAGCGCTTACTATCTCTGAGAATGTGTTGAAGGGACAGTTGTGTAAACAAATTGCATTACATAGGGTCTGGATATTACTAAAATCTATGAGTCTCCTTTACAATGAAATGGTGTAGGGCAGCTACGCAAGTATTTTTGCTGCGCTGCCCTATGCCAATTAAAAAGGGCAGGAACGGACTCTATTTATAAGATACGGTGCACTCCTGTCCTTTCTGCCGGCGCACAATTTGGTGCCAAGCGCTAACGCAGGCACCCTTCCACCATGGTGCAAGGGTGTCTGCATTGTTAGCAGGATTGTTTTTGTGCAAGAAGGCACGCCTTCCTGCGCAAAAACAACCCATGGAGGCTTTTTCCTCTTTCTATGTGTGCTACACATAGAAAGAGGAAACAATTGAGGCAAAATAAAGATATTTCTCCTCGTTACGCATCCCCTGGGGCAGCGTACAGTTTTGACGCATTCTCGGGTTTACAGATCCTTGTAAATCTGGGAATGTGTCAGAACCCATGGGAAAACCCACCGCAACGCCCATGGAACGCCCCCTGACGCAGTGTAAGGCAACGCACCGACTTGTGCTGCGTTGCCTTACACCATATCTAGGAGGCCATGAAAAGCCACGCAAAGTGACTTTGCATGGCCTCATAGATATGGGTTTGCTCTCTGCCCAACCAGAGCGTCATAAAAAATGACGCACCGGCAGCACAAGGGGCTTATAAATAAGCCCCTATATTTTGGAAGCAGCCCGTATATTTTGGAAGCACCATTTATTGTAAACAATTTGCACATTTTGTAGCGGTCTCTCTTATACTGTGTGTAATGCAAGTATAAAATAAAGACTTACATATTCACAGTGCTTTCTGTCACAGGCTGTGACCTCATAGCACTAAAAATACACAAGTCACTATTTTCCACTGCACCAACCACAATTTAATTCTGTGGCTCTCTGGTTTCACACAGACTTTTGCAGTGCATTAACTAATAAGAGGTTTCATAATTTATTATAGTGCACTTCGCACTGAGTAACAACTTTTAAAAATGTATTTATTACTCATTGAAGCTGCCTGTTATTTTATATGTAGATACCTGACAGTGAAAGACCTAAAAAACGTACGTATGTTTTAATTATGATGGATGATGTTCAGCTACCTCCAGTTACATGCAGCTGTAAATGCCAAGCTGTCAGCATCCCATGAAATATAGCATGGTTTTCCTCTAATGCCGTGCAATAAAGTTGCAGCCCATCCATTACAGCTATTATACCAAGGGCCATTGCAATTATGTGATTGTGCGGCCGCAGTGATTGTAGCATAATTATAGATTTGCCGCATTTGCCACATAATCCATCATTTGGCGCATACTCTGCTGATTTTAACAAAAAAAATGTATTTACTCAAAAGGTTTAAAAGTTACTAAAAAGCAGCAATAGGTGTTGCCGCTCTGTAGAAGGCCCTTTGTAAAGCTGTGCTGGTCACCTTTTTGTTGCTTATTACTATATTGTGAGTGTTAAACTGGTACTAATGAGGTGCAACCACAGATTGACCGTTTCTCTAGAGAACTTTTATGGTTGTCAGTGATAAGGACTACCAGGTTCTAGAAATGTTTGTCGGGAGGGGCTCCTTACGCCTAAAAAAATGTATGGGGGGTCTAGGCAACAAAAAGTTTGAAGACCACTGCAATAGGCCCTCTTTTTGTATTTTGGTGTTCTTACACATTGACAAAGTCAGTAAGTCTGCCTTACTTAAAGTGAAACACTTTAACTTGTTAAATCATGTAGTCGGCTGTGCGCTCCCACGGGATGTTGATGGCAGGGTCTGGCTACAGGCCCAGCCCTCTGCCCAACCCCACACATGGCCAAAGGCTGTTTGCACGGAGAGGCATGCCGCGCATGGTGATGAACATCTTACTTTACGTTTAAAAAAATATACATATTCACTGAAAGTAAAAAACATTAAAGAGACAGTATAGTTAGGTGAAAATGGCAGTTAAACAAAGCTTTAAACAAACAAAGCCACTGACATTCACCAGTTATAGTAATCTTAAGTAACTATAACTCGTGTCCTAGAGTAAAGCATTTCAGTGGTCTAGTTCATTTACAAAGGTATGTTTTTACTGACATTTTCACCTAACTATTAAGCTTGGTTTCTTCCAGTGAAAAAAAAACATGCACATATATATAAATATATGTATGTATATGTTACCTAGTGGCGGTTGCCACTGGGTAGTTATAGTTAGGTCAGCTATCAGGGGCGGCCAGCACGGCTCGTGGGTGGGGAGCCTGGTGCAGGGGGATAGCGGGCTGCTTTAAAAAAAAAAAAATAGAAAAATAAAACTTCCCTTGCCGCCGCCGGGTCCCGCGTCTTCTCTACTGCTTGCCTGTGTCCGACTCCAGGTCAGAACAGGAAACAGGCAGCCAGGCTCCCACCCCTAAGCCAATCACAACGCTCCAACGGAGCATGGTGATTGGTCCGAGAGCTGTGGAACGGCGCTCAGCCAGGGGCTGTAGTGGTGGGCATGTTCTCCATACAGACTGTAATGCAGCCTGCATGGAGAACAGGGGAGTGCGCATGACTGTTTTGGGCTGACCAAGAGGGCCGACCAAACAGTCATCGCGCACAGGAGTGTACCACTCCTCCCCTGCAGCTCCGCCCGCCCCTTCATGCACTGCCACAGCAGGAGGAAAAAATAAAATGATAATAACATTCCGTTATTATCATTTTATTTTTTTCTTTCTCTGCTGCTCCTGGCAGTGGGGCGACACCTCCAGGCTGCTTCACAAGGTGGGGGGAACGAGGGTCCAGAAGCCAGCCCACACATTTCACCGCGCTGGCGGTCTGCCACAGATCGGAGCCTACAGCTCAGCAACACTAGAGTCTGCTGCTCCTCCCAGCAGGCTCCCCACCCGCCAGCCGATGGATGGGCTCAGTCAAGCGTTGGCAGTGCTGTTCATGCCCAGTCGATGTCCTCAACACAGCAGATTGTCGGTAATCAGCCCCAGGTGTCAGCGAGGGTTTTAGCACAAATGTCTATAGTTTCTCAGGGATGTGCAAATCGTGGAATAGCAAACAATTACTTTACACACAATTGTCTACAAACAATAAAATCTGATTCACATTATTTTTTTTTTGATAATCAAATTCTATTGTTTTACAGCGCATGAAACAAATCAGCAAGTACACGATGGACAATGAATCAATGACATTTTTGCAGTTAAAGTATCCCACAGTTCCGCACTCCATAAGACCTGCACAGACAAAAATAACGAGACAAATCATTCCGAACCTTCTACCGTACCCAGCCACTTCCCCCACACCCTTCGGTATTTCTTGGGGCACCCTCTCGCCACGTAAAGGGCTTTCTCCTGGGTCGCACACCAGTCCACCCCCCGTCGCCACCGCACAATATCCGGCGGTTCAGGATTTATCCATGCCGCCGCTATGTCACGCTTTGCCACCATCATGGCTGTATTGAAAAATAATTTGTCATTCCGGGACCCATCCAGCCCATCCAGGATTCCCAGTATTGAATGCCGTGGGTCATGAGGAACCTCCCAACCCAGGACCTCCGTTAGCTCCTCCTCAATGGCCCCCCAAAATCTCTCCAGTTGGGGGCAGGACCAAACCACATGGAAGAAATCAGCCGGGGCATGGGTGCATCTCGCACAAGACGCATCGGGACGCAGGCCCGCTCGGTGCAGGCGCAGGGGAGTAAGGTAAGCAGCATGTAAGTAGTAAAGTTGGATCAGCTTAAGTTTAGCAGAAGTGGTGACTGTCTTGGGTGCCATGAGGGCGTCGCGCCAGTCCACCTCGTCGAGGGGGCCCACCCATTCCACCCATTGGTCCTTCAACGTATCCAGGGAGGTGGAAGTATTGTTGACTAGGGTGCTGTATATGCGGGAAATGCCCCCCTTACCTAAATCTCCCAGCATTGTCTGCGCCTCTGTAGGGCTGTATTCGGGGAGCCGCGTGTCATCCGCAATGTGCGTCCGGAGGGCATGCCTCAGCTGCAAGTACTTATAAAATTGGGAGGATTGTAAGGAGTAACGAGTTTGGAGCACCTGAAAGGAAAGCAGGTGGCCTTTAGCCCATATATCCCCTAGTTGTGTAATACCAATGAGATCCCATGATTTAAACCCCTGCAACCCACTAACTTCCCGGAGCCAAGCCCCATGCCAAAGGGGTGTACACCGAGTGAGCCTACGCGTCCACCCAGTGTGACGCAACGAGGCCCGCCAGGCCAGGAACACGGAACGTGTGACATCGGGTGGATGGGATGGGCCTCCCGTACAGCATTACTTGAATGGCGGGTAGTCCCAGCTCGCTCAGCTCGAGCCGGTAGGCCGGATCGGACCAGCCCCCATTGAACCAATCGTGAACCACCAGGAGACGCGCAGCCAGGAAGTAAAGGTATAAGTGTGTCATCCCCATTCCCCCGTCGAAGGAGGGGATCCAGCAAGTAGACAGAGCCAGGCGTGCCCTACCCCCATTCCAAACAAACTTGGTGGTAATACTGTCCAACTCCCGGAACCAAGACCTGGGAAGCAGAAGGGGGTATTCTGGAGGACGTAAAGAAATCTGGGAGTATCATCATTTTATACAGGGCGACCCTCCCCAAAGGGTTAAGGGGAAGAGTCTTCCACTTATGGAGATCCTCCTTGGCCTTCTTAACCAATGGGGCAACATTGAGCGCCCAGCCCAGTTCGGGAAGGAGGGTGATCCACAGCCCCAAGTAGCTTAAAGGATTGTCGCCGTAGCGGTATGGTGGATTGCCAATCGTAACATTCCCTAGAGAGGTGCAGTGGAACCAGGACGGACTTCCCAGGGTTCAGTCTAAGCCCAGAGGCCTGCCCGAAGTATTCTAGGGTCTGGAGGCACCGAGGAGGCTGGATCGGCCAGAAAAATCAGAACGTCATCCGCATAAAGTGCGATCTTGTCCGCTTCCACACTCGGCCACTCCCATCCACGAATACGGTCCTCAGCCCGCACCAGAGCGGCCAGGGGCTCCATAGCCAAGGCGAATAGCAATGGTGAGAGAGGACATCCCTGTCTAGTGCCCCTGTTAATAGGGAAGGCTTCTGACAGTACACCGTTGACCAGCAAACGCGCTCGCGGGTGGGCGTAAAGGACCTGAAAAAAAGCTCTAAATCGAGGCCCAAAACCCAATTCGGTCAGCACATCCTGCAAATACGTCCAATTCACCGAGTCAAATGCCTTTTCGAAATCGATGGACAGGAGAGCCAAGTATGGAGTTAGCAAGTGCCGGTGGGCTAGAGCCAATTGCAGCCTCCGGAGGCAATGACGGGTCCCGCGTTGAGGCATGAAGCCACACTGATCTGAGTGGACCAGGGAAGCCAAGTAGGGCTTCAAACGTTGAGCCAGAATGGCGGCATACAGCTTAATCTCCGTATTAAGGAGAGAGATAGGACGATAGTCCGCACAGTGACGCGAGGGGGCTGGGATTTCGGGAGGACCACGATGGTGGCAATATCAGTTTCTGGCGGAAAGGAACCTCTTTCCACCGCTTCCTGAAACAAAGCGGCCAGACGGGGCACTAGAATTTCGCGGTATGCCGCGTAATATTCCTGAGGAAGGCCATCGGGGCCCGGGGTCTTGCCCGAAGAGGTAGTGGAGATGGCTTCCTCGATTTCTTTCAGAGAGATGGGCCGTTCCAAATCCTTCTCGGCGGCCGCTTCCAGGTAGGGAAGACGCACCTTACCCCGTTCAAGGAGATCAGAAAGCGAGAGGTCAGGGGCACGCGCTGCATATAAACACTGATAATAGGTGGCAAAGGTGTTGGCCATCGCCATAGGGGCGCAGTGCACCGTTCCTGCCTCATCCGCCACTTCTGAGATAATGCGGCTCGCCCTGGGGTAGGTGGCTAGCCTGTGCAGGATCGTACCTTTCTTGTCCCCCCAGCAATAAATTCGCGCTTCCGACGACCTCCATAAGAGCTTGGCAGCGTCCAAAGATAGTTGCTTAATTTCGTCCCGAAGGTGAGCAAGTTGTCGGGCCTGGGCGGCATCATTAGACAGAGATACTAGTTGTTCCAAGCGAAGCGCCTCCGCTTCCCTTGAGGAGATTTCTTGCATTTGCGCCTGTCTTTGGCTCCTGAGCTGTCCCTTCGCGACCCCTGGATAGTCGCCTTTCCCGCCTCCCACAAGATACCCGGAGAGGCCACGGAGCCGTCGTTGGTGCGGAAGTAATGCTTGAGTTCCGTCCCCACCACCTGTTTAAATTCTTTGTCTTGGAGGAACCAAGCGTTCATTCTCCATGTTTGGCGGGCCGAAGGAGGGGGAGTCCCCGTGCTAAGAATCACTGGAGAATGGTCAGAGATACCTCGCGGTAGGATGCGGACATCTACAATCTCTGAGCATTCAGGTGCAGAGACAAAGACCGCATCTATGCGCGCCTGTGTTTGGTGGGCCGCGGAAGTGTGTGTAAATTGCAGGGTGTGGGGGTGCCATATACGCCATGTATCACAGAGTCCCAGCGACTCGGACCAGTTCTTGAGTTGCTTCGCTTGCGCCTTACGGGAGATGGAAGGAGGATCTGTGGTGTCAAGGGCCGGGGAGGAAACAGCGTTAAAATCGCCTCCCACAATCGTGATGCCCAAAGGCATATTGTTCATCAGGGCAGCGGTGTGGGTGAGTGTAGGCGCGAGCATCGATGGGGGAGCGTAGACAGATATCAGATTGATGGGGGAGCCAGCTAGGGAACCGCAAACTGATACAAAGGACCCCTGCGGGTCGTGAGTCACCTGGGAAAGGACAAAGGGCAGAGTGCGCCTCAGGAGGATTGCCACCCGCGGGAACCCCTGGAGAAGCCGGAGTGCCATATTCTATCGTATCCATAGCGCGCCAGGAAGGGACAATGATTCCCAAGGAGGTGTGTTTCTTGAAGCATGAGGATGTCTATATGGAGGCGTTGTGCATAGCGCAGGACCGCCGTGCGCTTATGTCGGTCAAGAAGACCATTAACGTTCCACGACAGCACGTGGAGAGATGCCCTAGGTGTAGTGTTAGCAGTCAAGTCAGGAGGTCACTACTGTGGGGTGCATAGTCTGACAGGGGTGCGTGAGCGTGTGTGGGAACATGCAAATGTATGGGCCATCGCTTGCAACAAGGGCATACCCGTTTCTTGTATAGGAAACATATGTCATTTCGTGGATGCTGAAACAAAAAGGTAAACAAATAGAAACATAACAGAAAAAACTTCCCCAAACCTCCCCCTCTCCCCCCCCACCCTACACTTCGAGAACGGAAGCATCTGTCGACCCCCCATATGAACAGTACCAAACTACAACGTTCGTATTTGGGTGCGTGGAGGACCCCTCCAGAAGGTCGGATAAGCAATGGATCGGCATTAGAACTGAATGTTAAACTTGTAAATCTACCAGTGACAGAGAGCCCCAGCGTGGCAGCGACCCGCCCTGATATTCAGTGGACGGCACAATGAGCCCACCAGGCCCTCAAAGAGTCGGAGTGCGAGAAAGATCCGAGTCTGGTTTGGGTGAGCCCACCCGAGACGGCGACGAGGGCGGTCCAGGCAGATCCTCGGCAGAGCGGTGCCTGCTGCGTGGTGGAGAGCCCGACTGGCTGGAGGAGTCCCGGGACCCCCGGGCCGCCACGCTCAAGGATCTAGGTGCTGTTGGCGATTGGCGCCCCCTGCGAGATTGTGTTCGGCGCCGGGGTCCCGGCAACCCCGGCCCCGGGGCGGGAGCCCTCAGGCCCCGGGGCGGGGCACTCCCTGTCGGAGAGGGTGTTCCTCCGTCAGCCATGTCCATGCTGCCTGAGGTGAGTCAAAGAACTGAGTTTGGCCTTGGAAAATAACTCGTAGGCGCGCAGGAAATTGGAGTTGATATTGTAGGCCAAGGGCCCGCAGCTTTTGTTTAACATTTGCGTATGAGCGCCGGAGTTCTTGCACCTCCCTAGTGTAGTCCGGGAATACCATAATGGTATGATTTTGGAACTTGAGCGGCCCCTTCTCTCGTGCCGCTCGCAGGATAGCGTCCCGGTCTTTGAAGTTAAGAACTTTTAGGATGATGGGGCGGGGTGGAGCCCCTGGAGGAGGCCTGGGCGCCAGGGACCTGTGGGCTCTTTCCACCACGAACCAGGACGAGAGGGCGTCCTTAGGCATCCAGGATGTGAACCAATCTTCGACGAAGGTGGCCACCTGTCCCCTCTCGACCCCCTCGGGAAACCCCACCAGGCGGAGGTTATTACGGCGGGCACGATTTTCAGCGTCCTCGGCCCGCCGGTGGAGCTCCTTGGTGTGAGTGCTGAGGTGGGCCACTTGTTCCTTCAGCTGTGAAATGTCGTCTTCCGTGGTGGATATACGGGATTCAGCCTCCGTCAGCCTTGCAGTAGCATTACGGAGGTCCTGCCGGAGGAGGGACACGTCTACCTTGACCTCCCCAATCTTCCCCTCAACGCCTGTGAGGTACTGATGGCCTGAAGGATGGTGTCGAGATCCCTCTCCTGGGGAGGGGGGAGGCCCCCTTCAGCCCTTCCAGGGGGATCCTGTTCCGAGGTAGTGAACCGGTCCATTTTGGTCTGCGTAGGAGCCGGCGCGGATTTGGGGGCCCTGTCTCTCCCCATGGCTGGCGGCAATTCCAGTCGCCGGTTGAATAACAAGGGTTAGGTGTAGGGAGGGAACCCACCTCAGGCTCGGAATTCTTGCCAGGGGGCAGGGACCCCGCCGGCGCATGAGAGAACCAGGCAGTCAATCGGGGATCAAGCGGGAGGGCCCAGAATGCCACCCGAAGAGATGGCCGTATACGTTGGCCCGACCCCAAAGACACAGAACACGACAGGCCTTGCCCCGTTAACCTTCCAGGCCGTGCTCCCGGTTCCGCAGACCCCCACACCACACGTCCGAAGAAGGGACACACCAAGGGACCGGAGCAATTGAAGATAGTGGGGGGGGCCCCTATGCCATCCCCACTCGCCTCGCTGCCCGATACGACAGCCGGTCACCCGCTCCACACACCGGAGGGTGGAGATACCTTAAGGCCCAGTAGGAGGTCGTCTTGAGAGCACAGGCCGCAGGCGTCAGGGGAGGAAGGGCCCAGCTCCGCCCGCCCAGCAGGCCGCACCGCAGGCCTTAGAGTCCTCCACACGGCCCTCCAGCGCCCCCCATTCCGGCCTCACAGCCCTGAGAGCGGTGGGATGGACGTAACTGCCCGGGGGGGGGGCATACAGTGTCACCCGCGCCGCTGCCCGATCCGACAGCCGAACCCCGGCCCCCACCTACCGGATGATTCGGCCGCCTCCACTAGCGCTGCTCAGCGGGTCCGGTCACAGGCGCGGCAGACAGGCAGGCCCAGGCCGCCAGCGCAGACACAGAACAGGCCCCAGTTCACCCCCTCACATCGGGACGGGAGGGAGGGGGGGGACGCGATCCCGGCCCCCTCACCGTGAAGGTCAGCAGCAGGGTAGACTTGGCGAAGGGATTCGCTGGCGCCCCTCACCTCTGCCAGCCCGTCGCGCCTCCCGCCAGCCGAGCCGCCGGCCGATCACCGGATGACGCAGGGCGCGGACCTCAATGCCGCCACCAGCAGCTCCCCGAGCGGCCGGGCCGCCGGACTTCCAAGAGCCGTCCTCGCCCGTCAATCCCCAGCATGCGGCCCAGTGTCAGGGCACCAGGGATCGTCCGGTCGCCGCCGCCCCAGGGCTCCTGCCCGCTCCGATTCCCACAGGGCGCCCCGGCGCCGTCAGCAGGGTGCCACCACCACGGGAAGAACAGGCCGCTGCAGGCCGCAGACCGCACCAGCCGCGTTGGCCGTGCACCGGGGTTCCGGATTCCGGAGGATGAAGTCACCACATCAGGGGTCCCCTACATATAGGTAGGACTTGCGGATGACTGCCGATACGGGCTGGATACGAGGCGGATGACGGAGGGGTCCGGAGCACTCTTAGAGTGCGACCGCCATCTTGACGCCTCAGGCCACGCCCCCCCTGATTCACATTATTACTCTCACTTTTACAAGTGCAATTTTGACTGACTAAACATTAAGCACTCATAACCTTGTGCATATTACACACAAGTCCAGTTTAAACTCTCTTTTAAGTCTTTCTTTTGCTTTTTAGGTTTTTACACCGAGCACATTGAGGAGTGCGAAAATTCCGAGGTAAGTCTACTTAATCAATGTCTATGCACCATAGCGCCGCCAGCGCGTTACCACCTTGAATATTCTGTAATCTTCCTCTTTTTCTCCTTAACAGATGCAGTTGAAGGACTCCTAGAGGTGCGCTCTGGACCGCGAGGAAGAGGATCCTGCCAGGTGAGTTTCTCGAACAAGTGGCTTCCTGAAGCACGCGTGCGGCTTAAATTGCATCTGCGCCCAAGATAGCTGTCAAATCTTGCGAGATTTTCAAATCTCGAGAGAACATCATGTCGTTTCTCAGGAGAGTTAGGGAACTAAAAACGACACCAAAAGGTGCCCATCATGGTGTCACAGCAAAGTCCTCAGGGCCCATAGCATTGGTTAACAGAAATTGTATAACACTTTCCTGATCTGCCACAAGACATTGGGGATCCTGCACCTGCGTGGCCTGATTCGGGATGTTCACTATGTTGGTGTGCATGAAGTGAGTCTCACAGGCCCAACACTCAGGGGGCAAATAGGGGGAAAACTCACTCTCTGCCCCTGGGGGCAGAAAGACTGGTTTAGTCCTTTTGGGTTGGGGGGTACAGCCAACAAGCAGGTTGGGGAGCCTACATCCCTTTCTTTAGTCCAAACGTAAAATCCCTGGCATCTAGTGGGGTTTTTGCCTCTCTAGGGTGGAAGATTGAGAATAACCACCTCTATCCACATCCCTACCCTTGGGAAATTGAAAGACCGTATTGCCTCCTTTTGGGGTTGGTGCATTCTCTTAGGCCAGGATGGGCTGGCACCACGTTTTTTTTTTCATCTTGTCCAGTGGGCTTTCTGGCTTCCATTGGGGGATGTGGGGCATAGCTTTGTGGGGGAATAAAGACTTACGACGTTTTAGGTGTGGGGACCTGGTCCTGTGCATATTGGGGCACGCTCATCACTTGAGTTTTTTTCTAGGCAAATTATCCCCGGTGACTAGTGGGCTTTCTGCCATCCAGGCAGTCGGCGCACATTGGAAGTCCACTTTCAGCACCCAGTCGCTGAGGTAGGGGAACACCGGAACCCCAGACCTCCAAAGATGTGCAACCACCGCCATCACTTTTGTGAACATTTGAAGAACACTGGTGACAGCAAAAGGGAGCACTGTGAACTGAAATTGCTTCTGCCCCACTGTGAACCGCAGGTAACGCCAGTGGGCCTGCAGGATGGGAATGTGGAAACACGTGCCCTGGAGGTCCAACGCTACCATCCCGTCTCTGGGTGAGCATTTTGAATTTCTACTTTCATAAGAAGACGCTGAGAGGGAACACATCTAGTATAGGGAGGAGAAAGTATTGGAAATAGGAACTACACCCTACTTCTGGTGCTTGCACCTTCTCAATGGCTCCTTTGACCAATAGATCCTGCACCTCCTGGTGTAGCAAGGAGAGGTGGTCCTCCATCAGTCAGTCTGAGGTCAGTGGCAAGAGCGGCAGGGTTTTCAGGAATGGGAAGGCACAACCCTATAGGACGATTTGGAGCACCCGTTTGTCCGAGGTTATCACTTGTCATTGGGCAGGCGGTGCCTGATCCTGCCACCAACATGGTAGGTGTGCTGCATTCAGGGCACTCTAGAGGGCTTTGGAGGCTGCAGCAGCAAGGGTTGGGGGAAGGCAGGACAGTCTACTTGCTTTCAGTCCCACAGCCTTTCTGGGAACCACGTCCACAGCCGGGAAAGGGAAGCCTGATGGCCTTGAGCTTAAGGTTGGTCCTACTGGCGCAACTAGGAACCCCTACCATAGCCACAAATGGGGCGAAAAGAGGAATGCCGTTGGTGTGGAGCCAAGGAGAGAGCCAGCGACATGGGAGTGACCTAACTCTCCTTTTAGCGGTCAAATGCTGTATCGGCCTTGTCGCCAAATAGGCGGGATTCATTAAAAAGCATGTACTTCAGAAAAGACTGGACAGCCCAGAGAAGCCAGTGTATCTCAGCCAGGCATGACGGTGGAGTGCCAGCATGGAGGCAATGGTCCTTCTCAGCAGATTGGTGGTGTCCAGTTCACGCTGAATGGTGAACTTTGCTACATCCCGAATGCCCAGTAGTGCCTGGTTCAAAATGGCCCGGGACTCCTCCGGGACCATGGGTAGGACTTGCGCAACCAAGCCACACATGATGTGGGTGTACCAGCCCAAGAGGCATACTGTGTTCACTGACTGCAATGCTAGGCTGGTGGAAGAAAAAAATAATCTTCCTGAAATTATACAGCCTCTTGAATTCACTGCACGATGGAGTTTGTAAAGAATGCACTAGGGTTGACTTTAGCAGTTAAGGCCTGCACCATCAGGCTCTCGGGGGAGGGATGCTGGGAGAGGAAGGCTGAGTCCTGAGGTGTGGGGCAATGATGGCAGGCAATCATCCTGTGCACGGGCTCCCCTGTCTAGGATTTGGCCCAGGCCCCAAGGAGAATGTCCGTGAGGTCTTGATTAAAGGGTAGTAGGGGCTCCGCAGAGCTTATCCCCAGATGAAGCACCTCACTCAGGATGATAGTCTTGACCTCAAGGGAGGAAAGCTGCAGGTCGAAGACCTCTGCTGCCCATCTCCCCACTATGGCGAAGGATGTGCCTTCCTCTGTGGCAGGTCCTGGGGAAGAAACCACGCCAGAATCTGTAAACATGTTCTGTCTACTGGAATCACCCAGCTCCTCGTACCAGTTGCCCTCAGGGCAGGATTGGGCCAGTTTGTCAACTGGGTCCAGAAACCTATAGACACTGTCATCATCACCACCTCCAAAGTTGGAATGTCTATTGGGTCTATCAAAGGGCAGAGTCAGCGTGTACAAATGAGACGGTTGGCGCTGTCCGGGCGGCTCCTTTGTTGACGCTGAATGGCGCTGTGGCAGCACCGTCTCAGAGTCGAACAGGCGGGTGGGTTCCACGTAGCCCACAGAGGCAAAGTTTCCGAACCAGACAATTGGCATGGTCCGGACAGCACAGGTGTTACGGTAGCACCGTCTCGGAGTCAGACAGGCGAGTGGGTTCCGAGTCACCTGGTGGCGCTGGGAACTGGAACCGGAGTAGAGTTCAACGTCAGTCCAAATCCAAGAATGGATCCAAGGGCCCAGCTGGCATCATGCAGTGGACACACCGGGGCACCTCTCTGCTCCATGGAGCCCGAAGGCACGCCAGAGGGAGTCAGTGGCTTCATTAAACTCCTTAAGTTAAGCCGGGGTCACTACGGCTCCAGGGAAGGAGGCGCGAGTGGACACGTCTCCTGATTCCGCAGGTAGAGTGAGGAAGCAAGGTCTAGAAGCATGGAGTGTGCTAGGGGAAACCGAAGAACACTTTGACATCTTTTTGTGCTTCTTAGACGTACCAGCTGTTAAAGAAAAAGCTGGGAAGACAATAATGAGTAACGAAGGCCAACAAGGAAGATAGGTGGCGCACTGTAAAGAACTGCTGAACCAGCCTGTGCTGCAGTCTCTACCAGAGATACAGCCAGCTGACAAGGACTTTCCAATTGATTGAAGCACACCAACCATGGAAGAAATACAGCAAGCCATCAAACACCTGAGAAATGGGAAGGCAGCAGGACCTGACAACATTCCTGCAGAGGCACTGAAGGCAGACACTGAAACGTCAGTAGACATGCTCTACCCCATATTTGGAAGGATCTGGGTAGAGGCACAGGTGCCCTCAGACTGGAAGGAGGGATATCTGATCAAGATCCCCAAGAAAGGTGACCTGAGTAACTGCGACAACTACAGAGGGATAACACTTCTATCAACCCCAGAGAAAGTGTTCAACAGAGTCATCCTGAACAGAATGAAGGAACAAGTTGACGCTCAGTTACGAGACCAGCAAGCTGGCTTCCGCAAAGACAGATACTGCACAGACACGACTGCACCACCGTGCATCATCATTGCGCAGTCAATGGAATGGAACTCCCCCATGTCAACTTCATCAACTAAGATAAGGCATTCAACAGCGTGGACAGGAAGACCCTTTGGAAACTCCACCACCACTACGGTGTGCCAGATAAACTTGTAAGAATCATCAGGAACTCTTACGAGGGAATGACCTGCAAGATAGCCCATGGAGGACAACTCATGGAAGCCTTCGAAGTGAGGACTAGAGTCCTCCAGGATTGTTTGCTCTCATCTTTTCGCTTCCTGCTGGACATAGACTGGATCATGAAGACATCATCAGCAAGGAAAAGAAATGAGATCCAGTGGATACCTTGGATGCAGCTTGATGACATGGGCTTTGCAGATGACCTGGCCCTATTCTCCCATATCCATTGGCTGATGCAAGAGAAGACCGACAAAGTGGCAGCTACATCAGTAAAACTTGACCTCAACATTCACTTGGACAAAACCAAAATCCTCAGAAGGGTTAGTAGGCATAAGTAAATAAGTAAGACTTTCCAGACTTTGACGACCTAGACTTCGAAGATGACCGTCTGCGAGACTGGCTCTATGACTGGCCCCAAGACCTCCCCCAGGATTTGAATCGTGAATGATGCAGAGGCCTTCTGAGGAGCTTCATCGCCTGCTCACGGATCACCTTTGGGTGCATCGACTGACAGTATGCACAGGTCATGAAGTGGTGGTCCCACCCTAGGCAGACCAAGTGGGGATAAGACACAGACATCTGCCTGTGACATTCCCCACATGGTTCAAAACCTGTATGTTTGTTAGGAGACATGTCCCTAGCACACTGGGAGCAACTGCTCAAAAAAGGTTGACAAAAAAGGTAAATATTTGTTAAACAACTGACTAAGGTAGCTCTCTGGATCCGTGGTGTTGGCTCGGAAAGAAAGGCACTGATTTCAGCGCACCGGGGTGTAGCCTACATAGGCACCATGTATGTCACAAGCAGAACGGATGATGTCAACGGGGAGCCGTCAATGCCACCTAACGGCACAAAGATGTACTGCTCAAGCTTTTCTGCATCCAAGCTGAAGTCTGGGGAATATTTTAAGGGGATGAATCTGCGGTTAGAAGTCTCTATGAGAAAATACAAAACTAATGACCCTCACCCCATGGGAGAAGTCTCCCATGCTGTGGGGGGTCATTGAGCAGTTTTCACTGCCCCCTCACTGCCATGCTTTACCCAATGGTGGCGGAGTGTGAAAACTGGCCATTCGACCATCCACTCTAAATCAGGGGGGTGGTTGAATGGGCAAACTTCCAAAAGTTCTTACCCCGTCGGAGGAGTATGTCAGTGACAGAGACTGAGTAGTCTCCATCGCTGAAATACTTAAGGTCCACCCATCTGTAAACAAGGTAGATGGACCTTCGGTTTGATGGAGAGGTACTCTCTCCTTCAAACTCAAAAACAGCCCCTAAATTATTACTCTTCTGGACTTTCAGTCTCGAGAGTATTTATTACTTATTCTTATCCTTATTAAACCTTTTTGAAATACTCTGCTGTAATTTCCTTTCTGTTCATATAGGGAAGGAAACATTTGCTGACCCTCTTGTATGCAAATACCCCATTTTCTGCCACTGTTTTGGGCAAACTGTACATATTCTTTGTTTGCTACTACCTCTACCTCTTTCCACACCATGCCTTTTAAGTGCTATGTCATGTGTGACGTAGCTATTGACAGCCAGTGGCAGAAATGCAGGCGCACTATCAAAGTAACCAGAAAGTAAAGTGGTAGTTTCTGAATTGCATACTGGCATGATGATGAACAAGTTACTTACCTTCGGTAACGCATTATCTGGTAGAGACTCGATCTAGCTGCAGATTCCTTACCTTTGAATTCCCCAGGCGTCAGGCTGGATCCGGAAACTTTTGCTGAGCAATACCCCTTGCGCGCGACGTCGGGTGGCTCCATTCGGCTCCGCGTGACATCGTTGGCGTCGGTTATGACGTTGCTGTGTCTACATAGGCACCACCCAGGCGCGCGAACGTCGGTTTTTTCCACGCCAGAAGCGCAGAGCCACGAAGTGACTGACAAAAACGTGTGCAAAACTAGGGCCCTGAAAGGGGAGTAAACCTAGACCTACAACATCAGTCCGCAAAGCGGGGAGGCATGGGTGGGGCTGTAAGGAATCTGCAGCTAGATAAGAGTCTCTACCAGATAACCCGTTACCGAAGGTAAGTAACTTGTTCATCTGATAGAGATGTGAAAGGCAGCGAGTCTTCTAAGACCCTCAATGCTGCCCGGTGCAGGGTTCCACCTCTAATTCACTTTGGGTTCGCTATCAAAATAATGAGGCAAGCGCTGGAAACTGGAAGACAAGAAAAAGGTTTATTTCTCATGAGGAGATCACGTCAACTGAGACACCGGGATGTCTGAGGGAGGTGCTCTGCTGATAACTCCTTTGGCTCTTCCTTTTATACAGGTTTGACACAATGCATTTGTTTCGTCAACATGGTTACACAAGCTTGGGGTCCCGCCCCGGGCAGGTTGTCACACAAGCCCAACAGTAATTCTCTTCCCACCCAGGTCAAACAGACAATCTTATCTTGCAGCTGGACCTTGCTTCAGGGTCTAAAACATGTGAGACCGGCCAGATCTAAGAGTCCGTTCTGTTGATAAAAACAGGTCCCATTGTTGGTAACAACAAGTCTTGCTGTTTGCAGTGCAATAAATCATGTTGCAAGAGTCTTTTTGGTGTTTGGAACCTGTTTGTGTAACTAGGTGCAGTGAGGGGTAGAGTGTCCAAAGGTTTGCCTGTAAACAGAGATGAGAGGAAAAACGAGTTTGTGGCAGCAAGTGGCGCTGAGGTTTGTTGCGGCAATAGAGTTTATAGCCCCCAGCACACGTACCAGGTCGGTCAGAGGGATGCTAGTAAGGGCAGGGTGAAACAAAGGTGACCAACAGAGTACAAAATGGCTGTGATAGATCAAAATGACTGCAACTTATGTGCACATAGAATTCCACCAGACAAGATGGCGCAGGTAATGTTCATGACTGTTGTTTTGCTTTTAACAGAGACTTCTAGCTGCAGATTCCTTACCTTTGAATCAGATACCCGAGCCATACCATCCCGGCGGTGGGTTGCGGACTCATGAGCTAAACTAAAAAGTCCTGCAGGACTGAGCGGGCAAAGTGCCCCTCCCTGCGCACTTGACCATCAAGGCAGTAATGTTTTGCGAACGTGTGCAATGATGCCCACGTCTCTGCCTGACAGATGTCTTGAACTGGGACACCCCGTGCCAAGGCCGTAGTCGCAGCCTTTCCCCTGGTGGAATGGGCCCTTAATCCCTCAGGGGGCTTCTTCGCCAAGGCATAACAGATTTTAATGCAGAGAACAACCCAGCGAGAGATGGTTCTTTTCTGCACTGCCTTTCCCTTCTTTGCTCCCACATACCCCACAAAGAGTTGGTCAGCCACCCGGAACTCTTTTGTGCGGTCAAGGTAGAACGACAACGCTCTTTTTGGGTCCTGTCAGTGGAGACGCTCCTCCTCCATAGAGGGATGTGGGGGAGCAAAGAAGGTGGGCAAAGTAATGGACTGACCCAGATGGAATGGGGTCACAACCTTTGGTAAGAATGATGCCCTGGAGCGAAGCACTACCTTGTCCGGAAAGGACATGAGATAAGGGGGCGAGCTGGATAACGCCTGCAATTCACTCCCCCTCCAAGCTGAAGTAATCGCTACTAAGAAGTCTGTTTTGATGGTCAACAGCCGGAGGGGACAATTGTGCAAAGGCTCGAAAGGAGCGCACATCAGATAAGTGAGGACCAAATTAAGGTCCCATTGTGGCATAACAAAAGGTGTAGGTGGAAATAAATGAACCAACCCTTTCAGAAATCTATTTACAATAGGAGATTTAAAGAGAGAGGGCTGATCTGCCAGCCGCAAAAAGCAGACAGAGCAGAAAGGTAACCCTTGAGAGTTCCCAAAGCACAGCCCTGCTGGGCAAGGGTTAGAATGAACAAAAGGACAGTAGAAAGAGGAGCAGAAAGAGGGTCAATAGACCTTTCTGTACAGTAGAATACAAATCTCTGCCAACGGCAGGCGTATACCGACTTAGTGGAGGGCCGCTTGGCAGCCAGAATAACATTACAGACTTCGGGAGGAAGGTCAAAGGCCATCAACTGCCGCCGCTCAATCTCCACGCATGGAGGCGCAGAGTTGACAGGTTCGGGTGGAGAACCCTCCCCTGCTGCTGCGACAGAAGATCCTCCCGAAGGGGCAGCCTGATCAGAGGATCGACACTCATGCTCAGAAGCTCAGGCTACCAGACTCTCCTTGCCTAGTCAGGCGCCACAAGGAGGACTTGGGCCAGGTCGCTCCTGATCTTCTTCAGAACCCTGGGTAGGAGTGGTATGGGCGGAAAGGCGTACAACAGGCCTGAGCTCCACTCGCGACGAAAGGCGTCGCCGAGCGATAGCCGCCTTGGGAACTCCAGCGCGCAGTACAACTGACATTGCGCGTTCTCTTCGGAGGCGAACAAATCTAACCAAGGTTCTCCCCACTGTTGAAAGAGACCTTGCGCCACCTCCGACTGGAGACGCCATTCGTGATCCTGAAGGCATCGACGGCTGAGATCTTCCGCCCTCGAGTTCAGAGAACCTGCCAGGTGTTGAACCACCAGGGTTATGCCCTGCTGTTCCAGCCATGCCCAGAGACGCAGGGCCTCTTGTCAAAGGGTCCACGACCCCACCCCGCCTTGCTTGTTGCAGTACCACATGGCGGTGGTGTTGTCCGTGAACACCTGCACCAACTTCCCCTTGACAGAGGGAAGAAATGCTTTCAATGCCAACCGAATCGCTCGGAGCTCCAACAAGTTTATATGGAGCCCCGTCTCCGCCGGAGACCAGTGACCCCTGATCTCCGCCTCTCCCATGTGGCCGCCCCATCCCAGAAGAGACGCATCCGTCACAACTGTGAAATCTGGTTGGGTAAGAGAGAGAGGTCTGCCGTTGACCCAATCGCGGTTCGTTAACCACCACTGCAGATCCTTCGCAGTTCCTTCCGAGATCTGAACCACGTCAGTGAGATTTCCCCGATGCTGTGCCCATTGGAACTTCAAGTCCCACTGCAGAGCCCGCATGCGGCACCTGGCGTGTCTTCCCAACAGGATGCAGGAGGCCATGAGACCCAACAGCCTCAGAGTCAGTCTCACCGAAATCCAGGATAGAGGCTGAAACATCGGAATCATAACCTGAATATCCTGGACTTGCTGCTCGGGAGGATAAGCCCGAAACTGCACTGTGTCCAGAACAGCTCCGATAAAAGGGAGCATCTGAGATGGAGTCAGGTGTGACTTTGGCACATTTAAAGAGAACCCCAGCGAATGCAGGAGGTCCGCCCTAGTCTGAAGGTGGGAGATGACTGCCTGGGGCGAGGACGCCTTCAACAGCCAGTCGTCTAGGTAGGGGAAGACTTAAAACCCCTAACCTGCGCAGATGATCTGCAACCACCGCCATCACCTTGGTGAACACCCGAGGGGCACTGGTAAGACCGAAGGTGAGCACGGTAAACTGAAAGTGCTCGTGGCCTACCTTGAACCGCAGGTAACGCCTGTGGCCCGGCAGGATGGGAATGTGAAAATATGCATCCTGCAGGTCCAACGCCACCATCCAGTCTCCTTGGTCTAGGGCAGACAAGACCTGAGCCAAAATGGGTTCTGTCGGAATCGGCGTCACTCGACGCCATTCCGGCTCCGTGTCATCGGGGATGAGGATGGGGCTTGCGTCACCGACGGGCATCGGCGATGTCGCAGGCACCGACTTTGGGTTCGACGCCAGGGGAGGTCGTGTTGGTACGACCGGCGTCGACCCGGATCCAGTATCGGATCCCTGAGGCCCCACCGGCACCGTGGCCGAAGCCGACGGCGTTGAACCCGATGGGGCCCCAACCGACCCCACGGGGCCCAGGGCTCACCAACAGGGTTGTTCCGCTCAAATACGCGGCGCATGGCCTCGTAAAAATCTTTAATTTGAGCAGGAGTTGCTCCGGCTTCCAGGGGTTCTATGTTGTCGTCTGAGCACTTTGTGGACGTGCTGGGCTCAGGAGGCGTGAAGTTGACTCAGGCTCCGGCTCCGCAGAACCTTGCCTAGAGCGTCGGTGCTTCTTACCTCTCTCAACGACGAACGCCAGTTGAGGTGAAGCCGAAGTCCGCTTGGACTTCTTCTTCTTGTGCCTCTTCCCCGAGTGTCCAGACAACCTCGAATGGGAGGAAGAGGACTTAGGGCTCCGTGAGCGGTCCCGCGACCTCCTCTTCTTCGAACGGGACCGTGACCTCCTCGGAGTCTCGCTTAACTGTGTCGACTGCCGGGCCGCGAGCAACTTCATTGCCCGCTCCCTCAAGGTCTTCGGAGACATCGCCTGACAGTCTGAACACGACTTCGAATCGTGGTCGCGTTCAAGACACCACAGACATACGCGGTAGGGATCGGTAACCGACATCATGCGGGAACAAGTCCTGCATGGTTTAAAACCTGTCTTCCTACCAGACATCCCTCGCACATGAAGTCGCTACACAAAAAATGTCGACAAAAGTCGAGAAAAAAGCCTGCCAAAAAGCGGCAGAGGGGTAGCTCTTCCCGGATCGGCGCTTAACTGGCGCGGATAGAAAAGAACTGACATCCGCGCGCCTGGGTGGCGCCTATGTAGGCACCGCAAAGTCATAACTGACGCCAATGACGTCACGCGGAGCCGAATGGAGCCACCCGACGTTGCGCGCAAGGGGTATTGTTCAGCAAAAGTTTCTGGATCCAGCCTGACCCCTGGGGAATTCAAAGGTAAGGAATCTGCAGCTAGAAGTCTCTATCAGATGCAGCAATACTTTCTCATTTTGACTACTGCATCTTACTATGGGCAGCCATGAGACTGACCCCCACAGTCCCAACAAATTGTGCGTGATTCTGTAACGGTGCTCATAGCCATTATCAAAAGCTGGGACATCTCATCATCCCAAACAGTGCATTAAACACACTGACTCTCACTTTAAGTAGCATATTATTTTAAATCATTTGCGTTGTCCACAAATTACTGCAAATGAAACCAGCAATGGCATAGAAAACTGGCCTTACTTTTAACTAAAAGGTCCTCTTTACTGACAGGTGAGTTGGCATGTGTAGGGTATTGTGGATGGGTGAGTGGATGACTGCAAGAAATAGTTAAAGAGTGGATGAATAGGTGAGTCAAATGTGTGCATTTGGGGATGGATATGTGACTACAACGAAGATGCACTTTCAGTTATAAGCTAGACGTACTGAGTTTGTAATGGTAGCGAAATTATGCAGCAGTATTTACAGTCACACTCTTGACCTTACTGGTAAAATCCACTATACTGTGAGTAGAAGGCCCTGTAGGCCTTTTCAAGCCAGTGTAAAGCCGCAATGATTGCTAGGTGTGATCTCTGAACTCTAATACCAACTGCAGCAGGGCTATTACATTCAAATAATTATGTAGCTTGCATGAAATCTTTTAAGGTAGGTCACCAAAACTGTTTGCTCAATGGTACAGGACTACAGCAGATGCTTGGTGACTGTGTGAGGGCACAGAAATCAAGCAAAAATTATTAGGCTTGTGAAAGTGAATATGCAAATTCATGTTTAAGCTCACATGACCCGACTTGCTGAAAACAAAAGTACAGTCCAGCTTTCTGTCATTATCTCTTTCCACCATAACTAAAAGGTGTAGAAGGGCACATTTCCTGTTCTTAATGATCTGATATTCTAATATTGACATCCTCCACATTGTAGTGGAGGCTGGCATGTATTTAGAGTGGTGGGGTGGCCAAAATATGGGCGGTATTAAAATAATTTTAAAATGATGGCACCTACCTTTATGACTTGCTGCACGGCGTCCTCCTCACTCGGGTGTCGTCTCTCCTTGAAGCTCCAGATCCAGGGAACTGCACTACCCAATCTTGGTGCTGCTCTCATGCTGTTAAATAGCATGAGCGAAGCATCAAGATTGGGGAGGAGCCTCTATCAACGCTCTTAAGAGCGCTGGGGGCCTGTGCTTTCTCTACCCAGTTGTCTAAGTCAGCTACGTTAGAGAAGTTTAAAATGCGCATGCCTGCCTGGCCGTCGTAATACGGCTGGCCAAAGGGGCATGCGCACTTTAAACATAAGTGCACAGCTCCCTGCTGCCACTCACCAGCAATTGCCCCGCCCCATCCTGACACTCGGTTCAGGACGGGCTGCTGAAAAATAAAATGGTAATAAAGAAACGTTATTACCATTTCATTTTTCAGCTGCTCTGGGCATTCTTTTTGCGGGGCGACGCTCCTCCGCTCTCATGAAGGAACCGCGCTGCCACATAGTTGAAGATATTAAAATATTTTTGTACATTTATAAATATCCCATAGTGGAGAAAGTAAGAGTTAAATAATCGACTGCTTAGAATTTTAATGAGTCATGGGCTCATCTCCTTATCTCCATGAAAAAATGAATTAAGATATATCTCCTCCTACTGGATCTTAAAGTTGAGCTTTCCATTAGTACCATTACCATTCTACCTCTTTGGTCTAGAATGTACTAATATTCGACGTACGCTAGTGTGTTTTTGTGTTGTTCTCTACACTCATAAACGATATGCAATTTAAATTCGCCACGAACCCTCAGTGTAAGCTGAACAACATACAGGGATTGAGAAATCTGTTAAGTACACTTTATGAAAGTTTTTACTCACTTTCTCATACATGTAACGATGTTTAGCAGGAAAGTTTGACTTACTTCATCCAGAGAATAAAGGCCTGCAAATGTGCACCGCATCCGAGCTATAGCCTGAGGACTGCTTGAAAGAAATCTCTCCAAAGCACCTATTCTACTCAGTTCTTGCTGCACCTTTTTGGTGCCAGCCAGATGAGTGGCAATATCCGGGCATTTGACAGCTTTCGACCGTTCCATCAGCAAGCGAGCCTCCCAGCCCTAAAACATAAGAGAAGATTATCAGCCTTACTTGCAGTGGTGAAGGAGCAAAACACCAGCCCTCTACATTTACATTTTGTTTGGATTTAGTAAAGGAGTTGTTGGATAGAATAAGTTAAATTCAATTAGTACATTTGCCATACCCAGAGTTTTTGACATAAACACATCTTCACTTAATGTGATGTACAATTAAATTAGAAACCAACATTCCAGATCCTGCTTTAAACCACCAAACCTGCAGGTATCTTTCTTGTTTTGTTACTGCTCTTGGACAAATATGTACCTGTCATGAAAGGGTTCTGTGATTTAATGCCTGATCTGAGAGTGGTGACACACTGGGATTAGCCAGGAGCACTTAATTTAGTGAGTATGTTCTCATGATGTTTAAGGTACTTTATATGTTACTTCATTTATCAAGTGGGACATAAGATTTTCAGCATCCTTTTTTATGTGTGAAAGGATTAGTTTATATGGTTGTGTGCGACCGTGTGCTTTGGGATAGGATGCCCTCTGTATCAGATTTTGCGGCATCAGTGCCCACTGTGAGTATTTGGCGGAGGCTTACCAGGTTAACGGTTTCCCATGAATAACGGTTGCGAAGGAGCAAGGTAAGCTCATGCGCTAGTTGAGTCGAGGCTGGAGAATGAGATGTGAAAAGGTTGCAATGTGGGGGGGTATTAGAGACAGAAAGGAAGATGCACACAAGTTGTCTGGAATTGCTGGCCTGGTTTTTCGCAGTAAAGAGTCTGGCCAAGGATTGTGAGAGGTGTTGGATCATGTTAAAAATGGACAATGTTTGAACAGCGAGAACAAGTTGGTGGGGTCCCTGGTCGAAGGGCCTAGAGGAGTTTGCCAGGGAGTCCTGGCATTTTTGTCTGACCACAGATGAGTCATGCTCAGCATATTCCATGTGGAACAACTCCGTGCCGTGACTGGAAGCTTAAAAGGGACGTTTTCAGGAGGATAGATGGGCTATGAGGCCAGTTGGTGGTAGATCTGTTTGCGAGCAGGTTGAATGCTCAAGTTCCGGTGTTTTATGGTAGAGGACAGATCTGGAGGAGAAAAGTGGATGCTCTTTGCTATTTATGGGGGGAGGAATCTCTTTATGCTTTTCCGCCGTTGGCCAAAATACAGAGTGTGTTGTTGAAAGCGAGAAAGGAGATAGTTGTTCTAGCGTTGGCAACTCCGTTTTGGCTGTCCCAAGCATGTTTTCGGATTTAATGGAAGTGATTGTCGACAGGCCAGTTCTGTTACCATATTTTCCAGAGTTGCTAGTGAGTGTATCAAGGGAGCGTCACGGATTGGTTCTGGAAGACAGTTTACAATTGGCTTGGTGGATTTCCAGACAGTCCACAAACCTCATGAAAGATTTCTGGGCCCCAGGATATAGGAAAGTGTAAAGGCTTAGTTGGAGAAGATGGATTCGTTGGTGTACTGAGAGGGGGTTTGGATATATTACTGACTTCTATAACCTATGCAATGAATTGTTTGGCAGAATTTTTCTTGGGTGTGTCTCCTATAATATGGTTATTTATAAAGACCAGCTATTTTGTCAGGTAGGGTTTTTGTGGATGGCATTCTGATTGATCAGAATGCTCGAGTGAAGAGGTTGTTAAGGAGTGTGGGACTTGAGCTTCCTCCAGAGGTTAAGTATCGTTTGCTGTGGGATGTGAACAGGGTGTTAAGATGCTTCGGATTTGGGAAGGAAATCACATGCTGACATAACATCCATTGTCACTGAAGTTTTTTTTTTATTAGCTCTTTATCATAGTTTCACTTTACATTTTATAAGTTATCACGACTACAACTGAATGCAAAGTGCTAATTATATCCACCTTGGTTGCATTACAGACATATATAACAGATCTCGCCTTGTATTTCACTTAGCATCGAGTGGCCATGAGCACACCCAGCAAACTTTTGAAAAAGTAAAGTAGACAACAAAAAAGAAAAAATCAGAACCGACTAACAAATCATAATACTTTGGAAAAAAGAGACAGCTAGTCTGTAATCAATACAGCTTCTCTACCAGTGACAGTATATAAATAACAGAGAGAAATAACAGAGAGTAGAGTCTAGTGGGAGGGGTCAAGTGGAAAATATGCCTCTAGTCTTATGCTGCATAGGTACAAGCATACCAAACCACAACAATTTGGTCTAAGAGGAGATTCTCATTTCACTTAATTAACTTCTGAATACCAGTACATCAAGGAGGTCTTTCATCAGACTTAGCCTCCAGCTTAATAAGAATCCCATCCCAATCTCCATGGGGCATAGCTGTACCGGTTGTTCTCTGGATTGTCGCCAACGCAGTAACCTCAGCTCTAGTTCCTCTGCACACATCACTTAACCATGCTACAAGGCTGGGGGCTGACACTGCTTTGCAGCCCTTGTCAACCCTCCTTTTCACCAAAATCATCGCTAGAACTACAAATCTGCATATTTGTCAATTAACTTTCATCCTACATAGTTAGCCAGCTGCCAATAACAAGTCACATTAACAAAGTGCCCCATGTGAATACATTCATTATGAAGTTGCTGTTGAAGTTGGCTATGCTTTTGTGTTTAGTCTTGTTTTGGATGATAAGGAATGAGAGGGCTTTAGGAATTTCCTCAAGGTGTTTTTGGCCAGAGGACATGTTTTTCTGTTAGGAGAAGGATCAAGACAATCTCTAAAATCCTTTTTTATATTCTTACTTGAAGGAGCATCAGGATTTGTGTGGTTAGATGCCTAAAGGAATATGAGAAGAGATTGAAAGCAGCAGTAGAATCACAACTGCTAACATCATTTAGGCTACCTAACATGGTGGTTTCATGTCAAACTTTAGCAAAGTAGTTTAAGGAAGTTATGAAGAAGGCTAGAGATAATGTAGAGAGGTTCGGTACGCATTTGGTGTGAGAAGCGAAAGTTGTCATGTTTGGAGGAAGTTTGAGTGATATTCTGAAGTGTGCCGATTGGTTGGAAATTGTATGTTCAAGAGATTTTATTTTAAACCAGCTGGAAGTGCTGTGGAAATGGTATGGCAAAGCTTTGAACATGCATAACACTGGCCTCGTGCCTTGCCATAAATGCAGATTTTTCACAGTCCAGTGGGGGAAAAAACATGATTGTATTAAACACACAGAGACAAATATTATCCTTCCTCAAGTTGTTTTCCATCCTATAATTTTGTTTTTTGGTCTGGATAGGTTAATAGGAAGAGGAAAAGAATAATTAAATATTAAGCTCTTCTTGTTTACATTTTCAGTAAGCGATACTACACACCCGTTTCCAGCACCCAGAGCCGGGTGGGGGAGAGAGACTTAATCTCCCAGTTGCCCCGGGCGGACGATAGTCACATCAAGCACGTAGGCGCTGGAGCGTCATTTAACAGGCAGAGGTGTCCTGCAGCGCATGACACCCGTTTCCAGCACCCAGAGCTGCGTTGGAGAGAGAGACTTCATCTCCCAGCTGCCCCGGCCCAGAGGAGGGTTCGCATCAAGCATTGAAAGCGCCAGAGCGCCATTTAACCAGCAGAGGTGTCCCGCACTGCAGGACACCCGTTTCCAGCACCCAGAGCCGCGTGGGGGAGAGAGACTTCATCTCCCAGCTGCCCCGGCCCAGATGAGGGTCGCATCAAGTACTGTAGGCGCCGGAGCACCATTTAACCAGCGGAGGGGCCAGTCTGTGCCAGGAAGAGCCAGGGAAGGGCCACCCCTTTGGTCCTAGCCTAAAGCGCCACGGGTTCGCATGGTAAGACTGAGCTTGGCTTGATATCTCCTGTTTTGCTCAGGACTCTGCCCGCAATCTTGCTAAATAGGGAGACGAAAGGCCTCAGCAGTACATGTGGGAAAAAATGGACTACTTTGAATGGCTCTCTGCATCACGCAGTTGTAGAGACCTCAAAGAAAATTGAGTTAACAGAACGTCATTTGTCCCTCAGCCCCAGGAGGCCATTTTATACCGGTCTCGCCTAGTCTCCCAGTTAAAAATGGCGTTGGGCCCATTGACTCTCTAATCTCTTCTGAGGTTTCATGTTTATCAGGCATTTAATCAGCTGGGGATACCTTTGTGACTGATGCAGCTTGCGTTATCCCAGAGATGGGAAGTGGATACACCGGTGGCCAAGCCGGCAAGAGGAAAAGAACTACAGTGGGCAAGTGGAAGCGGCCTCGTATTGTAACCCCCCCCCCCACGCACACACACACACCTGCAAACTGTGGGGGGAACATGGATGGAAATTTAAGTCCCTTGGAGGCTCTTGTTGGGGACTTAAAATCATCGATCTTAGATCATATCTCACTCAGCTTTACCTTACTTTATACACAATTGGAAGTTATTCAAAATAAGCTAATGGAACTGATTCCTCCTTTTTCCCCCCCACAAACCCCCTCAGCATTGCTTCCACGTCAGGAGGTGGAACAGGTGTCCTCTACTTTTGTGATTGTTCCAAGCCAAACCACAAGCTCAGCCCCATCCAATCCGTCTCGAGTTCCCCTGACTACAGACCCCGGTACCATTGGTATCAACCAGCTGGAAAATGGGCCCATATTAAATTTCACACAACCTGCTTCCGTGAAGAATGGTCCATCTGGCAAATCCATAAACTGTCTTGGTTAGTGTTAGTGCTGAAAAATGTTCCAACTCTTTCTGGCCAATCGCATGAGGATTTTTAGGGTCTGAAGAAGTGGTCAAACCCCTTTTAGCATTGGTGGGTAATCAACCACATTTTCCTTATTATATCCAGGTATTACTGCTAGGTTATTTCTACAGGCCATCTATATTGTCCAACTTCAACCCAGCAATTGTTAACAACGCCTCCACATCAACATCTAACAGCTGTGGCTTCAATATCCCAACTAGGAACTCATTTGAGCCCATATCCGCACTGGAGGATTTAGATTGACGGTTGAAGGATTTTACTCCCCTTCCTATCATTGTACCTCCTTCTCATTTGCCAGAGCCCCAGACCTGCCAATTTTCAGGGGCCGTTGCCCCTTTCCAGAATTGCGGCTGCAAATACAACATCGAGGATCATACCCCCGCCCTTGGGCGACAGGATAAGGATTTGATTGGTGCCGCCCCCATGGGAATCACTATAAGAAACCATGACAAGAAGCCCTTAAGCATAGCGTCCTGGAATATTGAGGGGGCTCGCATCAAAATTTAGAACCCAGACTTTATAAACTTTAAGAATTCCCATGACATTATTTGTTGCCAAGAAACCTGGTCTTTGTCTGATTTTACCATCAACAGGTTTCAGAAGCTCTTTCAACCTGCCTTACGCTCTAAGGCAGGTAGAGCGAGTGGGGGATTGGCCACTTTTCCATCAGTTAAGGTCACGGACATTAGCATTACAAAATGTTCGTTCTCACCATATTTCTTGGTCTCTTATCACTTCCTGACTATGATATTGTTAATTAATTTTTATTATAATGTTTTTAAACATTCGTCTGGGGAAATTATTGAGCAGTTTAATGTCTTTTTAACCGATTTCTGAACGCACTGCTTATCTCATTTCAACCGGGGATTTTAACATTAGACTTTGTCGACTTTCAGATTCTAGGGTTTGTGGTTTAAGTGATGGTCACTTACACAACATTATCTACTTTTACCACTCTGCTTATGACGATGCGCTAAACAACCTGGCACTTAAACACAATTTGGTTTTCCCGAGTGATGTGTGTGGCCTAGAGAACGCTAGTGTTCCCACCTTTACAGCAAACTTATCAGGGAGCACCAAAGATTTTTTTCTTTTGTCAAATAAATTGTGTACTTATCTCTCTGATTATACAATAGTTAGTAGTTGTGTGAGTGATTATAACCCACTCTGCATCAAGCTGGCCTCCTATGTTAATTCTACTAAATTAAGTCGTCCTGACAATTCGAAGCTCTCCAAGAAAAAAGGCCTCAAATTGAAATGGGAGAGGTTGACGCACTAGCCTTCAACTTTCTCATTGTAGATAAGGCAAGGGCTTCCATCATGACCTGCTTATCTGCAGAGGCGGGCGATGCTTTGATCCATTCCGAGTTTTCAAATGTCTGTAATATTATTTCTGATATTCTCATATCCTCCATTTCTACTAGGCCTTGATCATCACCTTGCTGGTTTAATTCAGCATGCTCTACTGCACATAGTACTTTGATGGCCGCACTGAAAAAATGTCCTAGGGTAGTGTAACAGAGGCACCCTGGAGGCCTGTGGTTGGATCCCCAGGGGCACCGGGAATCCCTGTTTGACGGTCTCGACGTGGCGAGACACTCCCCCACTTCCGGACCTGAAGGACTGCCAGCTGGTGTCCGATGCGAGGAGGGCCAGCTGGAGCGGTCTCGGGAGGAGAGAAACACCGATGCAGGAGGAGGAAGAGCAGCGGGAGAAGTCGAGAGAGAAGAGTGACGGCGATTCCGGTGGCAGAGGAGAAGCGGATCAAGCTCAACCATCCCCGGTTCCTGGCACGGAGAAGTGGAGCGAAGCAGGACGCCCAGAGACCCAGAGGGAAGGCGAAATGGGCGAGGCAGCCGTGGCTCCATTATCGAGCCACGGCCTCAGGCAAGTAACACGAACTGCTGCGCGCTACGTGAGTGGGTGGTTTCTGGCTCACGCCTATCTAACGGGCCTGTAAGGGTTGTGTCAGGAGAGACATTAGAGATCCTGGGAGCAGGGTCTCTTTTGGAGTTACTGTTCCTTTATAATTTTTTGACTTGCATGTTTGAGTGTACATCGGACACAGTCTGGAAGGTGGGGAAAAAGAGTAAGGGAAGGCCTGTTTTATTTTGTTTCTTCCCACCCCCTCACGGTTTCTTTTCCTTTCTACGAGCAAACACTCCTGAATAAATCCCCTCACTTGAAAACGGTGGTGAATCGGTGACAGACCTAGTAAACCCCTTTTTGCATGAACATTAATGGCCTATGCCTTTGATTCTCTGAGGGTACTCTGCTCCAGTAAATAAATCAACAAGGGTGTAACAGACGATCCGAACAGTGAAGTAACTAAAAGGATAAAGAGAAGAGGAAGCCCCGGAGAGCCCGAAAAAAGAGAAAATCCCGGAGTATTTGGGACTTTTCACTCAGTAGAAACTTCAATATATCTTTGTTTTGAGCAAACAGAATACTGCCTGCTGTCTCGTCCTGTAACAGGTAGCTTCCGAAGTTAAGTTAGCTAGGGGTTTATATAAACAAACCTTAGAAGTTTGGAAGTCCGAAATTAGAAGCAAAGCTTCGGAGGACCTTCAGGAGGCTGGCAAAGCGAGAAATAGTGCTAAGGTCCAGGAGGTGGGTAATAGACCCTTCCTTAAGGAGCATGATGAACCTAGCATTAATGCAGTTATTCCCATGAAGGCTTGGGTCACACACTTTACAAAAGATTTTTCCCCCGTGGACATTCCCTTAGGCCACGATAGAAATCCTCCCCCGATCTAGCATATGATCCCCAATATCCTATTGACGTACAGGAGGTCATTACTGCCTTAAATAAGTGCATCGAAGGCAAAGCCCCAGGCCCAGATGGGGTCCCAGCGGATTTTTTTTTAATCAAATCCTCTTCTGTGGGCACCCCTACTCACAAATGTGTTTAGATCTTGTTGCAACACAGGCCTATTCCACAATCATGGAAGTCTGCCATTGTTTTCCCAATATTTAAAAAAGGGGATCGGTCTAAGATGTTTTGTTATCGGCAAATTTCCCTGATTGATTCTAGCGCCAAGATCTTAGGCCATATTTTATTGTCCTGCCTTGAAGAATGGGCCATCACAAACAACATTCTGTCAGAGGTGCAATTCGGCTTCAGACAGAGTATTGGGACAATTGAGCAATGCTTGAATTTGTACCCAATTTGGGGAAGTACGTAAAAGCCAAGAGAGTCTCTCTGCACCTTGCTTTTATTGACTTATCGAGTGCCTTCGATCTTGTTAACTGCTCTAAGCAGTGGGAAATAATGAGTAAAATTGGAGTTGAACAGGATTTATTGTCCCTCATAATGCGCCTCCAACAGGACCTTACAGTCAAGATTCGTTACGGCCCCTCATGCGAATGTTCCCCGAGCATTAGATCAAATAGGGGTGTTAGGCAGGGGTGCATTTTGGCTCCTTTTCTCTTTTTGCTTTATATAAATGAAATTAGTGAGTTTCTGACCAAGAACTGTTAAGATGTCCCTCGTATGGGCCATACTTCTAGCCCCATTTTATTACATGCGGACCACACAGTTTTAATAGCCCGAACTGCAAATAGCCTAAAGCTTCTTTTAGACCTGTTTTTAACATATATGGAGGACCTAGATCTTAAAGTTAATTTCTCAAAGTCCTATATTATGACTTGTCACTTCAGCACCAAGTCAAATAAGTTTAATTTTTAAAATAAATTGACAATATGATTAGGTGTTTTATTGGGAATATGTGTTTGATTAAGATATTAATGCTGATACATGATTAATAACAGGAGTATTTATATGTTTACACACAAGTGTTAACAATAAGCATTGACACGAGAGAGATATTTTGTTGTCTTGAAGGTGGTGGTCAGAACTGGCTTTATCCTACTGAAACGCATCGACGCATATACAGTGCTAAATTTGTGGAACATACTGGCACACTAGTGGAGAACCTTGTCATAATCATGTGTCTGCATTGATTATTTGTACAAATTAGGAGACAAATTAAGACAGAGTGTATCGTCTTGTGTGTTCTCTCTTTTCTTTTCTTGTATATATATATATATGTTGACTATATGTGATCTTTATGATGTTATGCACTTTTAACAAAGAAAAGTCTTTTTAAACATTTAGCTTCTTATGTGATGTATGTTTTATTATGTACATGAAGGATGAGATTATATTACATGTATACTGGATTATGAAATAATTATTAAATATTTTATACAGTCCGTAACCATTGTGGCACTATACTTGTATTTGGCGTTGTATGCATGAGTTGTGGATAAGTCTGAGATTTATGTGAAATGGAATATTAATGAATGAGTCCTTGTGGTGATTTGGGATTCCAAAGGAAACATTTTGTGACTTTAAAGTCTGATATGGAGTTCTGTCCCTTTAGATTGAGGGGCCCCTCTCATTTTATTTCCTTTGTGTTTATTTTCCAGCAAGGAAAGAAGGAGGATGGCTATGGGTTCTGTGGTTTTGTGCATTAACTACAATATTGGTTTTAATTTTAATATTAAAGAGCTATCCTAGTTGTTGCTGTGTATGAGGGCAATAAAGGAGGTCTGCATAATATTTGCTTCAGTGTCCTAAATCATCTTCCGACCAGGTTGTGGAAAATTTGTGTTAAAGACACATAGTTGTCAACCACGGGGTTGTTTTCCATAGAGGGTTTCCAAATGATGTCCAAGACAACAAGAGTGAAACTCAGGATGTCTATGATGTCACATTGAACACTGAAGTAGAAAAGTCTCTGTTATTGGCAGTTATCCATTCACAGTTATCTGTTCATTAAGAACCACAATTCCCTTCAGCAGTACCTAATCTTCATATATAAAAAATGCTGCCAGGGCCAGTTACTAGTATTGTTTAAGGGCCAGACCAAAGAGATGCCAAATGCCGAGATTAATGAATTCCAAGGCAGTCTAGTCTTGATTCCACCTCATATCTTAGTCTTCTTCCACCCAACTCTTCAAGTCCCCTTAATTCTCTCATGCATGTTCCTTTTTATATCTTTCATTCATCCTTTTACCATTTTTTGCCATTCTCTCTCTTACTCAGGGTTTACATCTGATGATGAAAATGAGATCCCGGTCCCCAAAAACTAAGTGTCATTGGCACCACCAGTAACTACCAGCATAACCCAACCTAAGATGATGCAAAGGATCAACTGTGTAGGGTAAAATGATTAATGCGGATCCATGAGCAGCATGACCTCCCATACTGTCTCGCCTCCAAGTCTGCCTTCACTAATCCTATATATTAAAGAAAACATACCTGGCGCCCAGCTACCCTTACCACTGTGTTTGTCCCTCCCTTCTTCCCAGAAATATATTTGGAAAGAAAACGACTCAACTTTATGCCACCAACCCACAATTCCCTCTGCAGCAACCTCCACAATCCTACCTAATAGCAAAGGCATTCAAAAATAGCTGGCACACTGCCAACCTCCTGACCATGCACTGACCCTTTCAACCCCCACCGATTAAGGTCAGAGTTCTTTGTTAGCAATGAGGGAGTGGTGAAGACAGTGGATGGGCATCTACCATTCTACCAGGAGAGGATGTGGCGCAGCGGCCAGAGCTGCGACTCGTGAGCTGGGGGTTTAGGTTTGAGTCTCAGCGCAACATCCTGTGATTCTGGGCAAATCACTTAATCTCGCCGTGCCCATGGGCATCGCCTGGATACCCTCACAGGTGATAAGCCGCACTATATAAATCTACAAACTTACTTACTGGCTCCCTTAGATCTCTGAAGACCTGGGGAAGGAAGCACGAGAACTGGCTTCAGAGCCCAGTTTACGCTGCTCGGACATTCAGAGCAGTGAAGAACAAATTACTTACCTTTGGTAACACTCTTTCAGGTTGATACTCTGTCTAAATGGTGCGGAATCAGAGGCTAAATAGAGTGTCCACCATTACCAAAGGCAAGTAACTTATTTTTATGATGGATACTTCTAACCACAGATTCCTCAGATTGTGAACAGATACAATTGCAGTACCTCTTTAGGTGGTAGGTCTGTGGAATGGCTTAGATCAGGAAATCCTGCAGGACAGATCAGGCAAAATGCCCATCCCGCCGGACCTGGTTATCGAGGCAGTAGTGCTTCGTAAACGTGTGAACTGATGCCCATGTAGCAGCCTGCAGATATCCAAGACTAGTCCACTGCATACCAGCACAGTGGTGGCAGCCTTTATTCTAATAAAATAATCACATGGTCCTTTCTGAGGCCATTTCTTGGCTAATCTTTTGCAGATTTTGATACACAGGACAATCCATCTAGAGATGGTTCTCTTCTGCACAGCTTTTCCGTTCTTTGTCCCAGAGAACCCCACAAAGTGATGATTGCTGGCCCAATGGTCCTTGGTACAATCAGTGTAAAAGCTCAGAGTTCTCTTTGAGTCTAGGGGATGAAGTGTCTCTTCCTCGTTAGATGGAAGAGGCAAGCGAAGGAAGCTGGCAGGGTAATGGGGTGTCCCACGCTGAAAGGCATGACAACTTTTGGGAGAATGGCGATTTAGTCCTGGGCACTAGTTTGTCCGGGAAGGTTGTGGTATACAATTGCTTGACAGCTAGTGCTTGTAGTTCACTCACACTATGAGCTGACATTATTGCTATGAGGAACACTGCCTTTAAGGTAAGCAAGCGGAGACAGCAGCTGTGCACTAGCACAAATGGAGTGGACATGAGAAAAATGAGACACAGAGGTTCCACTGAGGCATCCCAAATGGTGTTGGCAGGAACGTATGGGTAAGCCCTTGTAGAAAACGCATCACAACAGGTGATTTGACTAAAGATTGCTGATCAGGTAAACGTGAAAAGGCTGACAGAGACAGTAAATAGCCTTTAACTGTCACCACAGCAAGGCCTTGCTGGGCCAAGGATAAACATAAGAGTAATATGTCATACAACAGTGCCTATAAAGGTTGGATATTTCAGAAGGAACTCCAGAAAACAAACCTCCCAGTGTCCTGCATAGATTATTTTAGTTGCGGGACGCCTGGTTGTTAGGATGACACTCAGTACTTCAGAAGGGAGATCAAAAGCCGCCAACTGTTTCTGCTCAATTTCCAAGTATGACGGCGGAGGCTGTGCAGGTTCTGGTGCAGGACCCTGCCCTGCTGCTGCCACAGGTCATCCCAAAGGGTCAGAAGGATCAGAGGATAGATGCTCATGGCCAGAAGTTCTAGGTACCACACTATCCTCCCCCATTCCAGAGACACTAGGATGACTAGGACCAGTCTGTCCTGTTCTTCCTCAGAACTTTGGGCAGGACATGCGGAGGCAAGAAGGCGTACAGGAGTCTTGTACTCCAGTACAAGCAAAAGGCATCTCTCCCAAGAGAACTGCCATGGGAACTCCAGTACACAAAAGTATGTACACTTCATGATCTCAGCAGTGGCGAAAAGATCGAGCCCGGGTCCTAGCCATTGTTGGAAGATTCCATGTGCCAACTCTGAGTGCAGCTGGCATTAGTGATCCATAAGGCAACGTCAGCTGAGTTCATCCACCCTGGTGTTTAAAGATCCAGCCAGGTGCTGTTAGACCAGGGAAATGCCCTGATGATTCAGTAAGGATAAGTTACTTACCTGTAATCCTAGTTCTCTTCCAGGGGTATACTCATCAATAGTCAAAAGCACTGAATAGTCCCGCCCACGTGCGGGGACCCCGGAGCATATACAAAATACATATATATATGTATGTTTAGTCAAAAAACCTGTACATAGTACTTTCAAACATACATATATACATAAAACATGCAGCCTAACATCACTGAAACAGGCTAAGATGCCAAAATTGCATTGGATGTTTCATTTAAAATAAAATGGGGGGGGGGGGAGGGGGGGGGCGTGGCCAGGCCGGCTCCACTGCCACGGTATGATTCCTACCTGAATTCATCGGCGATTGTAGTGTCCACGGCAGGGTCACGGACCGGAGGACAGCAGGAAGCGACAGGGGGTGAAAGTGGCGTCCCTGGCTGCCTAGTGACGGAGGTAAACGCCGGACGAAGGGGTGCCTGTGAGATCGACAGCAGGCAAGATGGCGGCACCCGCATCCGAAACCCAGTAGAAGGTTAAGACGCAATCGGGCGGGCAGGCTCCCCTGGGGCAGGAATAGATGATTTAGCCTCACCGCGGACGCTCGATACCAGTGGTGGCAGTAAAGGGGCCCGAGACCTCGCCGGCAGAGTCAGTGAGCCGCAGAGGGCCCTGGGGCTGATGTCACCGCTGAAGACGCCACACGTAAGTACCCACGTGCACCGCACTCGCTGCCAGAAGTGAGTGGGGAAGGAGGCGAGCCACTACATAAGCCTCCTTTAGGGGTCTGAGGGCCCATTGAGAGGGTAGAGAGATCACACAACACGGCCCCATAAGATTGCAGTTCTGCCTGACCCCAAGATGGCGACCCAAGGGAAGAGATGTGCAAGACGGGGGAGAACATTACCATAGGGACTGCTGATATAACAGACAGTGCCCTGTGATGGAGTGCGACGATACTCAGCTGGCACGGTGAAGCATAGCCGGGAGAGCAAACAAAGCTGAGAAAGAGAGGTGCCCTATGGGGGAATTCCCGCCTGACCCTAAGATGGAGACCAGGGACCAAGGCAACGAGTAGGTGGAGGCCACCAGAGCAGATCCACCAGCATTCGACGCCCCCCTCCCGTAGAAGGGGGTCATCGACTAGTGGTGGCCAACGAGCAGCAGCGGCCCCACACGAGCAGAACCAACGGACCGCACCTATGCCACCTAAAAAATCAGCAAGTAAGGTCACAAATGTTTTCACTACTATGGAGAAGAAACTCGCGAAAGACCAGAGAGACGCCACCGCGAGCATGGCACTTACTAAAGCCGACCTCCTGGCCTCCCTAAGGGAGTTTAAAAACGAGCTACGTACGGAATTGAAACAAGACAAAAAAGCCTCCATGGAGCAACTCAAGGCCAACCTTACGGAGTGTATGACCACACTCCAACAAGATGTCGATTCCATTGGTACAAGGGTAATGGAAGTGGAGGCCCAGGCCCAGGAGTTGGACAGGCGGTCAGTAGACACACATGAACAAGTCCAGGACCTTCATAGTCCGCTTCAGCCAGCACTTCTGAAAAACGAAGATCTTGAAAATAGGTCCCGGAGAGACAATATTCGAATCAGGGGCTTGGAGGAAAAAGCCGAAGGCCCGGACTTAGAAGCGTTCGTCGAAGGGCTCTTTGCGGAAATAGTGAGCCCACGTATAATGAAAATCAAAATAGATAGAGCACATCGGGTGGGGGCACTGTCTGAGGGAGAAAGACGACGAACCTGCGACGTCCTCGTCAAGCTGCGCTCTTTTAAGGTGAAGGAAGCCATACTGCAAGAGGCCAGGAAAAAAGACAAGATCTCCTTTCAAGGTTTTAGCTGTACTTTATTTCAGGACCTCGCCCAGTCCACACTGCAAAGACGGCAACTCTTCCGGCCCCTGACAACAAAGCTACGAGCCGACAACATCAGATATCGATGGACTTACCCGTTCAGGCTTGCCTTCGAATTGAATAATAAGGTACGGCATGTCACAGACGTGGAGAAGGGTCTGGAACTCCTGGGGCTCCCACCTACTGAAGAATCAGTGTCTCAAGTTTCTGCAAAAGAGGGAGGTACCGCTCATAAGACGCCTCCTCAGTGGCGAACTGTACCAAAGGGGAGGCAAACCAAGATGTAAGATGACTTCAACGTATGTCTGAGATACTTCGGCGACCACAGTCTATCATATCCGCGAACTCCTAAGAGATGCCGGAATGGTGGACCCGGACAGGTCAAGAGGACATTGACTCGAATTGGCAGGGGGGGCCTACCTCCTACGGTCTTCGGGGATGATAAGGACAACATACAGATACACTACATGTTTTAAAGATCAGAATCAGCCAGGGCGGCGGGCCTAGACCGCGACGCCCGCCAACACGTCCTTCAATGCGAGGGACGGCAGCGGTGGGGGCCAATGGGCTCCCTGGCTCAGGTTTCTTCATGGTTCAGGGTTTTACTGTTGGGGAGAGGGACTTGTTTTGGGGTAGGTGGTGTCCACACGGTGGTCATAGTTCGCCCACACTGCAACTCTGCAACGGGGAGTGCCCGGTCACAAAATTGATGGGGGAGGCTGAGGGGGACAAACAGGAGAAGACATCAGTCCACACTTTGTCGAGGGTGAGACGGAAAGAGAGGGTGCTTAAAAATCAAGATAGTTAGTATAGCCTCCTGGAATGTCAAAGGATTAAATTCCCCTAACAAGCGCCAGAAAATTTGGAAATATCTAATAGATCATCAACACGACATAGTGGCACTCCAGGAAACCCACCTAAAGCGGTCGGAGGAACACAGGCTCCGACATAAAAGCTACTGTCTAATATACAGGTCGTCCGCGGGGACAAAACAAAAAGAGGTAGCTCTTCTCTTCCACAACATGACCAAATTCCAAACAGAAGGCATAAAAGAGGATAAGGAGGGGAGAGTGATTATGGTAAAAGGGAAACTCCAGGGGAGGTTATGCACCTTTGTTTCAGCCTACGCACCCAACACGGGTCAGTCAGCCTTCGTGACCTCCGTGTTGAATATGCTGGGGGGGTTCGCAGAAGGCCCAATATTCCTCATGGGGGACTTTAATATGGCGTGGCAAGCATCAGAGGATAGCACACACTCATACAGGACACCCACAGGCAACTTCCCTAAAGGTCTGAAACAGGTCTTCCATACAATGCGACTGATCGACGCGTGGAGAGCAAGATACCCAACCACTAGGGATTACACCTTCTTTTCACATGTACACCGGACGTATTCGCGGCTGGACTACATATTCCTCAGCCAGAGTCTCCTGGGGTCCCTTCGGGCGGCAAAGATTCAACCGATTACCATTTCAGATCATGGCCTTGTATCGGTTTGCCTGTCCTGGCATAGTCCGCCGTCGGGCCCGCCGCGCTGGTTCTTCCCTGTTTCATTGACAAGGGATAGACTGTTAAGAGATGAGCTAAGGACAGCAATTAAAGAATATTTCCAACTGAACCACTCACTGCCACCTCCCCGCAAACAATTGGGACGCCTTTAAGGCAGTGTTGAGGGGCAAATGTATCGAGCTGAATGCCACACTAAATAGGCAAAGAGCTAAAGAACGCAAAGCACTAGAAGCGGAGCTCCAGATAGTAGAAGCAGAGCATAAAAATACCCCCTTTCAGGCGCCTACAACGCCAGGTCAGTGCCCTCAAAGGGAAACAACGCGATCTACACCAATAGGGCAGAATATACCCTCCTTAGACTGCGTCAGTTAGCCTATGCCCAGGGGAATAAAGTGGGATCCCACCTGGCGAGACAGCTCCGGAAAAAGAGAGAGAAGGAATACGTACGGGGAATTAAGGGTGAGTGTGGTGTAGTGGAACACTCTGACAAGGGTAAAGCGGATATCTTTGGGTCCTTTTATAGTGCTCTCTATCAAGCAGGGAATGCCTATCCGGCAGCTCAAGCCTCTTACCTAGAGTCAGTCTCGCTCCCTAAGATCTCCGCAGAGATGAGAGAGCAACTAGGTGCCCCCATTACTGAAGAGAAAGTGGGTCAGGCGGTAGCGGTGCTCAAACCCAACAAATCCCCAGGACCGGATGGGCTGAGAGCACATTTCTATAGAATCAATCAATCAATCAATCATGTCACTTATAAAGCGCACTACATACCCGCGAGGGTCTCAAGGCGCTGGGGGAAGAGGGGGGTGGTGCTGCTACTGATCGAAGAGCCAGGTCTTGAGGAGTCTTCTAACGGCCAGTAGGTCTTGGGTCTGTCGGAGGTTGGTGGGGAGGGTGTTCCAGGTCTTGGCGGCGAGGTGGGAGAAGGATCTGCCGCCGGCGGTCGTTTTCCGGATGCGGGGGACTGTGGCGAGGGCGAGGCTGGTCGAGCGGAGCTGGCGGGTGGGGGTGTAGAAGCTGAGTCGTCTGTTGAGGTAGGCTGGTCCGGAGTTGTGGAGTGCTTTGTGTGCGTGGGTGAGGAGCTTGAAGGTTATCCTCTTGTTGACAGGGAGCCAGTGCAGGTCTCTCAGGTGGGGTGTGATGTGGCTGCGTCGGGGATGTCGAGGATAAGACGTGCAGAGGCGTTCTGGATGCGTTGCAGCCGTCTCAGGAGCTTAGCCGTCGTTCCTGCGTAGAGGGCGTTTCCGTAGTCCAGCCTGCTGGTGACGAGGGCCTGGGTGACTGTTTTTCTTGTTTCGGTGGGGATCCACTTGAAGATCCTGCGGAGCATTCGGAGGATGTTGAAGCAGGATGAGGAAACGGCGTTGACCTGCTTAGTCATGGAGAGGGTGGGGTCGAGGATGACCCCTAGGTTGCGTGCGTGGTCGGTGGGTGGCGGGGCTGTTCCCAGTGATGTTGGCCACCAGGAGTCGTCCCAGGTTGAAGGGTTGGAACCAAGGATGAGGACCTCCGTCTTGTCCGAGTTCAGCTTCAGGCGGCTGGTCCTCATCCATTCGGCGACGGCCTTCATTCCTTCGTGGAGGTGGGCTTTGGCGGTGTGAGGGTCTTTGGTGAGGGAGAGGATCAGCTGGGTGTCGTCGGCGTAGGAGATGATGTTGAGGTTGTGCTGTCGGGCGACGTGGGCGAGGGGTGCCATGTAGATGTTGAACAGCGTTGGGCTGAGGGAGGAGCCTTGGGGTACGACGCAGATGATCTTGGTGGCCTTGGATCGGAAGGGGCGAGGCGGACGCTTTGTGTTCTGCCGGAAAGGAAGGATGTGGTCCAGTCCAGGGCCTTCTCTTGGATCCCGGCGTCGTGAAGGCGTGTTCGTAGTGTGTGGTGGCAGACCGTGTCGAAGGCGGCTGATAGGTCCAGGAGGATGAGGGCTGCTGTTTCTCCGTTGTCTAGCAGGGTCCTGATGTCATCGGTGGCGGCGATGAGGGCGGTTTCGGTGCTGTGGTTGCTGCGGAAGCCGGACTGGGAAGGGTCCAGGATGTTGTTCTCCTCGAGGTAGCGGGTCAGTTGTTTGTTGACGATTTTCTCGGTGACCTTCGCGGGGAACGGGAGCAGAGAGATGGGTCGGAAGTTCTTGAGGTCCTTGGGGTCTGCCTTGGGTTTCTTGAGTAAGGCGGTGATCTCGGCGTGCTTCCAGCTTTCCGGGAAGGTTGCTGTCTCGAAGGAGATGTTGATTATTTTCCGGAGATGGGGCGCGATGGCTGTACTGGCTTTGTTGAAGATGTGGTGAGGGCACGCGTCTAGCGGTGAACCGGAGTGGATGGTGTTCATGATCTCGCTGGTGTCCTCGTCGTTGATGTTGGTCCAGGAGAGCAGGCGGTTGGTGGTTGTGGGGGCAGTGGTCTCGGTGGTTGCCGGGGCGGTCGTGGTGTTGAAGCTGTCGTGGATGTCGGCGATTTTGCGGTGGAAGAAGGTGGCCAGTGAGTCGCACAGGTCTCGCGACGGCTGGATGTCGTTGGTGTTGGAGCTGGGGTTGGTGAGTTCCTTCACGATGTTGAAGAGCTCTTTGCTGTTGTGTGCGTTGTTGTCTAGGCGGTCTTTGAGTGAGGCCCTTTTGGCGGATCTGATGAGGTGATGGTGACTGCGGGTGGCGCTCTTGTGGGCGGCGTAGCTGTCCGCTGTCCGTTCGTGGAGCCAGATCTTCTCCAGTTTTCGGCATGTTCGTTTGGAGGCCTGGAGGTCTTCGGTGAACCAGGTGGCTTTCTTGCTGGTGTGGCTGTTGGGCGGATTCTTGAGCGGGGCGAGGGTGTTGGCGCAGTCGTCGATCCACTGTCTGAGGTTGCGGGCGGCGGTGTCGGGGTCGGAGGGTTCGGCGGGTGGGCTCAGGGCGAGGGTTGTGGTTAGCTGGTCTTCCGTGACTCTGCTCCAGCAGCGGCGAGGCATTTGTTCGGTGCGGTGGTGCGTGGTGGGCTTCCTGTAGGTGAAGTGGATGCAGTGGTGGTCAGTCCAGTGGGGTTCGGAGGTGTGGTTGAAGGAGACGTGTGGGCTTGCGGAAAAGATGGAGTCGAGCGTGTGGCCGGCGGCGTGGGTGGGTGTAGTCACAAGCTGTCTGAGTCCGAGGGTGGAACATATGCCTCAGAGCTCATCCCCCAGCTGACTACCCTTTTTTATTTCATCGCGGACAGGACAAAGGTGACAGATTCTATTGCCGAAGCCAGGATCACAGTGATCCCGAAAATAGGGAAAGACCCTCAATTCTGTGCCTCTTATAGGCCAATCGCCCTGTTAAACCTAGATGCGAAGTTATATTCGGCGATTCTAGCAGCTAGGTTAGAAGCTCTGATTCCCGACCTTATACACACCCAGACCAATCGGGCTTTATAAAGGGAAGACAAACCCATGACAACTTCTGCTGTACGCTCCATCTGATAGAGAAAGCATCTAAATATAAAATACCCGCGATAGTGGTAGGGCTAGACGCAGAAAAAGCTTTTGGCAGGGTGGACTGGGCCTTTATGTTTCAGGTGCTGGCAAGATTTGGGTTTGGGGCTCCTTTAATCAACATGATCAGAGCCAACTACGTGCTCCCAAGCGCACGGGTCGGTGAATGGGGCGTGTTCACGACCGTTCAGTCTCAGCAGGGGGACAAGACAGGGGTGTCCGTTGCCCCCTCTGCTGTTTGCCCTAAGCATAGAGCCGTTGGCAGCACGAATTCGAGCCACACAGGGGATACAGTTCGGAGGAGAGGAACAAAAATTGTCCCTGTTCGCCGACGATATCTTGCTGACACTAACCGCCCCACGCATCTCACTATCCGCCCTACAGAAAGAGCTGAAAACGTTTGAAGGTGTTGCAGGGTTCAGGGTAAATTTGAACAAGTCATCCGTCTTGAATATTGCGCTTCCAGAAGGAGAGGCGACACTGCTGAGGGGGGAGATCCCTTTTCAATGGGCCAAACACACCCTTACATATCTGGGAATCCAGATCACTCCACACTTGGCCGGACTATTCAAGGCTAACTACCCTCCCCTCCTTCACCAGATACAACAGGACCTCAAACGCTGGAAACCCTTATATATCTCCTGGCTGGGGCGGATCCACGCGATAAAAATGACTGTGCTGCCAAAGTTTTTACATTTATTTCAGGCCCTTCCGATTGACCTTGAGAGGGACTTTCTTCCCAAATTGAGCACACTTATCATACGATATATATGGCAAAATGGCAGGGCTCGCCTTCTGTTTCACACTCTAAGAAGGACGAGGGTGGGGTGGCGCTTCCAGAATTTGACCTCTATTACAAAGCGGCGCAGCTACGGGTGATAGCGGAATGGTCCATGAGGGAATAGGACAAACACTGGTTGCACATGGACAGGACTATTGTGGGAAGGACAATTTGGGATGTGATCTGGAAGCCTAAAAAGGACAGACCTCCAAACACCTATCTAAGTACCCCCAGGAGGACCACGCTAAGGGTTTGGGATGAGGTGACTAAGAAGCAGGGATGGATGACTTTCCCCTCCCCTTACACACCAATTCATTTTAAAACGGAGTTTCCCCCGGCATTACAGGAAGGGCCATTTGATGCCTGGAGGGAGGGAGGGTGCTTAATGCTGAAGGATCTATTTCATAATTTTGATATACTGTTTGAACACTGTCAGAGAGACTTCAAACTACCACCTAACGAACACTTCCACTATCTCAAACTAAAACATTGGGCTCTTCACCCAGATATAAGGAACGCAGCTACACGAGACCCCACTCCAGTGGAGTCGTTCGTAAGGAAGGTGGGTTCAATGAAGGGGGTGATTTCGTTCATGCATGGGCTTTTGTTATCCACGCTTCACGTGCCACGACCGAGGTACATGGCCTTTTGGGAGGGTTTAGAAGGGAGGGACATACTGGACAAGGAATGGAAACGTCTGTGGATAGACATAGCGAAGAGTAACCACTCTTTAGATCTTAGAGAAGCACACTACAAGACGCTCCTAGACTGGTATCTATACCCATCCAAACTTAAAAAGATTTTCCCGGAGACCTCAGAACTATGTTGGAGGGGTTGTGGTTTACTGGGGGATTTCCGCCACATATGGAGGGACTGCCCTACGATTCAACCGTTCTGGGAGGAGATCCTGGCGCAGATGAAAGAATTGCTGAGGGACCCTATCCCGGTTTCTATTGAGGCTGTCCTCCTGGGGCTTCGAGATCCATTATTGGACTATCAAACAAAGGCAGATAGGGCAATTACGTGGGCAGGTTTTGGGGCTGCAAAGAAGGCGATTGCTGCGGCATGGCGGAAAAAAGATGCTCCAGTGCTGGCACAATGGCACTCCCGTTTATGGAAAATACTCACCATGGAAAGGCTAGCGGACATTTTTAGAGACGAATATAAAAATGTTGAATATAAATGGGGACCTCTAGTGACATACCTCACACGGGGAATGCCGTTGGCAGTTTGCCCCCCCACGATGAGGGACATGCATCTTTTCCAGTTCTAGTTGAGGCTAGGACCCAACGCTGACATCTTGCATGAAGCTACGAAGGCCAGGGCAACATCCCATAGGACCGGAAATCAGAACTGTTGATTGGTCTTCCAAAGATTGCGACGGGTGCATAGACTGATGTGGACTCGAAAGCACCACCACCGGGGTCGTTGGGGAGAGGGAGGGAGGGGGAGGTGCAGGAGGTGGGGTTAGTTGGGATCTAGTTTTTAGACGTTGAAAATGTGAAGAACAACCACGGTGAAACGAGGCTATGGAGTTGTGATTTGGCTTATAGAGGAAGCGTTCACCACAGAAATAAGCAGCTGTGTTCTCTTTTAGGACGTTTGATTGTACTCTATCTTTATATGTGTGGCTTCACTTCAATAAAAAGAGTTTTGATATCAAATAAAATCGAGCCTATACAGCATTTCTGTAATAAAGAACATGCACTCTTCCAGTGTTCCCACACAGCCCTTTATTTTCAAAGAAAAAGGCAAGTAATAGCAGACAATTTGCCCATAGGCTGCATAGATAAAAACCACAACAGTAATAAACTGGCACCGTGCCTTTAAGACCTCCAGGAGCTCCCTGTTCCCATCATGCACCACAGGTGACAGTTAGGTCAGGTCTTTTTTACGGTGTACTAACATGTAGGAATCATAAAGCAAGACAGTAAAAAGCTACTATACCAAATATATTCGTCCGGGGAGGAGGGCGGGTTGCTTATGACTTTCATGAGTATACCCCTGGAAGAGAACTAGGATTACAGGTAAGTAACTTATCCTTCTCGTCCAGGGGATACTCATCAATAGTCATAAGCACTCAATACAGTAGCAAGCCCAGCCCCACTATCCCGAGGGCGAATATCAGTATAGTTACAACACAGTAAAACCTTCAAGGATAAATCATTTAAACAGATTCCTTAAAGAGGCTTGCCCAAACTGAGCATCCGCCTGAGTGTCAGAGTCTAAACAGTAATGGCGAGTAAGTGTATGCACTGATCACCATGTGGCAGCTTTACAAATCTCTGCAATAGGAAAATTTTTAAGAAGAGCAGTGGTAGAGGCCGTTCCCCTGGTAGAATCAGCCTTTGGTTTGCTAGGGAGAAGTTTATTGGACAACTGGTAAGACAATGTGATACATGAGACAATCCATCTAGAGATGGATTGTTTGGAAGTTGCACACCCAGTATTTATGGAACCATAGTTTACAAACGGGTGGTCTGATTTCCTTAATGCCTTGGTCTTATCTAGGTAGAACTTCAGAACCCTCTTAAGGTCCAGCGAATGCAAGGCCCTTTCTGGAGGATTTGAAGGATTAGGAAAAAAGGTTGGGAGAGTGATAGTCTGGTTAGTATGAGAATCCGAGACCACTTTAGGTAGAAAACTCAGATGAGTTCTAAGCACCACCCTGTTTGCATAAAAATGAGATAAGGTTCTTTACAGCACAAAGCTTGTATCTCACTCACTCTGCGAGCCGAGGTGATGGCCACTAAGAAAGCGGCCTTCCATGACAAGTGCTGCAGAGAGGTTTTATGGATAGGTTCAAAAGGGGCCCCCATCAACCTAGCATGAACCATGTTAAGTTCCCATGGATGGGGCGGGGATCTGATCAGTGGATAGAGTTTTTTTTAGAATTAAATCACTTTTTATTGACAACGCTCTGAATAAAAGCAATACACAGCAAGCCACCTACAACCCTATTGGGCCGGCTGCGATAATGGTATCAACACAGTCAGTGCAAACAGCAAGTCTTAAGTGCAGAAGATTGAATAGAGGATATACAGCAAGCCGCCTACAACTCATCCCTTGCCGGCTGTGTCATCTAGAGAGCAGAGAAAGCTGACCTATTGCCTAGATACTTCCAATAACAGTCAAAGTCAAAAGTCATTGCAGTACATCCCACAAAGAATGCCATCATACAAAAGTAGCTGCTGGGCCAATTAGCTTGCCTTTTCCAAACCTAAAACAAGGAAAGATACCCCAAAACTAAAACATAAATCACCAGATCCCCCTCCCCCACCACAACCCCGTCCGAGCGAGCCAAGAACCTTGGGGTTATTGCACTCAGGGAGAGAAACCGGGCTATAGCGATCAGAGGCTGACACCGGTGGCTTCTTCCTCCTGCTCAGCTGGGATCAACCTCAGTATGCGTAAGTATTTCGGGCAGGTCAATTCCCGAAATTCACAGGAGAGGATGGTTATGAAGGGAGCCCAAATGTTAGTGTAATCTAATTTATCCCCTAGGGTTGCCATCGACAGTCATTCCATACCTAGTAAAGTCCACAACTGTTGGAGCCACTGCTGGTGATCTGAGATTCGATCGGAGTTCCAGTTGGACAATAGCACACGGTGGGCAGCGTAGAGAGCTAAAGCCATCTGCCTACCCTTTATTGAGCGAAGCGGGAATGTTAATGCATTGGGTAGTCCTGGGAGTGTAAATGCGGGGAATCTGGGGATGGCAGTATCAAAGGCCCGATCGACCTCATCCAGAATCCGCTCCCAATATCTAGTAAGCTTCTGGCAGTGCCACAAAAAGTGTAGTAATGTGCCAGGACTGCCACAACCCCGCCAGCACAGACCATGGCACTGAGAGTTCCATTTCTGTATCCGGGAGGGAGTATAATATCAATAGTAAATGATTTTATAAGAAGTCTCTGTATGCACCGTGGTGCATGCTGTGTGGTGAGCTCTATAAAAAATGTAAGTCCATTCCTTATCTGACAATGATCTGCCCAACTCCTCCTCCCACCGCAACTGGCCCGGGGATCTACCCTTGTGCAACCTCAACGTCAAATGTGAGTAAATCTCTGAGATGATTTTTTTATCGTCTTTCTTGAGGAACAACCATTTTTCAAATGGAAACATAGGTCTACTTGCCTGGGGCCTTGTAGAAGCGCTAAGCAACGAATGTAGCATTTGTGAATGGAGAAATTGGCTCAGTTCTGACAAACCACAATCTTCCTTAAGTTGGGTGAAAGGAATAGGGCTGTTGTGATCAAAGAGACATCCCAGCCGTTAACACCCGCCCTCCGCCCATCGTCTGTCCGCACCCCTTCCCATGCCCGGAGGGAAGTCCGGGTTTGTTACTATGGGGGTCAAGGGAGAAGGGAACGTGGTGAGGCCCGCGGAGATTGCTACCCTAGCCCAGACTTGAAGCGTCAGGTGAGTTATGGGGAAAGAATAAAGCCCCCATGCTCTAGAAGACCTAGGTAGCCACGCCTCTATCCAGATACGGCGCCCCGCAACCGTCTGGTCCATGAAGACCCAATGTTTCTCCGTGAGTGGGCGATTCCACTCCACCAAATAGCGCAGCAGCGCAGCTTGATAGTAACGAGTCACATTGGGTATTGCAAGGCCGCCATCCCGCTTCGGACGCTGCAAAAGTTGTTTCTGCTGCCTAGGTAATACAATCCCTCAGATGAAACAATCAATATCCTGTTGGAGCTTATGGAGCAAGCCGGGGGTGGCTGCAGCGGAAGCGTCTGAAAGATATATAGGGCTCTAGGAAGGATGTTCATCTTTACCGCGTCAAGTCTACCAAACCACGACAATGGGAGCCGTTGCCAATGTAACAAATCCTTACGGATGAGGGCGAGCAACCTGGAATAATTGGACCCTGCGGTCTTCACCAGACTTCTACTGAGCACCAAACAAACATACGGTAGGTCCTCTGCGACCCATTCGAAATCAAACTGAGAGCGCAAAGTTCCTTCTGTATGCGAGTTGGAAGTCAGATTCAAGATTTGCGATTTTTGCATTTTAACCCGGAAGCCCGAGATCTGACTGAATGCCTGGAGGTCCGCAACAATAGCAGGGTGTGAGGTCACAGGGTGAGTAATGGAAAAATTGACGTTGTCAGCATAAAGACTAATGAAATGTTGATCTGCTCCAAAGGGAATGCCCTTGGTCCTGGGATTGTCACGGAGTTGTTAAGCGAAGGGCTCCATGTAGCAGGCGGACAGGAGTGGTGAAAGAGGACATCCCTGTCTCGTGCCTTGACCAATAGGGAAACCGGCGGACCCGACCCCGTTTACTCTAACCGCCGCACTGGGAGAGCTGTAAATGCTCACGATCCAGCTTCAAAAGCGTGTGCCCATGTCAAATCGTTGAAGAGTTGCAGATAAATAGGGCCAATGCACCCTGTCAAAAGCTTTCTCCGTGTCCATCGCGAAAAGCAAAGCCTCTTCACGGGAAAGCTGAACGTTGTCTATCAAATGACAGAGGTGTTTGTTATTGTCTCCACATTGTCGACCGGGGATAAATCCTGCCTGGTCCGGATCTACAAGGCCGGGCATCAGGGGATTAAGGCGCTGGGCTAAAATGCTAGCAAACAATTTTGCATCTACGTTCAACAGTGAGATCGGGCGGTATGAGCTGCATAATTTAGGGTCCTTCCTAGGCTTCGGGATGACTGTAATCGAGGCTTGGAGCATCGTTTCAGTGAACGTGCCAGTTTCGGCAAATTAATTGAACAAGCGTGTGAGTAAGGGAGCTAATTCCGAACAAAAGGTCTTGTAAAAGGCAGCGCTGAACCCATCCGGGCCGGGCGCTTTAAGGGGTTTCAACTAAGCAATCGCCGAGATCACTTCCTCAGTGCGGATAGGCTCATCAAGGGCTGCAGCATCGCCGGCAGGAAGGGGGGTAACCGCAGCCGTATCCAAGTAGGCTTCCGGATCCGAGGAGATCGAGGCATCATTTGCATATAACTCCGAGTACTAAGCCTGAAAAGTGTCTGCAATACAAGTGTCTCCGGTGGCATCCGCCCCGGAATCCCTACGGACCGCTTTAACTGCCTGTGCATACTGTTCTCCCCAGTAGAAGAACTCTGCGTAGTCCAGCCGGGACTACGGGAGACCAGAGCAGGTTTATAGACGGGCTACTCACCGAGACCAAATTGGGACATCGGATGAGACCCCTCCCGAGCCTCGATCAGCTGCCCAAAACCTTAACATAGTGTTTTTACAAGTGTCCGTAAGTACGTCGACACGTAAACCACACACCTTAGCGCGTGTGTAGGTATTTAACTTTTTTTCACGTGGCACTTTCCACTTTGCCACTCACTAGCTTCACCATCCGGTCCTGAAGAAAGCCCCTACCATATACCCTTTCGCGGGCTGAAACATGTACACCACTCACATAGTCAACCAAGGACAATTATTTCCTAAAAGTTGCACTACACATTTTTTTAACCATATCCTGAGCCGCCACTAATAAAGTTTACAGGCAAGGACTCTCAGAGATATTTTTAAGAATAATTCACGTCACATCACACATTAACACCACACCAGCTCCGCTGTAATCAGGCGTCGTAGCACAACCGGGGGGCATTCGGCCACCCGGTTGGGACCCCAATGATGAAGCATGACACCAACCAGGTTGGTGTGTGAGGGGTCTTTTAAACAAACCTAATGGGTCCATGTACTAACCACAGTAGTGATTGTACCATACCAACATAGTGGGTTCGTCCACATTTGTTTAGTCTATCATTATACTGGGGATACGGACGCACCCCGCATTTCCCTTGCTCTCTCATTGTTTTGCTATATGGTGCAGATGATTAGCCATCTTGTCTCGAGCAGGCCAGACCTCCCCAAGTCACCGTACTAACGGCTTAGCTCCCAAGAAGGCCGCCCACCCGAGCGAAGCCCGCACCTCTCGCTAAATCCAGTGTCCCACGCGTCGTGCAATCCCAGATGTAGGACTACGCCAGAGACCGTGTTCCCAGCTGCATCTATTGGCTTCCGACCATGCACCACATCAGGGTCTCATATAGCTCCAGGCGACAGTCAGCGAGGGAGCAATGAGGGCCATTACCCCCTGGTCCCGAAACAAAGGAGTTAGGGCCAGGACGATGAGGCTCCAGTTCCAAGCTCTAATTAGGCAGTGTCCACTGTGTGATGTGCAGACACTGTATCTCCAAGGCCCTCCGACCCAGCCCCGGGCCACCGCAAGGATCTCCAAGGCCTGCTGTGCAAGTGTACCGCCAGCCGTGCACTGGGTCTCTCCCCTCTGGACCCCTCACCATAAACCAGCTGGGCCTCGTCCCCGGCGGTGGTTTTGTGGAGGGCAAATGGGCGCAGCAATCCCAAGGGGGCGCCGTGCTATGGAGGCTGCTTTGGGCCCTCCTATGGAAGGAGCGCGGGTCAGCAGGGCATCACACAGGGGTTAGGTCCTCCTTCAGCTGCGCAGACAGTCGCCCAAGACAGTGCACTCCAAGGCCGATGATCCAACTTTAGGCCTGTTATGTGGTTATAGCGCCGGTAGCGCATCAAACTTTCCTCCTCGTGCCCCTCGCTGCGATACACTGCAGCCTCGACCCAAGCGGCACCTCTTCACAGGGCGGGTAGCCGCTGTCGTTACAGGGGGGGGGTATGTTCGGGCCACGCCACTAATGTCTACCAAGGCGGCGCAGGTCTCAGCCCCCCCACCCGCACTGTCAAACCCAAGGGGCAATGTTCTGGGTATCGCTCCCACGTACCTCGATCCAGGCCCAGCAGCGACCTCGCTGCGCAATCCTCTGCCTTCCGGGCCTAGGCCCGTATCACGATCCTCCGCCCTCGAGACGGCGCCGCTTCCTCGCACCGGCACCGTCGAATCCCCAGAGATAGTGCAACGGGACAAGGCTTGGTTGTTGAGCCGGGGTGCTGGTATGGGCTTGTACGCTGCTCCGCTCGCTCGGCCAGGAACCTCCCGCTCCCCTCTGCAATGCAAAATGGCCGCTCGCGGGAGACCCAGGCCCAGATCTCCGCGCTCCAGAAGGAGCATCAGGCTTCGATGGAATACAGTTCGACGCTGTCACCGGCACCCCGCAGCAATGGGAAACCTCTGGTGCCTCTTTGAAGGAGGTGTGGACGCTATGCCGATGCTATGGGCTTAATGGGGACGAAGCTTGAACGAAGCACGTCCGTTCACTCCGCCATCTTGGCCACACCCCCGATAGACTTTTTCTTAACCCCTCAAGGAAGTCTTTAACTACAGGTAGCTGAAAGAAAGAAACCTGCATAGGAGATTTTCTGTAGGCTGTAATAGCGGCTAGATGGACTCCTATAGAAGAAAACTGAAGGCCTGACTTGGCCAAGTACAGTAGGTAGGGTAAAATCACCTGCTCCTGACCCCGAATGGGATCATGGTCATTATTAATGCACCACAAGTAAAAACGCTTCCACTTGAAAGCGTACGATTTTCTGGTGGATGGTCTTCTTGCTTCTTTAAGTATGTTCATACAGTCTGCGGACAAATCTAAATGTCTGTACTGAAGGACCTCAGGAGCCATGCCGTCAATCGTAGAGATGAGAGGTTGGGGTGGAACACCTTCCCCCCGTTCTTGGATAGTAAGTCCGGTCGGCATGGTAACCTCCTGTGTGGGATCTCTGATAGTTGAAGCAGATCCGGGTACCACCACTGGCGAGGCCACTCTGGTGCGATCAGTATCATTCTGGTCTTGGCCCTGTAGAACTTGTTGATCACCAGAGGAATGAACAGAATTGGAGGAAAAGCATAAAGTAATGTCTGCAACCATTTTATCAAAAGCGCATTCCCTCTGGAACCTGGTTGGTGAAACCTGGATGCGAAGACGGGGTATTTTGCGTTTGCTGCGTCTGCAAACAGGTCGATATCTGGAACTCCCCATCGGCGGAAGATGTCCTGCGCGACGTCGTTGTTTAGCACTCAGTCGTGAGCTTCGACGAAGTCCCGACTTAGAGAGTCTGCCTGGATGTTGAGAGTACCTGGGAGATGAATTGCCGAAATGGTCAGATTTCATGCGAGAAGCCATCTCCAGATGGTCTGAGCCTACTATGAGAGGGGTCTCGACCTGTTTCCTCCCTGTTTGTTCAGATAATACATGGTTATGGTGTTGTCCGTCTGAATCAACAGGGAAGGTGTGCGGAAAGAAGGGAGCAGTGACTTGAGTGCAGATGTACCGCTCTCAGTTCTAACAGGTTGATGTGGTATCCCTGCTCTGTCTCTGACCAGAGTCCTTGTACCTGAAGAGAACCCATATGAGCCCCCCAACCCTGTAGGGAAGCATACGGGACTATTGTCTGACTGGGAAGGTCCTGATTAAAGGAACTCCTTTGAGCAGATGCGATCGTTTCATCCACCATCTGATTGAATCCTTGGCTGACTGAGGGAGAATCACCAAGTCTTCCCAGCGACCTGATACTTGTGACCACTGGTCCTCCAGAGATTGTTGCAGAGGGCGCATTTGCAGTCTGGCATGTGGGACGATGAAGATGAAGGACGACATCGAGCCCAGAAGTGAGGACACTTGCCTGACCGTGGGACGGTGAGAACGGAGGAGATTGCAGCACTTGTCATGTATTGAAGATAACCTCTCCACCGAAGGACACGCTTGCCCTTACGGTATTCAGAGAAGCACCCAGGTAGTGGATCTTTTGAGTTGGATTGAAGATCGACTTCTTGTAGTTGATTTGTAGGCCCAGATTGCTTAGCACTCGTATGCAGTATGAGAGATGACTCTGAAGCAGAGTGGGTGACGAGCTTTTCAGTAACCAGTCGTCCAGGTACGGATAGATGAAGATCTTCTGCTTGCGAAGAAAAGCCGCTACTACTGCCATGCATTTTGAGAATGTGCGGGGGGCTGATTTGAGCCCAAACGGGAGGACTTGAACTGGAAATGTCGAGACGCTACCTGAAAACGCAGGAATTTCCAATGTTTTCTGGAAATCGGCACGTGGAAATAAGCATCCTGCATGTCTATGGAGCACATCCAGTCCCCTTGGTGTAACTGAGGAAAAATCTGGTGCAGTGCCAACATGCGAACTTTTTCTTTGCGGATGAACTTATTCAAAAGCCTCAGGTCGAGTATTGGTCTGTACTCTTGGATAGGACCTCTTTTGCGTACAGAAAGTAGCGGGAATAAATTCCCTGTCCTTGCTGCGGAGAAGGAACTACTTCTATAGCGTCTTTCTTTAGTAGGGTGGACACTTCCTCTTGTAACAAGTGGTGACATTGAACACACTTTCCACGAGGTGGTACTGATGGAGGTGGGGATATGAATCTGAGCAAGTAGCCATTCTGCCCAATATTGAGTACCCACTTGTCTTTTGTGATTCTTCTCCACTCGTCCAGGTGAAATACAATACTTCCCCCCACCGGAGCGGGTAACGGAGATCGGGGAAGCCAGGGCTCATTGCTTAGCAGGTTGCTTCGCTGAGGAAGGTGTCTGTCTTGGAGCTCCCCTTCCTCGACCTGGTCTGCGCTGATGGTAATGCGACCTGGATTGTTGCATCGACGAGTGAGGGGCTTGAACCGTCTGTTGGAAAAACCCGACAGTTGTATGGTCGGTACTTGCATCTAAAGTCCTTCTGCTTCTCCAGGCCGACCGCTTTTAGAGTGTCCAACTCTGACTTCCTTTTGGACATCTCGTCATCGGCATGAGTGCCAAACAAGGAAGACTCATTAAAAGGAAGATTCGTAATCCTTCTTTGAGCTTCCGGTTTGAGGCCAGTGAGACGCAACCAGGCTGAGCGTCTGGCGCAAATACCATGGGAGTAACCATGTGCCGCCAAATCCGAGGCATCCGCAGCTGCGCTAATGACCTGGTTTGCAACCAGACCACCTTCCTGCAAGATTTCATGAAAATCCTGCTGGTCTTCTTTGGACAGCTTCTCTGTGAATCTAGATAAAGAGTCCCACAGAGATCTGTCGTACCTCCCCAGAAGTGCTGAGGCACTAGCCACTTTCATGAAGGATGCCGATGTACTGCACATTCTTTTCCCCAGAGAGTCCATGTGCTTACTCTCCTTCTCAGGAGGGACTGCAGAGGATGCTGCTCCAGGATGTGTTTCCCTGGCTGCTGCCACTATCACAGAATCCAGTGGCAGGATCTGATTGTAGGAACAGTGGATCCTGGTCAGGTGCCTTGTACTTTTTTGGGATACGTGGGGGGGCAGAACCTACCACAGCTGGAGTTAAAAAAGTCTGCAGCGCTGGTTCAAGCAGACCAGGAACCAAAGGGAGTAAGGGTCTGGCCCAGGACCTTTGATGTAAAGTTTTGAATAAAACAGATGCCGAAGTAGTTGGCAGAGGCATGTCAATGTTCAACTTGTTGGCACCCCTGCAGAGGACTTCATTAAAAGTGACCCTGTCATCAATTGGAGACACTCTAGCTGGGGGGGGTAGCAGAAAGGCTTGGTGAATAGTCTCTCACAGATGAGCTTGAGGATGTAGACCATGACGGAGACCTTCGCCTACTTGTTCTTGATTTGGAGGAAGGGCAAGATCTAGATATTCAGCAACAGGAATGGCGAGCTGGAGGAGACTTAGTTCTCCTAGGTGACCTGTGTGGAGACCTTCCCGTGGATGTAGCCGGTGGAGGACCAGCCGAGACTCTGGAGGGAGAGTATGTTTGAGAGAAGTCTGAATCAGGACTTTTGGGTGGAACCCTCCAATGTCGGACACTCTGTAGCCATCTTGGAGAAAGGTTAACAGGAGGTGTCTGTTTTCCCGCAACCGGAGATCCCTCTGGCGTGATTTGCACTATATTGATGCCTGGAGAAGAAGATGCTTCCCTCGACGTCGACCGTATGGACCTCGACGTCGATCTCGGCTTTCCTAGTACCTCCATTGAAGACAAGGGAGGTCTCGACGACGTGATGCCTGTCGCAGCTGTAGGATATACTTCTCTCGACATCGAACTGCAGCCAGAGACACTGACTGTGCCGCTTTCGACGTCAACCGCCTGTGTGGCTGCTGCGGGGTCCTCGACCGCCTGTGTGACGGCGGCGGGGTCCTTGATGCCGACTGCCGGTGGGACTACGGCGGGTTCCTCGACGTCGACCGCCTGTGTGACTGAGGCGGGGTCCTTGAAGTTGACATTCTCGACGCCGGCTGTGCTTGCTGTGACAGCGGCGGAGATCTGGACGTCGACCGGTGCCTCGACGTCGACAGGAATTTCTTCGACGTCGACCCAGACTTTGACGTCGACTTATGCCTCTCCGGTCTAACATACTTCAAGCCCTAAGTAGTATGCCTCGATGTCGACTTACGTTTTGACGGAGGAGGCTCTGAACGCTTCGACGGCGATCTATCCCTCAACATTGTAGCATGCCTTGCCTGTTTTTCCAACGTCGATCTCGATGCTGAAGGGGAACAGTCCGGGATCTGCTTCCTTTTTTATTCTGGAGAAGCAGAACGACGTTGTTTCTTCTCAGATCAGTGTTTTTCCCGAGAGGAGGGCTCTTCAAAAGCATGACTGCTTTCAAGGCCACTTCTGGAAGGTCCTTTTCCTCTCTCCAGTAAGGCATGCAGCTTTATCTTTTCTCTGTCGTGAAGTGTCTTTTTAGAAAATTGCTGGCAATAACAACACTTCTCTGGATTGTGTGAGGATGGTAAACACACAATACATACAGAGTGTGGGTCCGACTTTGCCATTTTCTTCCCACAGGAGGGAAATTTGTTGAATAAAGCTGGCATTTCTGACAGAAAAGGTTGGTAAAATTGTCAGAAAACAACTAAAAATGCTGCCAGCAGTCAAGAAACGTTGTATGAATGAAGAAAAAAATATCAGGAAATCAATTTCTGACTAGAACAATCAAAAATTGATGAGCTCAATTCTCCAGGATCCTCACAGAAGGAGCCGGAAAAAAGAACTGACCTAACTGTCACCTGTGGTGCATGATGGGAGCTCCTGGAGGTCTTAAAGGCACGGTGCCAGTTTTTACTGTTGTGGTTTTTATCTATGCAGCCTATGGGCTAATTGCCTGCTATTACTTGTCTTTTTCTTAGAAAATAAAGGACTGTGTGGGAACACTGGAAGAGTGCATGTTCTTTATTACAGGAATGCTGTATAGGCTCAATTTGATTTTAAATGAAAAATCCAATGCAATTTTGGCATCTTAGCCTGTTTCAGTGATGTTAGGCTGCATGTTTTATGTATATACATGTATATATGTATGTTTGAAAGTACTAAGTACAGGTGTTTAGTTTTTTGACTAAACATACATTATATATATGTATATATGCTCCGGGGTCCCCGCACGTGGGTGGGACTATTCAGTGCTTATGACTATTGATGAGTATCCCCTGGAAGAGAATTTCTGGATGCACAGGGCCTTCTGGCACAGGACCCACTCTGTCCTGTTTATTGCAGTACAAACAGGGCAGAGGTGCTTTCTGTGAGAACCTGCACCAGTTCCTCCAGACAGACATGAGGCAACTTGTCCAATGCAAAGCAAACCGCCCGCAACACCAACAAGTTGATGTGGAAGTGGGTTTTAGCTGGAGATCAGAGGCCTCTGATCCCCACCTCTCCCCAACTCAGCAAGCACGCTTCTGTTTCGACTGTCAGGTCTGGGTGGGGTAGAGAGAGGGGTCTGCCAATGGGTCAATTTCGGTCCATCAACCACCACTGAGATCTTTTGCAGTCTCCTCCAACACCTGGCCGGAATGATACAGGTTCCCTTGGTGCTGGTCCCATAGAGACTTCAGATCCCACTGCAGAGCTTGCATGACCCGCCTGGCGTGGTTCACAAGCAGGAGGCCAAGAAGTCTAAGAGCCGCTCTCACTGAGACCAAGTCCGAGGGCTGAAACATCGGGATCATAGCCTGAATATTGTGGACTGGGTGAGGCAGAGGAAAGGCTCAGAAAAGCACTGTATCAAGGATGGCTCCAATGAAGGGGAGAAACCACAAAATATACTTACAAATCCAACAGGAAAGGGAGGTACCCTAATACTTAGAAAAGGGACGGGGCTGTGAAGCAAAAAAACATTTTTATTTTTAAAGTGACAACCCTTTGGTTTAAAAGTGATCAATTTGTATATTTGCATTTGTTATCTGTTTTTGCTTTTTGAAGTGAATATATAAGCTACTCACGCAAGTATTGTCTTTGATGTATACTGATAAATATATGAACTTGCACCATTTGAAGACTTTCAAAAACAGAGTATATTTTTATATGTATAACGTTTTTAATAAATAATCTAAACTTTGAGTACATGATTTGTTTATGGTATTTTTAAGTTCATAGCTACACATCTCAGCATTGGGCATTTTTATCTTGTTTTTGCTATATTTTGAGTTTTGTTTGTGTTATAATAGTACCTATACCACATGATCCAAGCTTCAGGTATGTGTGTATAGCTGCCTGTTTATTTCTATTTCGTGCATTTCTCTCTGAATAGGGATTCTTGTTTTTGTGAAACCACAAAATAAATACCTGGGTCTAATAGAGGGAAAGAGAGGGAGCAAAAAGGGTGTACCTAGATTATGTGGAGTATTCCCTTTTAAGGACGAATTCCCTCACCCACCAGAGGTGGCACGTTTCATCATAGGGAACCTAATTAGACTTGGCGTGCAGAGCGGCCGGAGAGCAGTCACGGCGGGGGAGATTTTACCCTGAGCCCATGCCAGGGTCTGAGTTGAGGCCCCATTCCCGACATTAGTGGGAAATGACCAGTGGATCCATACTGTGGACATTCAATTGTACCACTTTGGTTGCATTTTGATATTTACTGTTTTCATTTTTTGCTATATCCCTTTGAGCACTTGAGCAGGAGCATTTGCTTTATAGGTCCGGAGAAATGCCGCAACACCTCTAAGGAGGGTCAAGGGCAGAAAAATGTCGACCTACTTCTTTTGACAAACCCAGCGGACATGACTACGCCTGCTAGGTCCGCTGCTTCGTTTTAATCCTGACCCAAGGACACATGAATACATTTTATCGCGTACTTTGGAGTCAGTTTTAGATCTCACATTTCCCATTCACGCCCTGCTGCTCCATCACCACTATGTGCTCATTAGTAAGATATTTATTTTACCTCTGAAAACATCCCTAAGCTTCTCCCTCTAGTGAGGGGGCCATAGCCCATACCGTGACTATGCATCACGATGTGAGGTTTCTATGATGAAGCATGCCACCTCTGGTGGATGAGATAATTCGTCCTTAAAAGGCAATACTCCACACACTGTTGGTACACCCTTCTTGATCCCTCTTTTTCCCTCTTTAATAGACCCAGATGTTTATTTTATGTATTATCTAAGTATTTGGGGAGGTAACTCCTGCTGGTCCCTAAATCTCCCTTGGCCCACTTTCTGTGGTTTGAGCCAATGAAGGGGAACCTCTGTGAAGGAGTCAGGTGTGACTTTGACATGTTGATTGAAAACCCCAGTGATATCAACAGGTTGGCCATCGTCTGGAGGTGGTCCACGACTATCTGAGGCTAACTTGCCTTCAGCAACCAGTCATCGAGGAATTGGAAGACTGATATTCCCAACCTCCGAGGTTTTGTGAACATCTAAGGCACACTGGTAAGGCAAAAGGGGGGCACTGAAATATGAAAGTGCACAAGGCCTACCTAAAACTGCAGGTAACGCCTGTATGAAGGATGGGGATGCGGAAATAGGCATCCTGCAGCTCCAAATCCACCCTCTAGCCTCCTGGATCCAGGGCAGACAGAACTTGGGTCAGGGCGAGTATCTTGAACTTGTTGTTCCTGACAAAGAAGATCAGTGGGCGAACATTGAGGATAGGATGGAGGCCTCCATCCTTCTTCGGCACCAGGAAGTAAAGGGAGTTACAACCAGTTCTGACTTCGGATGCCAGCACCCAGACTAAGGCTCGCCTGTCCAAGAGGGCCTGAGCCTCCCTATGTGGAACGGACAAGTGGTCCTCCTGGTGGCATTGTGGTGTAGGAGACATGTCTGAAGGGATGGAGAGGAAAGGGCAGGCGTACCCATTTTCGATGATGTGGAGCACCAATCGGTCTGATGTGATGCTGTGCCACCCCTGGAGGTAAAACGTGATCGGACCTCCTACCAGGCAACTGTGCACTGCTGATGGGAAATTGAAGTGGTTTTCAAGTGACTACAGAGGAAGGGGCTGGGGACTGTTTGGCTGTCGGACGGATCCCCAACATCTGCCTCGAAAGACCTGAGAAGAGTGCAGTGGTTGAGGCAAGGTCTGATGTGGCCTCTGCTGGAACCATCTTCCGAAGCCTGAAAGGGGCAGAATTGTTGGAGGAGCTGCCACAGATGTGGGCCAGTCTAAGTGATTATGCTGTTGCCTTGCTCTACTTAAAGCTCTCCAAGGCTGGCTCTGCCCAACCTCCAAAGAGACGTGTGCCATCAAATGGCATGTCCATTAGGGATTGTTGTATGTTACTCGAGAACCCTGTGCAGTGAATCCAAGCATGTTGCCTCACTGGTTCTGACTGCCCTACACAAGCAACCGGTAGTGTTCAGCACTGAGTATATGACATATTTGCAGCATCCTGACTGAAATGTATGATTTATTGAAGCTTGGTTCTGAGGTCATTGAGGACGGAGGACATGATTTCCGCCAACACGTCTCACAACCCATGCCAATACCCTCCCAGGAAGCAACTGGAGTTCACAGAGTGCAAGGCTAGGCTGGTGGAGGAGAGCATACATTTGGTAAACGTCTCCAAGTGTTTCGACTCTGTTTGGTGAGGTGGTCAGAAATGTGTTGAGGGTGAGACTGCTGGTAGAGGCATGGCCCACCAGACTCCTGGTGTTGGGTGTTGCAGGAGAAACGTTGAATCTCCAGGGGCAGGTCTGCGTCTCCTGACTAGAGAACTCGAGTCGCATCAGTATTAGGGAAGGGATGAGTTCCAAGGTCTGAGACAGAGTCCACGGTTTAGGAGTACCCTGGGGTTGCGCAGCTCCTCATGGTGGGAGCAGCAGAAAGAAGGGGAACCACGTTTCGGCTTCTTATATTTGTTGTTTGTTTTAGACTTACCTGACAATTTTGATCTGGAGCATTTTGATTGCAACGACTTCGATGTGAAGAGTGCCTGCGAGAATAACCTTGGGAGCAAGAATGCATCCGTGACTTCAAGCGGGCCCAGGTCGGACAAATCTTTCAGCAAAGTGCTGAGACTTCGAGTTTGACTTTGCGGTCCCAGATGGCCTTCGGATTCATCCGAGCCCATTTGTCGCTCGACACCAGAACTGAGACAGACTTCATGGGGGTCCATCACCATCATTTGTTTGTGGCAATCCTTACAAGGTTTTGTTATATTCCCGAGTAAGGCCCATGTAGCGAGGCAGCTTATTCCTTACATTTTCCTAGAAAATAACATTTCAGTGGTGACCTTTTGCACACATTTGCATGCACGACAATGTTGCATTAGTTTCTCTGAAACTAGTTTGTTTTCACATCCAGCATAGCGCGGCATTCTCACGATGCCTTGAACATCATGTACTAGGCCTCTCTACGCACTAGGTACAAAAGTCGTCCTAACTTCAGCCACAAGGCGACAGCGCTATCCACATATCCATAACGTCACTAATCTAGCGCGCACATCGCAAAGGCTGCTTTTTATTATAACTAATAGGCATCCCAATAGATTGGTAGAGGAGGCACTTCTGATGACACTGAAGGTCCCTGCATGCGGAGAAATCACCATGCACCGGGTGTCCAACTCGAGACCAAGATGGGGTCCTTCAATCTCTCCCATCAGGTCATGGGGTTGGATCGTCCCTAGGGGGGATTCTTGGCTCTACACCCATACAAACTCTAGGTACGCTTAGTGTAGGGTACACATCGTAGGAGTACGTTAAATTACCATATAGCATATATGCCTGCATATATTCATTGCTTCAGCACCATGGTAGAAATGTATCTACTCTTTTTGTGCTTGTAATCTTTTTTTGCTTCTGTCTCCTAATCATTGCAGCACACGTATATTATGCAAGAATAACGTTGGTAAAATAAATATATTGAAAACGTACCACAGTGTATTCTGTATATTTCTCTGAGAGAAAGTAAGCACGAGTGACTGAGCGAAAGATTCTGTACTATTTCCACAATCCCTGAGTAATCAGGGATGTCATGTTCAGTGGTTGCCAGAAACAATTTGCTCCCTGGTAGGTTAGGGGGGCTTACAGTGGCACTGTGAGCTAGCTGGTCTATAGGCCAAACTATCCTTCGGGGTGTCCGGAATCAGTCTTGACACCAAGCCCTTAGTTTATGTTGTCCAAACAATCCGCAGATCCTACGGATTAGTTGGAACTACACGACATGGCACCACCAACGTCAGTTAGGCACTTATTTAATGGTCAAATCTGAGTAATTCAGTAGTGCCTTCTCAGAGATCCCTACTCACATGAAACCGGAGACGTCTGTAGTGGGAAAAGGTAATCCGCCTCAGCTCGGTAGGTACATCCTATATATTGGCTGTAGGTTTTATCAGGCTTGAAGGATTAAAGAATATTCCCATATTGTACAAACAGAATCTCAATAAATTCATTCTCATAAAAAATATTTGTTTCACTTTAACAATATCCGAACATGGAGACTGCAAGAGTAAAAGAAGCTACTCTAAATATTTCTGAAAATTGCAGACAGGCAGTTACTATGAAATTATTACAACATGGCCTCCCAGCAACGGGTGGAGATGTTACCTTCGTGGTTGAGGCACACGAAGCATTCAGGACAGAGGTATTTTATTCTTGGGTTACATTCCCAGCAAGCAGACGCATTCATAAAACTGTTTCACACTTACATTGAAAATGAGACACCAGATGAACACTTTCCATACGTGGACATAGAAGTCCCGTTAACTTACTTACTTTCTTTCAGTAATGGAGAATGATATTCATTTACTTTCAGAGCGTTAAACCATAAGAGGCTCTGATAAAGTACAGCAGGACGTCACAATTAGTCAAAACTTTAGAGGGAATCCGTTTTCCCTTTTTCCCATATTCTCTACCAGTGCCTTCTGGGATATGTAGTGCTTTTTCCCATGTGAGTGTGGGGGGGGTCCTATAAAAATCGGTAAGGTTTTACCGAGATTAGCCTTTACCAATACCTCCCCGTGTCTAGTATGTCTCCTCCCATCTGTGTAAAAACAACTGTTGGGACCCCAGGTACTCACCCACTATGCAGCAACTCTCCAGAGTTGCAGCGGCTGACTAACTTCCTCCGGGGCCGTCCACCACTCATCTAGACTGGATTTGTCCTCCTCTTCTCTCCTTCTGGATTCTTCTGGTTCCTCCTGCTCTGCAGCTTCCTTGGCAGCCTCTTGTTGAGTCAGGCTCTTCCTCCACTTGGATAAAGTCCAAACACCAATGTCTTCCGTCTTGCTTTGGCTTGCTTTCTCATCCTCGCTCCTTCTCTCCTCTTCCGGTATCTGCGGTTCAATTTTCTCCCCGCAGTCTTCTCCTGATTGGTTGACTCCCTGGGCCTGTTTAAAGAGATAGCCCTCATTTACTGCTGGCTTGACTGTGTTGGGCGCTTGGGTGACCTTTCTTTCTCGTTCCAGGTCCTGCAACACCGAGGAAGTCCATTGGGAGGACGACATCGCGTGGGACACGCAAGTAGAAACCCCCAGGGATATAACCCCTCACACCATCTAAAATATTTTTTGTTTTTTTCTGTCAATACACCCTTATATCACCGAAAGTGCCCCCCGCCCAATGGGCCATGGTCTTACCTTAAACTCATCCCATCCAAGCCCCAGTGGTAAACAGTGCATCCTGAAAACAGATGACCACCCTGCCCATTCCACACAAGAATGGCACTTTTGTGTAACACATACAGAGGCCAAACATGCCTAATATCACAAAAACAGAGCCAGACACCAACCCCTGACAAACGTAGCAATAGAAGGAAATGCAGATCCAGCTACAATCACACAACGTATCAAGTTATATAAATCACAATGATAGGTATCATCTGCAGTTGTCATTGACAAAATTCTCTGTTTTTATCTTGAAATGAGAAAAATTCACAAGGTATGACGGGGACTCCATCAGTTCAGCAAATGGACAGTTGTTTTTTAAATTTATGGAGCACATGATCTCTAAGCAGATTTTTCACCATTATGATGGGTTCTATTGCATTCTCATTGTTTAGGAATACTGACTAATCGAAGATGGCAGCAGCGAGAGCTTCGTGCTTGAATTTAAGAGCAGCTATATCTTTGTTGAGCTAGGTAACTTTTGGGTTTTAATCAACAAGAGAATATTCAATACTGAATGTTTTTTGCTTGAGTTCTCAAACATGACTCATTACGTTTTCAGCTTTATATCAATTGTCTCTTCATCTTGTGAGGTCTTTAGCACCTGAAATTCTGTAAAAGTCACAGAAGGCTTTGGTAGAATAGGAACTGTCTTTGATTAGCTTCCTAGGTGAGGGGACACACTCAGTGAAGAAAGAACAGAAGGCGCCAATTGTGTGCTGGGTTTTAGATTATTTCCCTACGAAGTGAGAAAAAACCTGAATCTAAAGGGGAGACTGATCCCAATGTAGCTGGAGAACGCATCATGAGTTTGTAGTGAGTAATACTGTTAACAACCAACATAGTCCTGAGGGAGCAATGGTTGATAAAGTCTAGTGAAGAAACTTTTGTGTAATTGCTTCCTAGAAGCTGCCAAGGATAATACCAGAGGCATTGATGTTATCAAAGAGGTTCTGGGAAAAGTAGTAATAACGGGTGACAGACAGAGGCCCTAGAGTTTGGCCAAGAGGATGAACTGTCATAAATTGGAGACTCACAAGTCCCACCATAAAACTGGTGGCTCACCTGCCCTATCAAACCTGTAGTTAAGCCGCTTCATTTAAAGATGGGGGATTCTCTGTCAGTTGTTTTCAAGAAGGAACTCCAGTTTTGGGAGTTTATTCTTCAAAACCAAAAAGATTTAACAGGCAAGTTCAATAAAAATGGTGTCCAGTTGGCACACTTCTGAGGCTGTAGAGCAAGCTCCACAGCAACAGTAACTCAGAAAGTTTAGACATCCCTGCTACGCGTGTCAGCAGTCTTCCAAAAGCAGAGCCGAGACCATAGCGGTTAAACCTGGTGAGCCAGCAGGCTCCCGCAGTCCCACAAATGAGGGCCATATAGTTCTTTGTTGTGAGGCTCTTGTTCTTTTAGGTAATTCTGCCTGAAGCCAAGACAGTGGCTAGACTCCCCAGGATTCTGTTGGTATCACTAACACGTTATCTGAATCAGACCACGATTGCGTAGATAGCTGGGCTACAGGGCTTAGTGCAGACTGAAATTCTGGCATGGCAATATGCTTCCAGACTTCATATGGACTAGCTCCAAGATGGCAACTGAAGTGTACTTATTAAAAATAAAAAAGGGCAATCCGCTACCCTCGGACCCCCACTCTGCCCTAACGTTGTGAGGGATTTGGGCTGCAGATGCTGTTGAGAATGTCTCTATCTACTAGTCAGTGTGGCGAATACCAAGCACTTGAACTTCGTTCTGGTTGGACAGCACAAACTCTGACTATACAGTTGATGATTCATTGACTGCGATGTGCGACTGTTGAAAAGCCGAGATTCCTCATAACCACATTAGTTACTGCAGCCTAACCGAAACTGGATCAGACTGGTGCGATGATGGAATTTAACTGCTTATATTGGCTTTGAATGTCAAAAAAGTCTGCTATGAAGAAGACTCGAGCTGTGAGTGTAAAAACACATCTACTGCTGGTGAACACAGGCCAGCTTTGGCAAGCTTGCTTTTAGGATTGTGTCACGGTTTCGAAGAGCTGAGCTGCACCAGCCTCCTTTGGCCAATTTGGTAAGATAGCTGTCACGCCAGGCTTGAAGACTCTGGGAAGAGTAATTTAGATGGAGAACATGTGATAGTACAGGAGGGCCAACTGGCTGAAGTCATCAAACATAGTCTAACCAAAGTCATTTTGGGGTTAATCCAGTAGGCCTAAGTGGCCAATGTAGCCAAGAATCTGGTCTCAGGGAAAAAAATATGACACACAATACCAACTCTTGCGGAGATGCAATTTTAGTGGAAATGTTCACCTCTTTGTAAAAAAAAAAAAAAGCTCCTCCTGCAGGCAAACGAGAAACAATATGTTCAAATTTAAAGAAGATAAAGGCACATATTGCTTTGGCAGCTACACAATGGGTTAAGCAGCTATACGGCAGGCATTCTTCACAAAGCAGAAGAGTTCCTCCCCCATGTCCTTTAGCAAGCCACATCTGTGCCACCACCCCAGCATAATCTCACCTTATTCAAGTGCAGAACTTGAAGGTCACAATTAAGCAATTAACTAAGCAATTAAGTTCAACGCTAGTCGGTGCAAGGTTCTGCTTTTTTTGTTAATTTGTTTCTTATTCTAAATTGTAACAAATATTGCTGAACGCATTTCTTTTGGGTGGGAAAGACTTCACATACCAACCAGTTAATATGCGCCCACCATCTAAATATGAAGCGGACTGCTGAGATGTAACTGTAACAATCAGCTATTATTGATATACTGTAAATGATGAATATGTCCTGCGATATCTGTGCAGTGTTGCAATAAAAATAAGTTTAAAAAAACCGAAGCAATTAAGTGGGACCCAGGAACTGAGACAGGAAGCTGCCACTGGGGGGCAAAAGCAAGCCAACCGCATAGGCCAGGTTGTGACACAGGCCCAAGTGCCTTTTTGACATTAACTCGAGAGGTTTGCCATAGCGTAGCTCTGCCGAGTCTGGAAGCATTGAGTTAAACGAGACAACCACCAGCTGATGTCGACTGTTTGCCATAAAACAAAGGGAGTGGTCTCTCCTTCACTTGTGGGTGCATGAGCAGTAGGATTAGGTGGCAAGTCTGATGGGAACCTGCATCCCTCCAAAGATGTTAACCTCGTGATGGACCAGTGCCTTCGTGTAAGCTGTCAAATTTAAAAATTGGTTGTGGTAGATATGGCAGCTACTTAGGCAAACAAGGCCAATAATCTTACACTTTTGAAATTGCAAAATAAAATATGGCCCTATGATATGGAAAAGGCGTCTGCTGAGAGGAATAACTATGACGCCCATGAGCCGAAATCATCTACAGCTACATCAACACCCCCTGAAGGGCCAAATGAGAATTTGGCAAAGCATACAGACCTCTGGTTTAATACTGATTGTGAGGACTGTGGTGTATTATATGGTGCGGTTGAGCGACCCCAAAGTGTATTACACTTACAAACCCGTGTTGGGTCCAGTCAGGCTTGTTTTAAAAACCTCTTGCTCAGCCCTGGGTAGTTGTTGCTTTGACCAGTGAGGCTTAAACAAAGGAAGTGGTGTAAAGCATTTTAATACACTAAACAACAGAATGAGAAAGTTACAGACATGAATGAAATCCGATACCAATTTATAAAAATTGATTATATTTTTATGAGTTTTTAGACACCAAGATGAGCAAAATCCACCGAAGGGTTCAGGAAATATAGATTAAGTAAAACATATATCTCAGCTTTTTAGTCCAAAGCGTAAAACAAGCATTTTTAACCGTAAAGTTTGAAAACTTTGTAAATGTGTTAAAAAGCTGTGTTTGACTACTCTGGCCCGCCCATCAACCTGAAGAAAGGGGCAGCCCCTCTCGAGTGTGGTTGTCATTTGCCCACCAAAGGTGCCTTCTCCTTTGAAGCTCGTCTTTTGGGCCAACACCCTGTGTGGCTTCCTGAATGGGGGAGATAACACCTCCTTCTGTGGCAGGCCTCTATTATTCCTGTATCTCTGAGTCGTTTACACTCCTCCCCAGGAGGACAAAATGCAGTCTGGTGGCCCGCATCTGTGAATGGCCACCTGAATGCCTGGGCAACTAGGATGCAAATTTAAAAAAGTTGCATTTCCTTACAAGTGACATTAATTTGACTTGGGCATCAAGTTGGGTTTAATGCCACAATTAATTTGAAACCTTGAAGTACCCATTTTAGTAGAACAGTCAGAAGTTAACAGGGCTGAGAAGCCAGCCTGTAACTCTCGACTTGCCAATGGAGATACTAGACTTTCTACCGTAAAAAGGACTGTTTGGGGCTTTTACTGTTGAGACACATTAAATTATTTGTTATACTTAATAATAAACAGCTCCCTATCTTAGGGCTCAATGATCCTTCCATAGGGCAGACGTATAAATATTATTCAGGGAAGTGTGGGCTTTGCCATGGCAAAGTCGAACTTGCAGCTTAAAACTGATCTTCGGGGATGAGGTGGCAGACTGGGAGCCAGGTTGTACTTTGTCACACTCAGGGTGGCACAACCAGTGCTGCAGAACCTCAGTGGACACTTTAACTTACAGGCCCTTGGTACCCTATACTAGGGACCTATAAGTAAGTCAGCTGATGGCGATTGGGGTTAGCCAATTCAACATATACTTTAAAAAGGGTTAGAACACTGGCGTTGAGGTCTGGCTAGCAGGCCTCAGTGCATTTTGAGTCGAAAAACCAGTAGCATCAGCCCAATACTTTAGAAGAGCTGAGAGCCATTTAACTATGTTGTAGAGTACTGTATCTCCAGCTGTTTCCTTAATTGGAGCAAAGTTAGGGTGCTCCAGATAGAAACGGTATGGAGATGTCATTGCATAGTCTAGGTGCATTGATGGAGAAAGCCTGCTGCCTTGATGGTGAGGTTAGTGCCCAAGGTGAAACAGAGTGACTTGAGTTTGGGTGCAAGTCACAGTTCAGATACATCGGGTACATGCTGTTGCACCAGCTTTGGACTAGTTATTGCTAGCTATTCTTGGCGAATAGCAGAAGGTTTTGTGGGGGTGAGCTTTAGGTAAGTGCTGGACATCCAGACGTGGATGAGGTGCAGGCACTGTTAGAAACATTAGATGTCTACAGTGGTGGAGACTTTCAAGCAGAGTTGTGTGTCACTGGCATACTGGTAAAGATTGATGCTGTTATTGGTCAGTAGATTCCCAAAGGGCTCCATGTAGAGGCAGACGATAACGGGAAACCTAAAAGTATTAACAACTGTAAACAATTTGATACTATGGCACACCCTTAAAAGGCAATTATTGCTGATGATTTCAATCTCCAATATTAGCTGCTGAAGAATACAAACTGGCTACTCATGAGGAAGATATTGCGCGGAACATTTCCGGTAAAGATATTTCTCTCATTTGTGTTATAGATGCATTAATATGATGGCTACTTTGGACCAAGAGAAGAGACTGAGTGTGTGTAATAGGAGGACACCTCTATAATTCTCCTGGGAAACCCACATGCATTTTTCGAGGTTTTTTGAGAGATAGTGATTATTTTATTGCAGAACTTAGACAATAGCATTATATATACAATAAGAGCTTGCTAGGGTGACTTGACAATAACTGTGATGTCCTGGTTTTAATTTTTAACTTAATTCCTACCAATAACACTTTCCCTCATAAGATACACAAACTAGTTACTTCTAATGTCATTGGTTCTAATGAAAGAATAATAATAAAGTTGTATAGTACTGGGGTCTAAAGTACTCTCCCTGCATTTTTCATAAAGTACTTCCCAAAATGTACCTTCTTTTTCAAGACTTCTGAACAGCATATCAGTGAATCTTTATGGCAGACTGTAGCCCTTTGGAATTAGAGGACCCACCAGGTTTTGAACTTCACAACTAAGGAAAAATCCATGGAACATATTTTTTCATCTCTGAACGGTTACCCATTGAACAAAGGTGATTCAGTTGGAGAGGAATCTGGCCATGAGATATGAAATACATATGTGACTTATTTTGACAGCCAATGAGAATATATGTGCAATACAAAACGAAAGGGTGATAAAGCATTATATTTCAATAGGGTACTTGACATTACAAAAACAACTTGTTTTATATGCATAGATACATAGCGCACTTTTGCTATTTCTAAGTAGTGCAAAAAGAAGAAGATACTATCATTAAATTCATGATGCTCAATTTACCAATCAGTCCAATTATGTGGGTTCAGAACAACAGTGCTAAGACTATAGAGAAAAGTGAGCCCTGGCTGCAGAAAATTACTGGTTGGGATAATTCAGGGCCAACTCTATAGTGTAAGAGGAAAGGAAGGAGCTAGAATAACAAATTAGATATATTTGGCAAAGCTCTATTTGGTGGAACTATCTACCTTGACAAAGTGCTTTCCAGTGAACACTATAAAGAGCTGATTATCCACCCGATGGCCTTTGGCACAATCAATGAAGAAGCTTAAAGCTCTTTTAGGGCCCAGCCGATGGAGTTGTCTCTCATCCTCTTTTGAGGAGTGAGGCAGGGCAAAGAACGTTTGAAGAATGATGGACTATCCAACTTGCAACATAGTGACAACCTTGATAAAAAGTGTGCTTTGGTCCCCAGTACTACTTTGTCTGGAAAAAATGTGGTACACGGTAGCTGCACCGAGAGCTTGGAGTTAGCTCACACAGGGTATGTACCTTTTTTTAGCTTGCAAACGGCCTGATTCGCAGAATCGGGCCCTTTGCGACCAGAAAAAAAGGCTTTTCCTGAGTACCAAACCCTACTTACGATTCAGTAACTTATTACCGAATCGCAAATAGGGTTTGCGATTCGGTATTAGGAAGGGGCATGTTTTGGGCGCCCCTTCCTAATACAGAATTGTAGCGGTATGTAATAATGTTTTGCGACCGAAATGTGGTTGCAAATATTTGCATTTAACCACCAACTTCAAGTTGGTGGTAGCCCGTCGCAAATGGGAAGGTGTCCCTTGGGGACCCCTTCCCCTTTGTGAATGGTAGTACAAACCTTTTTTCAGAGCAGGCAGTGGTCCCACGGACCACTGCCAGCTCTAAAAAAATGAAGAAAACTTTTCATTTTTCTTTTTTAAACACAACCCATTTGCCTTTAAGGAAAATGGGCTGCATTTTTTAAAAAAATTATTGCTTTATGTAAAAGCAGTCACAGACATGGTGGTCTACTGACCTCAGCAGGCCACCATCAATGTGATTGTAGCCATCGCTAATGGGACATAAATAGCAACATATCTTATTAATATTCATGAGGTAGGTCGATTTGCGACCCCATAGGAATCGCTAAATAAAACTCTTGGAGTTTTGTACATTAGGAATAGTGATTACCTAATTGCGTATCGCAGAAAATCGCAATTAGGTCATCGCTATTCCTAATGTTAATACATGTGGCCCACAACAAGCCGAGGTCACCGAAACCAGAAACACTGTCTTTGGTCAAGAGATGTAAGGGACAGCTATGCATGGGTTTAAACGGGGTACACCTGAGGAAAATAGGACCACATTTAGATCCCACTCTGGCCTCACAAAGGGTTTAAGTGGACGCAAATGAGTCACACCTTTTATAAACTTAATTACAACAAACATAACAAAATATGAACCCCACTGATGTTAAAACGCTCATCATTGTTTGGGGGTAGGGGAGGACTGCTTGGGGCGAGGCAGCCTTCAGCAGCCAGTCATCAAGGTAGGGGAAGGCTGAAACACCTGACCTTCGAGGATTTGCTGCAACCACTGCCATCAATTTTGTGAACAACCAAGAGGCACTGCTGATGACATAAGGAAGCACAGCAAACTGAAAATGCTCCTGTCTCACTATGAACATCAGATAGCACCTGTGGGCCGGCAGGACAAGGGTGTGGAAATAAGCATCCTGTAGGCCCAACGCTACCGCCCATTCTCCTGGGTCGAGGGCAGTCAAAACCTGGCCCAGGGCGAGCATCTTGAATTTGTTCGTCCGCAGGAAGGCATTATGAGGGAGAGGGCCAAAAATAGGATGAAGGCTGTCCTTCTTTGGCACCAGAACATAGCAAGAATACAAAGCTTACTTCTGATGCTGGCGCCTTCTCTATGGCTCATTTGGACAGAAGAACCTGAACTTCCTGCTGCAGGAGGGACAAGTGGTTCTCTGTCTGCCTTTCCAAGGATGGTGGAAGGTGCTGGGGGTGACAAGAAATGGTAGGGCGTAACAACGCTGGACAATTCATAGGACCAACTTGCCCGAAGTTATCTCGTGCCACCCTGGCAAAAAATGTTTGATTCTTTCTATGACAGGGTGGTTCTGAAGCTTGATAAGTTAAAGATGTTTTGAGACTGCAGCAGCACGAGGCCCGTAAGAATATGCTGCTAGCTGCCCCTGTTGTCAACGTGGTCTGTGGATGCTGGGGCCTTGGCTGCAAAAAGACTGTTGGGTTTTTATTGAGCAGGCAAATGTGGTGGCAATATTGGAAATATCTACCATAGCCATGAAAAGGAGAAAACTGTAGGTGCAGTTGACATGGCAGGGCTGATAGGCTCAAGGAGCCCACCACTGCCCTACTATATTTAAAGCTCTCAAGGGCCAAATCTGCTTTCTTACCCAAAATGTCTATTAGGGTGGACTGAATGTCGCTCGATAAGCCAGTGGACCTCATTCAGGCATGCCTCTTGATAACCACACTGTTGTCAATTGCCCTGCCGAGGCAATCTGTGGTGTCCAATATACAGCCATGGGCAAATTTAGCTATGTCAGAGCCATCCTGGATAGCCTTCGTGAGGAGAGGACTTAAGTCATAAGGGACGGAATTCCAAAGGGCGTGGGTATAATGCCCTAAAAGGCAGCTGGTGTTAACCAAATGTAGTGCTAAACTTGTTGATGAAAACATGGACTTCCTGAAGGTCATAAGCGCTTGATTCCCTGTCCGGTAGTGTGGGAGGGAATTCATTAGGGTTGACCTTGCTTTGTGAGGCCTGCATGAATAAACTCTCAGACATGGCATGCCAAGTCAAAATATCTGTATAACCCGGGGATGGACGGTGGCATTGTGCTGTCTGTTCATTGGGTTGTGAACAAATAGGGGTTGGGCCTATAACTACACCCAAACTAGGCCTCAACAAAATTTATACGAAAAGAGTGTTTGGGTGTGCAAATTGCATCAACAATAAATGAACGAAAAAACCACTTTATCAACTAAGGTGGTTTTGGTGATTTATTACACCATCACTATTCAGTTATCTTTTTGAGAACGGATAATCAACATATTAAGTTATGTCACACAGAGAAGAACAAACAGTTATGATTGTTTAACAACACATTACCAACAGTGAAACATTAGACAATTATACAAGAACCAAAATTGGATGACAACACATGACAATACAAAAAATGACCAGTCCTTCATTTGAGATAAGCAACATGGCGGCAAAACATTTTATAGTGGTCAACATCTAACGCCTGCCAATACAAGCTAGTCGGGGTTATGGGCTAACAACAGGCTGATTGCCCTGTTTGCGGAATATGCTTGATTTATGCAGTTCAATATCAGTTCCAACTAGCTGGGTCAGGTCGACGCGTTTCGGAGCCCTTATTTTCTTTCGGGCTCTCCTCAGGACCGGGACTTGGTCAGACACTATAAAACATTGTGAAAAATAAAGGTGTGTATAAGAATTGTGTCCTAAATAATATCAATCCCCTACCGACCTTAATTAGAAGGAGAGTTTGTCCTTACCATTTAGCTAACCTGGTGGGTACAATTCTGAGGAAATGGCTTGCCTCAGGTTAGCGGGGGAAGATCTTCTGTGTGCGTGTCGATACTTCATAAGACAGTTATATGGCCACCTGCAAAGACGGGGCGTTCCCCACGCATTATTCTACTATTTTCTCACTCAGTTGCTGTTTCATAGAGTGCTCCCTTGTTTGAAGTCATAGACTCGCAGCTCAGAGAATCTCCCAATTTTTCTAATTCTTTACAGAAACCATATTATCACGTGGTTACAAGTTCCATAAATTGGACATCACCAGCTTTTTCCTTTCGCCAAACTGAATGATAAGGACAAACTCTCCTTCTAATTAAGGTTGGTAGGGGATTGATATTATATTGATATTATTTGGGACACAATTCTTATACACACCTTTATTTTTCACAATGTTTTATAGTGTCTGACCAAGTCCCGGTCCTGAGGAGAGCCCGAAAGAAAATAAGGGCTCCGAAACGCGTCAACCTGACCCAGCTAGTTGGAACTGATATTGAACTGCATAAATAAAGCATATTCAGCAAACAGGGCAATCAGCCTGTTAGCCCATAACCCCGACTAGCTTGTATTGGCAGGCGTTAGATGTTGACCACTATAAAATGTTTTGCTGCCATGTTGCTTATCTCAAATGAAGGACTGGTCATTTTTTGTATTGTCATGTGTTGTCATCCAATTTTGGTTCTTGTATAATTGTCTAATGTTTCACTGTTGGTAATGTGTTGTTAAACAATCATAACTGTTTGTTCTTCTCTGTGTGACATAACTTAATATGTTGATTATCCGTTCTCAAAAAGATAACTGAATAGTGATGGTGTAATAAATCACCAAAACCACCTTAGTTGATAAAGTGTTTTTTTCATTCATTTATTGTTGATGCAATTTGCACACCCAAACACTCTTTTCGTATAAAGTCTGTTCATTGGGGGCATGGAAAAGGATTTTATCCAAGCCCTGAGCAGAGTGACTGTGGGGTATTCATTAAACAGAAGCAGGGCCTCAGTATTTAGTTGCACAGGCTGAAGCACCTCCGTAAGAGCATTAGTCTTCACCTCCATAGTTGATAACTGGAGGTTAAGAACTTTAACTGCCCTTAGCATGACCATTGCGAAGGAAGCATTTTCTTCCTTGGCAGGCCCAGGGAGAGAAAATAACAGTGTCTGGTGATGAGTCAAGGCTACTGACATCCTAAATGTCCTTATACCAATTGTTATCTGCATATGTTTGGACAAATTAATCTCCAGCATTATAAACATCACTATCAGAATGCATTACAAGTAAAATATGCAGAATCTGAGCTCTTCCTTGTGGCAAGGGTAGAATAGTAGAATATCAGAGTCTGATGGGTTACCCAAAGGTTGCGGCCTAAGAGGATCAGGGCGCAGCCTTAGTCGAGGTCGAAGCGGTGCCAACTCGGGAGTCGAAAAGCATAATAAGGTACATTTTCTCACCCAGCGTCAATACTCCATGGTCCAGCATGGGTCATGGTGCCGGGATCAGAGCTGGCAACGAAGCAGGTGTAGAACCTGTAGTGGGTCTGGAGGGTCCAGCTGGTGAAGAGGGTGGACCCGCTGGTGAAAGCCAAGATGGAGGCTCTCGTGATTTCTTAGGAACCAAAAAAGAGCCAGAGAGAGACGGTAGTGTGCCAGAGACCCACAGCATGGCTTCACAGAATTGCTTGATTTGTGGTGATGTTCTCAAGGCCCCGGAAATTGGTTGAGACGGGAAAAGGGTTGGAATCTGATCTGATCGGGAATGACTTCGGTAGCAGGACCAAGAGGCACATTAACACCCTCACGCCTTCTCTGGAGTTCAAGAGTGGCGGGCAGAGGCAGAATCATGACTTTTTACTTTTTATGTTTCTTCTTCAACTTACCCCAAGATTTTGACCGTGACAATGATCGGCTCCTTTCGACCGGTCACGGATGGCCATGTAAAGCTTTGTCTCACGGTCCCAGATAGCCTTGGTATTCGTCAAGGCATAGTCACTGCTGGCCTTGGAGTTGAGTTCTGACTCCAGGAACCACAGGCAAAACTGATGGGGATCCATCACAGACATTTGCTTGTGACAGTCTTTACAGGGTTTAAACGCTATTGTCTTGGGAGGTGAAATTGTGACTTGCACATTGCATTTTCAACAATTTGTAAAGGATAAGGTCTCTTGAGGGGACGAGGTAGCTTCAGATCAGCATCTGGAGGCGCGGACCGAAAGGAACTGATGCCAGCGTGCACAAGTGGCGCTTATAAACCGTTCTGCGGTCTACTTCCAGAGAGGAACGACATCAGCATAGAGGTATTGCTAAAATGTTACCAAATGCAGTAGGGAATATTCAAAAGGTAAGCAATCTGCAGTTAGAAGTATCTGTAGGAGCCTGGCTCAGTATATAGTGTCCACCTATGGTGAGTCACTGTGCAATGAGTCCAGGAAACCCTTAGTGATAGTGTTTACGTCCCTGAAAACCAGAGCTCTCAAGGGGTAGCTGTGGACAGAAGTTACGGCTTATTCAGGAGGGGTGTAAAGCAAGTGCATTCACCACTAGTCAGTAAGCTCTTCACACAAGAAAGAACCACACCAGGTGAGTGTAAAAATACTTTGTATTTATTAGTACACACTAGACACTAACGTGGTATATCTCCTGCCTGTAGATATCAACTACACACAAGAAATACTTTAGAAAGAGGTAAGTAGCATAGAAAAACACATAGGGCCCAAACCATACACTAAAATAGTGGAATGTGAGGTAAGTACCAAAACTGGACTAGTATCTTAGGATGGGGCACCCCAGGGGTAACACGGAACCACTCAAGGTGAATAGCAAATAACCCCAAGGTGCCCGGGTGCAGAGTGGTTACAACGGGTCAAACGTTCATAGCATAACACAGGGTAAGTCACGGGTGGAACTTCACAGTGCTAGGACCATTTCCAAAGGACCTTGAAGGAACCACTTGGATCAAGAAAGGTTGAAGAGCCTCCCCACATCACGAGCTGTCCCATGCTGGTCTATAGGTGCAAGAAGGTCAGTGGCTGGCAGGACCACCAACAAGACTTGGCAAACGTAACAATGGTTTGCGGGAGAAGATGCTGTATTGCAGACCAGCAAGATCTGTGGGACTAACCCAGCAAGGGTAAGTCAGGGCCGGCCCTCAGCCCGCACAAGAGCCAGCAGGAATCAATGAAGCCCCATCGAGAACCCTCTGGCAGCAGGTACAAGGAGTCCAAAGGAAGTCTCATCAGCAAACAGGGGATGAAGGCCCATGATGCAGAGGATGCAGGCAGGACGTCGTTCTTGGAGCTTGAAGATCTTTCGTGAAGTGAGCCAATAATCCTTGGTAACGACAAACAGATGCGGTGCACAGGGAGGTGGTTCACGACGGCTGAAGAGGGATTACAGTCGCCCAAGTTGCAGGGAAAACTGGTCAGGCCTCTGGAAAACCAACAAACCCCTACCTGTGTTGCAGAGCCAGGTGAAGTCTGTGGGACAACAGGATCAGCAAACCAGTCGATGGCATAGAGGTGCCTGCGGATGCAGGGAAGTGACTCCTTCACTCAAGGGAGATTCCTTCTGGCTGGGATGCAGGCTGAGTCCTTGATGACTTAGAGGATGCACGGCCTCACAGTTACATAACTTGGAAAAGCGTAGGGACAAAGATGCAGCAGGAATCTTCCCACTGGAGCAGTCTTGTTAAAGGTCGTGGCTGGAAGAACAGCGGAGTTCCAGTGTCCACCAATAGAAGAGTCTTTGGACAGTCTTCAGACAACAGGCAGTCAGATCTAGAAGTTGTTGTTGGGAGAAATCTAAGGACCCACCTTCAGGGGAGCCCTTAAGTAACCCTAAAAAGGGAAAGGACCTCTTTTTTTCTGGTGACCCACCTATCAGAGGGGGGTCAGGGATGCCACTCGGCTGTCCTAGCCAGACAGATGCTCCCAGGGGCCAAGATTCAACATGGTAGAATCAAGTGGCCACACGGAGGAGCTCTGGGCACCTCCCTAGAGCAGGGGGGTAGACTCCCTGTCCTTTGCATGGTTTCGTGCCAGAGTGGCAAAACAAGGGCTTACTGAACTGGGCAACCCTGATTAAAGCATGGAGGGCACCAAATGTGCCCTTCAATTCAGTCTGATGGTGCTCGGAAGGGCCACCACCTACCTAATTCTAAAGGAGAGGTGGTCACACCTCTTCTTCGCAGGAAATCCTTAGTTCAGCTTTCTCTGCTCGAGTGAAGCGCATCAGCAGGGGGGCAGAGCACTGTCTAGAGTCGGCAGCTCTAAGGTGCCCCGCAGTACATGGTATCATGAAACTAACACTGGCATAGGTGTAATTGCATGATTCCAACATGTTTGATACCAAACAAGACCAGGTGCGTGGCAGCCATTATGTAGTTGCACATCTCGACTTGCTAGTGCCCACTACATACCTTATAATGGCCGTCCCGCACTTACAAAGCCCAGAAAATGGAGTTCAGGGTTTGTAGGGGTACCTCTGCTTGTGCAGGGGTACCCACACACCTAGAACCATGTATCCTGCCCTTGGACTGAAGGGCCTACCTTAGGGGTGACTTATAGGTTAAAAGTGTAGTGACTGGGATATAAGGGAAACCTTATATCTAAAGTGAAAGGTGCAAGCACCATTTCATGCGGACTACAATGGCACCTCTGCAGACACAGTTTGCATGGGCTCCTATGGGTGGCATAATACAAGCTGCAGCCCATAGGAGACCCCTGGTATACCAATGCCCTGGGTACCTCAGTACCATATACTAGGGACTTATAATGGTACCCCAGTATGCCAATTGTGGGGTGTACAGAGTACTTACCAGAAAATTTAGAGGAGAGAGCACTTCCACTGGTGTCCTGATTAGCAGGATCCCAGTGAACTACAGTCAAAACACACTGACACCAGGCAAAAAGTGGGGGTATCTATGACAAAAAGATCCTACTTTCCTACATAACCCCCACCCAAACGAAAGAAGATAAGACTAACCTTGCCCAGTTGAGTCTTTATTTTCTAAGTGGAAATATCTGGAAAGTCCATCTGCGTCGGCATGGTTACTCCCAGGTCTTTGTTCCACTGAAAAGTCTATCCCCTGTTGGGAAATGGACCACCTCAAACGTTTGGGGTTGTTACCCTTCATCTGTTTTAGCCATAAGAGCGACTTATGGTCTGTTTGAACAATGAAGTGAGTGCCAAACATGTGGCCTCAACTTCTTCAAGGCCCAGACCGCAGCAAAGGCATCCCTCTCAATAGCGGACCAACGTATCTCTCTTAGCGTCAATCTTCTGCTGATAAAGGCTACTGGTTGATCCTGGCCCACTTCATTAAGTTGTGATAACACTGCTCCTATTCCTATCTCAGAGGCATCTGTCTGGACAATACATTGTTTGGAGTAGTCAGGACTCTGCAGAATGGGAGCTGAGCACATGGCCTTCTTCAGGGCATCAAAGGCCTCTTGACAGCTAGCTGTCCAATTCACCTTCTTAGGCATCTTCTTAGAGGTGAGGTCATTAAGGGGAATCACAATGGGCCCATACCCCTTAACAAATTTGCTGTAGTAACCAGTCATGCCCAGAACGGCTCTGACCTGAGTCTGGGTAGTGGGAGCAACCCAATCCACACTGGTTTGGATTTTGCTCTCCAATGGCTGAACCTGGCCTCCACTTACCAGGTGGCCAAAGAATACAACCTTACTCTGCCCTATCTGGCACTTACTGGCCTTGATAGTAAGACCTGACTTTTGCAGGGCCTCAAGTACATTCCTGAGGGTGGACCAGGTGATCCTGCCAGGTGGAGCTAAAGACAGCTATATCATCTAGATATGCTGCCCTGAAATCTTCCAGTCCTGACAGAACTTGATTCACTAACCTCTGAAATGTGTGAGGTGCATTTTTCAAGCCAAATGACATTACAGTAAACTGAAAGTGCCCTCCACGGGTTGAAAACTCTGTCTTAGGTTATGCAGCATCTGTGAGTCTGATCTGAAAATGCGGTCTGGTCAAAGGTGCTGAGATACTTGGTGGAAGCCAGAGTATCTATCAATTCATCTGCCCTGGGGCTAGGGTGGGCATCAGCCTTAGTGACTGCACTGAGGCCTCTGTAGGCTACACAAAACCTAATTTCTCTTTTTCTGCCCTGGGAGTGAGGTTTTGGCACAAGTACTACTGGACTAGCACAGGGGCTATCTGAAGGCTCAATAACCCTTAACCCCAGCATCTTCTGAACGTCTGTCCTGATGCAATCCTTGACATGGTCTGGCTGCCAGTAGATTTTACTCTTGACAGGCAGACTGTCACCTGTGCTCACCTCATGGGCACACAAGGTAGTCTGACTGGGAGTCATGGAAAAGAGTTCAGGGAACTGACTGAGAACCTATCTGCAGTCAGCTTGTCGCTAGACAGTGAGGCTGTCTGCAAAGACTACTCCATCAACTGAACCATCAACATGGTTGTGATAGAGGAGATCAGGGAGAGGGTCATTCTCTCCCTCCTGTCCCTCATCGGTAGCCATGAGCAAGCTCATGTAAGCCCTGTCGTAGTAAGGCTTTAAGCCGTCCACATGAAGAACCCTGTGGGGGCTTTTAGGAGTACCCAGGTCCACCAAACAGGTGACCTCACCTTTCTTCTCTAGGATCCTATGAGGGCCACTCCATTTGTCTTGGAGTGCTATTGCGGCCACAGGCTCCAAGACCCACACTTTCTGCCCTGGCTGGTAAGGAGTCAGAATAGCCTTTTGGTCATGCCACAACGTATGAAGTTCTTGGCTGATCCCCAGGATTTTGCTGGCCTTCTTAATGTACTCAGCCATGCGTGGAAGGCCAGCACATAGTCCACAATGGCTTGCTTAGGAGGTTTGAGAGGCTGCTCCCATCCCTCCTTCACAAGAGTAAGTGAACCCCTAACTGGATGTCCAAACAGAGGTTCAAATGGGCTGTAACCCTCTGCCTTCTGTGGAACCAATCATTAGGCAAAAAGAAGGCAAGGTAATAGGACATCCCATCTCCTCCTGAGCTTCTCAAATAGACCCATAATCATTAAGGGTTTTGTTGAATCTTTCAACCAACCTGTTACATTGTGGATGGTAGGGTGTAGTGAATTTATAATTGACACCACACTCTTTCCACATGGCTGTCAGGTAGCCAGACATGAAGTTTGCACCTCGATCTGACACCATCTCCTTAGGAAAGCCCACTCAGAAAAATATTCCTAAGAGAGCCTTGGACACTGCAGGAGCTGTAGTGAACCTAAGGGGAATAGTTTCTAGGTATCTGGTGGCATGGTCTACCACCACCAGGATATAAATGTCCCCAGATGCTGTAGGAGGGTCTAGAGAACCAACAATGTCGATCCCTACCCTTTCAAAGGGAACCCCAACCACTGGTAGTGGGGTTAAGGGGCCTTTGTTATGCCACCTGACTTATCACTGGCTTGGCAAGTGACATAGGAGCGACAAAACTCCTTGGTAGCTTCAGACATGTGGGCCAGTGAAAGTGTGGGACAAGCCTGTCCCAAGTTTTGCTTTGCCCAAGATGCCCAACAAGGGATATAACATGTGTTAGGGCGAAGAGGAGCTCCCTAAACTTCTGAGGTATGACCAACCTCCTGGTGGCACCACATTAGGGGTTCTTAGCCTCAGAATAAAGGAGTCCATCCTGCCAATAGACCTTGTGGATCCCCTGCATCTGCAGCAGCTTGCTGCCTGTGGCTCTCAAGAGAGGGGCAGGACTTCTACTCCAGACTCAATTCCTCCCTGGATGGTCCCCCTGCTCCCAGCAGCTCTTCTGTGTCAGGCCCAAGTTCCTCTGGGGCATTTCCCTCACAAGGGGCAAGATCATCTTCCAGAGAAGACTGATCCTCACATGAATTCTGGGGGAAGGATAACATTTTACCCTTCCTACCTCTCTTGTTAGCAACAGTCTGGGCCATTATTTCAGGCTCCACTGCTCCTTGGTCTCCCTGTTTCCTGGCCTGTGCTCTAGTCGTCAAACACATTCTCTGAGATTCCAAGTATGGCTGCATGAGCCCTCAACTCAATTTCAGGACACACAATTGATGGACGGAATGCAGAACAAATCAAAACATTCACCCCCAGTCAAGAGATCTGGGTTAAATCCATCATTCTTTTGCTCACCATGCCACCCCAGTTTAGACCTGGCCATATGCAAGTCAGTCTTGACCCTGTGCCTCATGGGAACAGTCCAGCCCGAACTGCCAAGCCAGGTCCTCCCTGGACCGGAAACAAGCATCCTAGGACCAGTTTCGGGGTTTCACCCCTCTTCAGCCAGGATAGCTTGATTCCAGTGGCACAGTGAGCCCAGGACCCATGTCTGGGCATACCTGGCGCACTTGGGGCGAGAAAGCAAAGGACACACAATTGATGGACGGAATGCAGAACAAATCAAAACATTCACCCCCAGTCAAGAGATCTGGGTTAAATCCATCATTCTTTTGCTCACCATGCCACCCTAGTTTAGACCTGGCCATATGCAAGTCAGTCTTGACTCTCTGCCTCATGGGAACAGTCCAGCCCGAACTGCCAAGCTAGGTCCTCCCTGGACCGGAAACAAGCATCCTAGGACCAGTTTTGGGGTTTCACCCCTCTTCAGCCAGGATAGCTTGATTCCAGTGGCACAGTGAGCCCAGGACCCACGTCTGGGCATACCTGGCGCACTTGGGGCGAGAAAGCAAAGGACACACAATTGATGGACGGAATGCAGAACAAATCAAAACATTCACCCCCAGTCAAGAGATCTGGGTTAAATCCATCATTCTTTTGCTCACCATGCCACCCCAGTTTAGACCTGGCCATATGCAAGTCAGTCTTGACCCTGTGCCTCATGGGAACAGTCCAGCCCGAACTGCCAAGCCAGGTCCTCCCTGGACCGGAAACAAGCATCCTAGGACCAGTTTCGGGGTTTCACCCCTCTTCAGCCAGGATAGCTTGATTCCAGTGGCACAGTGAGCCCAGGACCCACGTCTGGGCATACCTGGCGCACTTGGGGCGAGAAAGCAAAGGACACACAATTGATGGACGGAATGCAGAACAAATCAAAACATTCACCCCCAGTCAAGAGATCTGGGTTAAATCCATCATTCTTTTGCTCACCATGCCACCCCAGGGTCAGACTGATTTGCATATGGCCATGTCTGAACTGGGGTGGTGGAGTGAGCTAAAGAATGATGATGGATTAAACCCAGATCAGTTGACTGGGGGTGAGTGTTTGATTTGCTCTAACGCTCCGTCCATCATCCCCTTTGGTATCGCTTTGTTCGCCCTAAGTTGGCAGGGTATGCCCAGACGTGGGTCCCTTGCTCACTTTGCCACTGGATTCAAGATAGCCTGGCTGATGAGGGTTTTGAACCCGAAACCGGTCCCAGGATGCTTGTTTCCGGTCCAGGAAGACATGGCTTGGCAGTTCGGGCTGGACTGTTCCCATGAGGCACAGGGTCAGACTGATTTGCATATGGCCATGTCTGAACTGGGGTGGTGGAGTGAGCTAAAGAATGATGATGGATTAAACCCAGATCAGTTGACTGGGGGTGAGTGTTTGATTTGCTCTAACGCTCCGTCCATCATCCCCTTTGGTATCGCTTTGTTCGCCCTAAGTTGGCAGGGTATGCCCAGACGTGGGTCCCTTGCTCACTTTGCCACTGGATTCAAGATAGCCTGGCTGATGAGGGTTTTGAACCTGAAACCGGTCCCAGGATGCTTGTTTCCGGTCCAGGGAAGACATGGCTTGGCAGTTCGGGCTGGACTGTTCCCATGAGGCACAGGGTCAGACTGATTTGCATATGGCCATGTCTGAACTGGGGTGGTGGAGTGAGCTAAAGAATGATGATGGATTAAACCCAGATCAGTTGACTGGGGGTGAGTGTTTGATTTGCTCTAACGCTCCGTCCATCATCCCCTTTGGTATCGCTTTGTTCGCCCTAAGTTGGCAGGGTATGCCCAGACGTGGGTCCCTTGCTCACTTTGCCACTGGATTCAAGATAGCCTGGCTGATGAGGGTTTTGAACCCGAAACCGGTCCCAGGATGCTTGTTTCCGGTCCAGGGAAGACATGGCTTGGCAGTTCGGGCTGGACTGTTCCCATGAGGCACAGGGTCAGACTGATTTGCATATGGCCATGTCTGAACTGGGGTGGTGGAGTGAGCTAAAGAATGATGATGGATTAAACCCAGATCAGTTGACTGGGGGTGAGTGTTTGATTTGCTCTAACGCTCCGTCCATCATCCCCTTTGGTATCGCTTTGTTCGCCCTAAGTTGGCAGGGTATGCCCAGACGTGGGTCCCTTGCTCACTTTGCCACTGGATTCAAGATAGCCTGGCTGATGAGGGTTTTGAACCCGAAACCGGTCCCAGGATGCTTGTTTCCGGTCCAGGGAAGACATGGCTTGGCAGTTCGGGCTGGACTGTTCCCATGAGGCACAGGGTCAGACTGATTTGCATATGGCCATGTCTGAACTGGGGTGGTGGAGTGAGCTAAAGAATGATGATGGATTAAACCCAGATCAGTTGACTGGGGGTGAGTGTTTGATTTGCTCTAACGCTCCGTCCATCATCCCCTTTGGTATCGCTTTGTTCGCCCTAAGTTGGCAGGGTATGCCCAGACGTGGGTCCCTTGCTCACTTTGCCACTGGATTCAAGATAGCCTGGCTGATGAGGGTTTTGAACCCGAAACCGGTCCCAGGATGCTTGTTTCCGGTCCAGGGAAGACATGGCTTGGCAGTTCGGGCTGGACTGTTCCCATGAGGCACAGGGTCAGACTGATTTGCATATGGCCATGTCTGAACTGGGGTGGTGGAGTGAGCTAAAGAATGATGACGGATTAAACCCAGATCAGTTGACTGGGGGTGAGTGTTTGATTTGCTCTAACGCTCCGTCCATCATCCCCTTTGGTATCGCTCAACTCAATTTCAGCCCATGCTGACATCTCCAAATCATTACCCACAAGACTCCCTATAGGAATGTTAGAGGATACCGCAACCTTTCTAGGGCCAGTAACCGCCCCAGCTGAGATTGATCACTGCAATGGGGTGGCCATTAGTGATATTGACTGCGTTGGTTACTTGGTAAGTGTGCCCAAGTAAGTATTGCTCAGGTGACACCAGTTTTTCAGCCACCATAGTGACACTATCACCTGTGACCCTGTAAGCTTCTGCTTCTATACCATTGTTGAGGGGAAACTGCCTGTATTTCCTCATATTAGGAGGCCAGGCATACAAAGTGGCAAGATCAATGCCACCCCTGATATCTTACTAGGCCAGAGCTCACTGTTTGTACCCAAGATGAACCCAGCTATACCCTGTGGAGGTTTACTGCTACTAGTGCTACTGCTAGGGGCACTAGGAGGAGTAGAAGCAGTCTTGGTGCCTTTCTTAGGACAAAATGGGTAATTTGTCCTATGGCCTTTTTGCTTACAAACAACACCCAAGGAGCTTTGTTACTAGTGGAGGAGTAGGATTGTGACCCACCCCCAGAGGAAGATTTTTGTGGCCCTGAAGAAGACTCTTTCTTGTTATCTTTATCTTTAGGTTTCTCCCCATCTTTCTCTTGGGCCTTTGATTTATCTTTCTTTTTATGGTCACCCCCACCATGAGACTTATTGCTCACCCTCATGCGAACCCATTTGTCTGTCTTCTTTCCCAATTCTTCGGGAGAGGTCAGATCAGAGTACAGGTGCAGTTTCTCAGCCACACAGTTATTAAGGATGTGCTCTCTCATGATCAAATTATAACAACCATTATAGTCATGCACATTACTACCGTCTAACCAGCCTTCCAGAGCCTTAACCGCACAGTCTATGACATCAACTCAGTCTAGTGAAGAGGCCTTCTGGGTATCAGTGAACTTTATCCTGTAATCTTCACAAGTAAGTCCCAACCCCTCAATAAGTGCCCCTTTCAAAACCTTGCAGTTGCCTGTATCTTCTTCTCTTACTGCCAGGAGTTTGTCTCTACCTTTGTCTGCAAAGGAGAGCCATAGGATAGCTGCCCACTGCTTCTGGGGGACCTTCTGGACTTTAAAGAACCTCTCCATACCAGTAATCCACTTGTGGATATCATCCCCTGTTTTAACAATCTTTTGCAATGCAATAGGTCTCACATTTTTTTAAAGTTAGAGCTATTGGCATTGTAAATAACAATGTCTTTTACCTATGTGCTTTGGTTTGGAGTGTTGTGGCTGTATGAACAGAGACACTGCTGCAGCACTGCCTAGAGGACTTAGAATGAGGAATTATTGGTGATTCCAGAGAAGCAGCTATAAGTATACCTATAAGCTATAAGTATTTAGGCATGCAGCACTTTTATTTATTTGTTTACAAATTAAGCACCTTTACATTTGATATAAAAGCAAAATGCCCCAAGAGCAAAAGACCCACTGTGCCCTTTACAAGTAAACGATCCAAACAAAACACGCTGCTTATATGGAGAATTCGAGGTGGTGCTTCACTGCCATTTTTGGGACAATACATTTTGTAGTGTACATATTATAAGCAGTTCCTCCAACATTGGTGACGAAACTTGAAAGTGCCAAGCTGATTGGTTAAAGCGCTTTGATACTTTTATTTGTGCTATATAAAAATGCAAAAAATAACAAGCATACGGAAACAGAGGGTGGGAGAGGCAAGCAACAACAGAAGGAAGTAGGGAGGGCAGGTGGGGGAAAACAACAGCAACGAAGGCATGTGGGAGCAACAATAGGAGGGAAGGCAGGTGGGTGAAAGCAACAACACGAACAACAGAAGGCGGGAGGGTGGGTGAGGACAATCTATAACATGGGTAACAAATGAAGGATGGAGGTAGGAAGCCTTAAGATTGTCTTTGATTTACTCTATTGGACCAATTCCCGATGGTACAAGTTGATCAAACTTGGTCACGTTCATGTCATTTGTGGCTCCAATTCAGATTTTCTACTTTCTAGGTTGGCCAGCACATTTCAATTTTGAACAAGCATTGACAAATCCTACAGATGTGGCTTTGATAAGCTGATGCAATGATTTTTTTTTAAAAGCTTATTGCAAGCATGCGTGACAAAGGGTGAAAGACGAAAAAATTATGCCGCCACAGAAATGTGCCAGCCATAAATAGAGTGACCTAAGCCACTACTGCTTTAGGCTTAACCCCTTCCATGCTCATGACGGAATGGTTCCGTCATGAGCACAAGTTCAAGTGTGCTCATGACGGAACCATTCCGTCATGAGTACATGCTCAGAAAATCCCTCTGCTGCAGACAGCAGAGGGATTTCCCTTTTTTTTTTTTTTGCCTCGGGAGGTGGGGAAGAGCTTCCCCAACCTCCCCAGGCCTATTTTTGAATTTCGTTGTATTGACGATCGCGCGCATGGCGCGCGATCGTCATTGCAACGAAAACGAAACTGAAACTTAGTTTCAGTTTCGGTGCTTGTGGGGCTATCTCAGCCCCCCGAGCACCGAAAAAGATGGGAGAGGTATCGTTGGAAAGGGGAGAATCTCCCCTTTCCAATGGTACCCTTCCCTAGTGGATCCCTGCTTGGGGATCACCCCAGGAGGGCGATCCCCAAGCAGGGATCCACCCACTAGCACCAGGGAGGGGGGAGCGGCCCCTTGGGCAAGGGCCTTTGCTCCCCCCATATTTGTTTGGGCACAGCAGTCTTTCTGCCCCCCCCTGGGGGGCAGATGGGGGCAGTAGCGGAAAGCCCACTAGAAACCAGGGATTATTTTTTTTATTGACGGGGTGGGTGCTGCCAAAAAAGGGCATGGCAATGCCCCCCCCCCGAGAAATGTCAGTCTTTCTGCCCCCCCGGGGGGGCAGTAAGCCCACTAGAAACCAGGGATTTTTTTTATTGACGTTGGGGTGGGGGCTGCCCAAAAAGGGCATGGCAATGCCCCCCCCCCCCGGAGAAATGTCAGTCTTTTTGCCCCCCCAGGGGGCAGAAGCCCCCAATATGCCCCTCGGGGGGGCAGAAAGCCCACTATAAACCAGGGATTTTTTTTTTACTGATGTTGGGGTGGGGCCTGCCCAAAATGGGCTGGCCAATGCCCCCCCCCCAAAAAAAATGCAACAGTCTTTCTTCTTTCCCCAGGGGCAGATGGGGGCATTAGCCCCTGATCTTCCCGGGGGGGCGAGAAAGTCCACTAGGCACCAGGGATGTTTTGTTTTTTTATAATGTAGGGGTGGGGCTGCCCAGAATGGGCATGATAATGCCCCCACCCCAAAAACAATTACCACAGTCTTTCTGCCCCTGCCCGGAGGCATATTGGGGCAATAGCCTTTATCTGGGCCTACCGGCATACCAGATAAAGAAATTGCAAATGGTCCAGAATGCGGCTGCGAGACTGATCAAACGTGTTCCATTTAGACAGCATATCTCTCCGCATCTCAAAGAATTGCATTGGTTGCCGGTCGCTAACCGAATTAAATTCAAGGCCTTAACCCTAGCCTTTCGGGCATTCTATGGAACTTGCCCCAGTTACTTGAAGCTGAGGCTAGGTGCGTACAAGCAGTCTCGGCCACCCAGGTCTAGTTCTCAGAACCTGCTATGTACCCCCCTCCCCCCCCCCCCCCCCGAGTCAGGAAAGCACGGATGGGCGGCAGATCTTTCACGCTCAGGGCCTCCATGATTTGGAACGCCTTCCCCAACGCCCTGCGCCAGATTACCTCGGAAACACAATTTAGGAAAGCAGTTAAAACATGGCTTTTTAATCAAGATTAATCTCCCGGACTCTCTGAACTCTGCATGCTTTTTTGCACGTCACCTGTTGCTATAGCGCCGGGACACCTCTTCGGAGGTAGCTGTTCGCGCTTTACAAATGGCAGTATTATTATTATTATTATTATCTGCACCCGGAGGGGGGGGGGGGGGGCAGAAAGCCCACTAGGCCTCAGTATTTTTTTTATTTTTTATTCAGGGTTGAGTTCAGCCCAGAATGGGCATGCCAATGCCCACACCTCCCCAAAAAAATGCCACAGTCTTTCTGCCCCCCCAGAGGGGCGGATGGGGGCAGTGGCCCCTGATCTGCCCCCGGGAGGGGGCAGAAAGCCCACTAGGCGCCAGCGATTACGCTGGTTTTTTTTATGCGTGGGGGCTGCCCAGAATGGGCATACCAATGCCCCCACCCCCCAAAAACAACCACAGTCTTTCTGCCCCCCTTGGGGGCATATCGGGGCTGCCCCCCCCCCCTGATTCCCCCCCAGGGCGGCAGAAAGCCCACTAGGCACAGACTTGTTTTTAGCAATGTGCCTACCTGTGGATGTTGGGCCCTAGCGCAGCCGGCACATAGGGCAACCTAGCAAACCTGTACATTTTTTAAAACTAGACACCAAGGGGAATCTAGGATTGGGTGACTTGTGTGCCTCTCACCAGGTTCTGTTACCCAGAATCCCTTGCAAACCTCAAACTTAGTTAAAAAAAACACATTTTCCTCACATTTCTGTGATGGAAAGTTCTGGAATCTGCGTGGATCCACAAAATTCCACCCACCCCGCATTCCCCAAAGTCTTCCGAGAAAAATGGTACCTCACTTGTGTGGGTAGGCCTAGTGCCCGCGACAGGAAACGGCCCAAAACGCAACGTGGACACACCACATTTTCACAGTGAAAACGGCCCTTTTTGCAAAGTGCCTAGTTGTAGATTTTGAACCCTAGCTCTGCCGGCACCTAGGGAAACCTAGCAAACCTATACATTTTTAAAAACTAGACACCCAGGGGAATTCAGGATGGGGTGACTTGACTGGCTCTCACCAGGTTCTGTTACCCAGAATCCCTTGCAAACCTCAAAATTTGTTTTAAAAAAAACACATTTTCCTCAAATTTCTGTGGTGGCAAGTTCTGGAATCTGCGTGGATCCACAAAATTCCACCCACCCTGCATTCACTAAAGTCTTCCGAGAAAAATAGTACCTCACTTGTGTGGGTAGGCCTAGTGCCCGCGACAGGTAACGGCCCAAAACACAACGTGGACACACCACATTTTACATTGAAAACTGACACTATTTTGCAAAGTGCCTAGCTGTAGATTATGAACCCTAGCTCTGCCGGCACCTAGGGAAACCTAGCAAACCTATACATTTTTGAAAACTAGACACCCAGGGAAATCCAGGATGGGGTGACTTGTCTGGCTCTCACCAGGTTCTGTTACCCAGAATCCCTTGCAAACTTCAAAATTTGTCAAAAAAACACAAGTCTTGGTGTCTTTGCGGTGGCTTTGCAGGTGTTCCGTTTCTTCCATCATCTTCGAGGAGCTCACCAAATATCATCTTTGGTCTACATGTACTAACTTCCATTGTGCATCTATGTACCTTCCATGTACTTGGAACTGTGTGTCTCTGTAACTTTTCTCCTGAAAAAGCATATCCAATGCACTACCCTATTTCTCATCCTGTGCCTCTATCCATATCTTTAATCTGCATATACTTACCTCCTTTATGTATCTATATACTTTCAATGTATTTATGGATCTATATATTTATCACTTTCTTCTAATTTAGCATTTCCAAGGCACTACCCTAGTTCTCAGCCTATACTTATCTCAATATATCTTCTAGCCCAACCTTCTGACTCATCTCAAACTTCTTTCTACTACTCTTTCCAATGCACTACCCTATCTCTCATCCTATACATCTATCAATATATCCTCTACATCCACACTCATTTATCCCAAACCCCATACCACTACTATGACCACCAAAATAACCCTTTCTAGACACTATCGCCTACTCTACCCTCCTTGCATCATCGGACACCTCTTTTACTATACCGATGCCCTAAAACAAACCTTTCTAAACTCTTCCCTGACTGCTCCCCTCAAACTCCCTTCTCCCCCTCCTACTACTAAGACCTATAAAAAAAAAAAAAAAATCCTTCACTCTTTTATCCCTCCACTATCCTTTTCAATCAGAATTAACAGTCTAACATATTCAATTTTCAACTATACTAATTCACCACTAATCCTTTATGGGTTCCAGAGTAGCGTGCTACTCGCCAATAAAGCGTCTCAACACCCCATCAGGGTTACAAGCGCTATATAAATGCAAACCTTTTTCCCTTTCTACCCTCCCCAACCCTTCTCAATTCAAATAACTGACTAACATATCCACCACTAAAATTACTTTCATGTTTCACCATAATAATTCAACACTAATACTTCTGGGTTCCAGAGTAGCGTGCTACTTGCGCTTCAAAACCCCATCAGGGGTAGCAAGCGCTATATAAATACAAACCTCTTTCCCTCTTCTATCCCGCCACCTACCCTTCTCTACCCAAATAACTGAATAACATGTCCACTAATCAAAGTTACTTCATTTTTTACTAGACTAATGTTCAACACTAATCCTTAATGGGTTCCGGAGTGGCGTGCTACTCGCCAGAAAAGCGCTTCAACACTCATCAGGGGTAACAAGTGCTATATGAATGCAAACCTTTTTTTCCTTTTATCCCTCCGCTATCCTTCTCACTCCAAATAACTGACTAATATCCACCACTGAAACTACTTTCATATTTTCACCATATTAATTCACCACTAATCCTTGATGGGCTTCCAGAGTAGCATGCTTCAGCACCCCATCAGGGGTAACCAGCGCTATATAAATACAAACCTTTTTTTCCTCCTCTATCCTTCTGCTATCATTCCAAATCCAAATAACTGCCTAACCTATCCATCACTTAAAATGTACTTGCATGTTTCACTATACTAATTCAACACTAATCCTCTATGGGTCCCGGAGTAGCGTGCTACTCGCCGAAAAAGCGCTTCGACGCCTCGTCAGGGGTAGTAAGCGCTATATAAATGCAATTACAATACAATACAATACATTTTCCTCACATTTCTGCGGTGGAAAGTTCTGGAATCTGCGTGGATCCACAAAATTCCACCCACCCCGCATTCCCCAAAGTCTTCAGAGAAAAATGGTACCACACTTGTGTGGGTAGGCCTAGAGCCCGTGACAGGAAACGGCCCAAAACGCAACGTGGACACAACACATTTTCACAGTGAAAACGGACCCTTTTTTGCAAAGTGCCTAGCTGTAGATTTTGAACCCTAGCTCTGCCGGCACCTAGGGAAACCTAGCAAACCTATACATTTTTTAAAACTAGACACCCAGGGGAATCCAGGATGGGGTGACTTGTCTGGCTCTCACCAGGTTCTGTTACCCAGAATCCCTTGCAAACCTCAAAATTTGTCCAAAAAAACACATTTTCCTCACATTTCTGTGGTGGAAAGTTCTGGAATCTGTGTGGATCCACAAAATTCCACCCAGCCCGCATTCCCCAAAGTCTTCCGAGAAAAATGGTACCTCACTTGTGTGGGTGGGTCAAGTACCCGCGACAGGCAAGGGCCCAAAACCTATTGAGGCGACTTCAAAATTACCTATCACAAAACAACCTGGTTTTGCAAGGGGGGTCCCATGAGTTTTTGGCCCCGGGCTCGGCGGCCATCTAGGGAAACCTACCAAACCCACACATTTCTAAAAACTAGACACCCTGGGGAGTCCAGCAAGGTATGGCTTGCGTGGGTCCCCCAACATTTCCCTACCCACAATCCCCTGCAAACCTCAAATTTTGTTGAAAAAATCTATTTTTTCTCACATTTCTGTGTGGGAAAGTTGTAGGATCACCGGGCTGACACAAATTTCCTACCAACCAGCGTTCCCCCAGGCCTCGCGATAAAAATGGTACCTCACTTGTGTGGGTAGGCATAGTGGCTGCAACAGGAAATGGCCCAAATCGTATAATGGAGACTTCAAAATTACCTATAACAAAACTACCTTGTTTGTTGGGGGGGGGGGGCACCTGGGGTTTTTGCCCCGGGCTCGCCGCCATCTAGGGAAACCTACCAAACCCACACATTTCTGAAAACTAGACACCCTGGGGAGTCCAATGAGGTATGGCTTGCGTGGATCCCCCAACGTTTCCCTGCCCAGAATCCCCTGCAAACCTCAAATTTAGCTGAAAAATACACATTTTCCACATATTTTTGTGTGGAATCACCGTGGCGGCACAAATGTCCTACCCCACAGCGTTCTCCTTAGTGTCCCGAGTAAAATGATACCTCACTTGTGTGGGTGCCCAATGCAGAATTGGCTAAAAACTTATTTTTTTAAAAATGTATCGCTTAGAATTCTCGGTGCTATACCCTTATTCCCTATGTTTTGGGCTCTTCCCAGTCACGGGCCCTTGCTCCACCCACACAAGTGAGGTATCATTTTACTCGGGAGACTGAGGGGAACGCTGTGGGGTAGGACATTTGTGCCGGCACGGTGATTCCACCCAAAAATATGTGGAAAATTTGGTTTTTTCAGCTACATTTGAGGTTTGCAGGGCCTTCTGGGTAGGAAAACGATGGGGGATCCACGCAAGCCATACCTCGCTGGACTCCCCCGGGTGTCTAGGTTTCAGAAATATGTGGGTTTGGTAGTTTTCCAAGATGGCCACCGAGCCCGGGGCCAAAAACCCAGGTGACCCCCCCCTTGCAAAACCAGGTTTTGTGATAGGTCATTTTGATGTCTCCTCAATACGTTTTGGGCCCTTGCCTGTCGCAGGTACTTGACCCACCCACGCGAGGGAGGTATCATTTTTATCGGGAGACCTGGGGGAACGCTGGGTGGTAGGAAATTTGTGGATCCACGTAGATTCCAGAACTTTCCCACACAGAAATTTGAGAAAAAGTGATTTTTTTCAGCTAAATTTGAGGTTTGCAGGATTCTGGGTAGAGAAACGTTGGGGGATCCATGCAAGCTATACCTTCCTGGACTCCCCCGGGTCTCTAGTTTTCAGAAATGTGTGGGATGGTAGTTTTCCAAGATGGCCGCCAAGCCCGGGGCCAAAAACCCAGGTGACCCCCCTTGCAAAACCAGGTTGTTTTGTGATAGGTCATTTTGATGTCTCCTCAATACGTTTTGGGCCCTTGCCTGTCGCGGGTACTTGACCCACCCACGTGAGTGAGGTACCATTTTCATCGGGAGACCTGGGGGAATGCTGGGTGGTAGGAAATTTGTGGATCCAAGTGGATTCCAGAACTTACCCACACAGAAATTTGACAAAAAAGTGATTTTTTCATCAAAATTTGAGGTTTGCAGGGGATTCTGGGTAGAGAAACGTTGGGGGATCCACGCAAGCCATACCTTCCTGGACTCCCCCGGGTCTCTAGTTTTCAGAAATGTGTGGGTTTGGTAGGTTTCCCTAGATGGCCGCCAAGCCCGGGACCAAAAACTCATGTGACCCCCCCCATGCAAAACCAGGTCATTTTCGGATACATAGGGGGCATCTGAGTTTTTGGTCCCGAGTCGGCAGCCATCTAGAGGAACCTACCAAACCCACACATTTCTGAAAATTAGAGACCCAGGGGAGTCCAGGGAGGTATGGCTTCCGTGGGAGCCAGACAAGTCACTCCATCCTGGATTCCCCTGCGTGTCTAGTTTTCAAAAATGTATAGGTTTGCTAGGTTTCCCTAGGTGCTGGCAGAGTTAGGGTTCAAAATCTAGAGCTAGGCACTTTTCAAAAAAAGGGTCCGTTTTCACTGTGAAAATGTGGTGTGTCCACGTTGCGTTTTGGGCCGTTTCCTGTCGCGGGCCCTAGGCCTACCCGCACAAGTGAGGTACCATTTTTCTCGGAAGACTTTGCGGAACGCGGGGTGGGTGGAATTTTGTGGATCCACGCAGATTCCAGAACTTTCCACCACAGACATTTTTGGGAAAATGTGGTTTTTTTGGACACATTTTTAAGTTTGCAAGGGATTCTGGGTAACAGAACCTGGTGAGAGCCAGTCAAGTCACCCCATCCTGGATTACCCTGGGTGTCTAGTTTAAAAAAATATATAGGTTTGCTAGGTTTCCCTAGGTGCCGGCAGAGCTAGGGTTCAAAATCTACAGCTAGACACTTTGCAAAAAAAGGGTCCGTTTTCACTGTGAAAATGTGGTGTGTCCACGTTGCGTTTTGGGCCATTTCCTGTCGTGGGCACTGGGCACTAGGCCTACACCCACACAAGTGAGGTACCATTTTTCTCGGAAGACTTTGGGGAACGCGGGGTGGGGGGAATTTTGTGGATCCACGCAGATTCCAGAACTTTCCCCCACAGAAATGTGAGGAAAATTTGGTTTTTTTTTTACAAATGTTTAGGTTTGCAAGGGATTCTGGGTAATAGAACCTGGTGATAGCCAGTCAAGTCACCCCATCCTGGATTCCCCGGGGTGTCTAGTTTTAAAAAATGTATAGGTTTGAAAGGTTTCCCTAGGTGCCGGCAGAGCTAGGGTTCAAAATCTACAGCTAGGCACTTTACAAAAAAAGGGTCAGTTTTCACTGTAAAAATAAAATGTGTCCACGTTGCGTTTTGAGCCGTTTCCTGTCGCGGGCACTAGGCCTACCCACACAAGTGAGGTACCATTTTTATCTGGAGACTTAGGGTAACACAGATTTGTAGAGCAACTGTTATTACCTATTGACTTTCGATGCATTTCTGCCTTCCAACTGAAAGACAATGTGTAAAAAAGAAGTCATTTTGAAAAATGACCTATAATACTCATGCTAGTATGGGTACTCACAATTTAGGAAATGTGCAAATATCTACTGTTTCTAAACTCTATATTTTGTTCCAATTTCAGAAATAAATAGGTGTCTTTCATACCGATTTTTCCATATATATATTTTCCCAAATTAATTGCTATATACCCGGTACATAATAAAAAACCATTGCAAGACGCTGCTCAGTTATTGGCTCTGAGTTCGTCGGGTTCTTGGTGAACCTACAGGCCCTATATATCCCCACAACCAGAAAGGTCCAGCAGATGTAACGGTATATTGCTTTCAAACAGTTGTCATAATTAGAAGAAGTTACAGGTGAAAACGTTGACACAAATGGCTGTTTTTTTCAACTAATTTTCAATTTTTCCTATATTCAACTGTTAGTTTCTAAAAAGAAACCTTGAAGGATCTACACAAATGACCCCTTGCTGAATTCAGAATTCGGTCTACTTTTCTAAAATGTATAGCTTTCCAAGATCCATTATTGCTTTTATACCCATTTTTACCATTAACTGGAAAGAGGTTGAAAGCACAAAAAATAGCAAAAATAGGCTATGTCTCAGAAAAATGCCAAAACTGTGTAAAGAATGTTGGTTTTCTGACAAAAGTCTGCTTGTCCCTGAAAGCTGGGAAGATGGTGATTTCAGCACCACAACCCCTTTGTTGATACCATTTGCAGGGAAAAAGTAGACGCTTTCATCTGTAGCCCTTTTTTCCCATTTTCCCCCAAAAAAAACAAAATGTAGCTGTATTTTGGCTAATTTCTGGGTCCCCTCCACGGGAATCCACAAACCCTGGATACCTTTAGAATCCCCATGATGTTGGAAGAAAAGGACACAAATTTGGCGTGGATACCTTATGTGGTCAAAAAGTTACAGGGGCCTAAGCGCGAACTACCCCAAATAGCTAAAAAAAAAGGCTTAGCACAGGGGGGGAAAAGGCCTAGCAGCGAAGGGGTTAAGGGGTCACAAATCTACATTTTGCAAATGTCTGTTACGTCATAAGTTAGCAGAAAATGTGTATTCAAGTGACATGCCAGCCGCAGCTCTAGCACAGCATTAAATGTATATGCAGTGCACTGTTCTAGCAACGTTTTCAAACTCTACGCTGTGCACTGTTCAAGCACAGCACTTACGAGCTATGCAGTGCTTTGTACTAGCCCAGCAATTAAGATCAATGCAGTGCACTCCACTACCATAGCAATCTATGCAATGTACTCTTCTAGCACAGTGTTAAAGATCTACACGGTGCACAGCAGAAAAGACAAAAATACTGCTTTATGCAGTGCACTGTTCTACAGAAGTACTGAAATGATAAGCAGCACACTTTGCTAGGGGTGCAGTGGCACACTATACAGTGCACCGCAGATCTGTGCAGTACATTGCAGATTTGTGCAGTGGACTAGACTAGGGGGGAGCACTGACTTTACGGTGCACTGTAACAACGGAGCTAGCTTTGAGGGCCTATACAATGCATTGTAGTATGACATTACCAGATATCCATAGTGCAGTGTACTAGGACAACCTTTAAGATGTATGCAGTACACTATCCCAGTAGATTCACTCGTCCACTAAGTTATTGAATACAAGTAAACTCAATTTTAGGACATTTTGCCTGATGACCGGAAACACCTGGATTTCTATCAGATATGCATGAACCTAAACACTAAGGGCCATATGTATCAACCAAAATTGCGATCGCAAACGCTGAAATTCGCAGAATTTCAGCGTTTGCGATCGCAATTTGTCTAAGTGGTATGCATGAAGGCAAAACTGCCTCGCAAAATAAGGAATCGCAAACTTTGCAATTCCCTATTTTGTAAATGCATTTAAGGAATCGCAAATTGCGATGCCTTAAATGCAATGTAAGAAGCACAAAAAAAGTGCAATTTGGCCTTAAGGAATCGCAAATTACCACCAACTTCAAGTTGGTGGTAATTTGCGATTTCATTGAAAAATGCACTTTTTTGCATTTTTCAAAGTGCAATGTGGCGCACATACATGCCCTTAGGGCATGTATGTGCGCCACATGTGCACCCATGCTTATTTCAGGGGTGCAACAGGGTGTCCTTTTGACACCCTTGCACCCTTGAAATTGCATTCTCAATTTGCGATTCTCTAGTTGCTAATTGCAAATTGAGAATGTCTTCCCATTCATTCCTATGGGCCTCTAGGACCATAGGAATGAATGGGGAGGGTTTCCTTAATTGCGAATCGCAATTTGCGATTCGCAAATAAGGAATATGTAGGATTCGCATAACTTTTTGCAAATCCTACATACATCGCGTTTTGCGATTCTCAAATAGCGATTCGCAAAAATTCGCTATTTGATAATCGCAAAACATGGGTTTGATACATATGGCCCTAAAAGTTCGCTTCCTTGCACGTCCAATTTACGTGCGTGTGTCTGTGATAGTTTAGCTGCGACAGATGGCACCTTATGATCCAATGTGTAAATACCCACATGCTGCACAATAAAGCTTTCACTCTGCTGATATTTGAGCACCTCTTCGCCCATATCTCCTTGTGGAAGTACATTTAATCTGCTTGTCATTCACGGGTGGACGATACATAAGTGCACCGTAAATCTACGACGCACTGCATGAAACCCCAACTATCCACCAGCCTTTGAAAAACACTTGTATTAAAACGCTCAAATTGATGTAGCGAGTTTTAAATACAGAATTATAACTTCGATTTTATGCATGAAACATGATGCTTTAAGGAACAATCACCTCAGAAAAAAGCTGATTTATATTCTCCCTGCTTTTTAGGAAGAAGAAGAGGTGGGGCAGCTGCTACAAGTGAAGAAAAGGAGACGCTATCCCCACAGAATAAATATACTGAGGACAGACTGAAGGAAATTGACGTCATCCAGCTGGGCCAGGAGCTGTGAGAGGCTCTGCCACTGATAACTCCCAGCAGCATGCAGGGCCCGGGCAAGCAGGCTCAGAGTCAGCAGTACATGCACACAAGGAGGTGCTCCCCTCCGCCTCCCCCCACTCGGCACCAGGCTGCCTCTCCTCCCGGTCGGATTTCATGGTGCAGGTGCTGGCTCGGTTCCGAGAGCCTGCAGATGGATCCGTCTTGCTCCCCAAGTTCCTCCCTGAGCAGCTGCAGGAAGTGCTGTTTGCTTTACCTGCGCCGCCAGGAATTTGACCAGAGCACAGGTTGCTGAGTTGAACTGGTAATGCAGCTAAGAGGAGCCGGGACGTGTGGCTGCAGCAGTGTCGGCTCTTCATAAGGGAAGTAGGCGCAGCCGCCATTGATAAAACCAAGTCGGTTGAGCAAGCTTTGTGAAAATATGACGCGCCGCCATTTGCAATAAAAACAAGTCAGTCGAGCCAGCTTTGTGAAAATATCATGCGGCCGCCATTGGTAATAAAAATGAAGCGCAGTAGCCATTCTTAAAGTGAAAGAGCGTATGGCGAGCTGCAAATACAAACAAGAAGCGGCCGCCACTACTGTAGCTGGCGTCCTGCAAGTGCTGTGTACATTAAGCAAATAGTTCTCCCGAACTGCTGATAAAAGCTAGGGAGTAAGGACACATGTAGGAGGGAATGTCCTTATGAGAGGTAACAACAGGAGACAGGGAGGTACGACTGAGCCCATTGGCTAATCAAAACCCATCATTTACAAAGGATAGGAAAAGGAGCCAATTGTAAAGATGGGCAGAACATGGGCGGAGCTTAATGGCCATATACTGAACACATACATGCCAACATTTTAGAAGAGCAAAGTGGGAGATTAAAGAAAAAAAATCGGGAGAATGGGGCCTTGAATCGGGTTACTGTCATGCATGGGCTTTGCAAGTGTGCTGCTGCAGGATCGGACATTTGAAACGCAAATGCACGTTTTTTCTTACCTTTCAGAAGCATGGAGTGCAATGGCAGGCAGAAAGAGGGGGATGCAAGTGTTGTGCACTGGCCTGCAGGAGCAGGTTGCTGGCAGTGCATACATCACGTTACACAGTACCAAGCCCTGTCAGCTGAAACCCCTGAGTAATCGGGTTTTTGCTTGAAGGAATCGGGAGGCGGGAGACTAGCCTTGAAATCGGTAGTCTCCCGCCTGAATCGGGAGGGTTGGCATGTCTGTGAACACAGCATGTCTCTAAGAGACAGCGTAAGCGCTGCCTAGGGAGACCTGAAAAGGGACACTATCCTGCAAATATTTCTAGAGTCAAAGTGTTCCTTCCTAAATCTAGTCTCTTTATTGCTGCCAACATTGGGGTCTAACTCCAAATTCTTCCTCTCCTTCTCCACTTCTAGGATTTCCCTTTCAAGGGCCAACTGCTCCCTCTTCAGCATGAGTTTTGCCTTCTCAAGCTTGAGCAGATTGGACCCCCTATATAGGATGTCCTCATCTAAGTTAGAGTGAGTGGATGCAGCAACTAATGCTGAGCAAAGAGAGGATGAGGAAGAGGAAGACCTCCTCCTCCTCCTAGGAACCCTGTGAACCAACCCAGGGGGAGTTAAAGTGGGCCTACTAACATGACCCCCTCCAGTACCATCAGTGCCCCCCTCTACAGGTAAAGGGTTCTCCATGGGAATCCCTTCAGATTCCTCCTGGTCATATCCATGGACAGAACTAGCAGTACTTCGTACTTCTTGTTCTTCAAGGTCAGCCCTCTCACCAAGGCCTTCCTCCTCCAGAGGCCTTCCAGGATTCTGGATATCATCTTGGAGGAGTAACTCCAGAAGAAAAGACCTAGTGGGATTACTACTTGTCCTAAGTCCTCTAGCTTTGCACAGGGTCCTAAGTTCCTGAAACCTAATGGCACTGTACCTAGACTCCCGAGTTTGGCTAGATTCCCCATTAGAGGACATGGGGCTAGTGTAAAGTAGTGTACCCTACTCTAGCAATCTAAACTTTAAAACTAACAAGGTTGGGGGCGTGGCCAACCAAGATGGCTGAGCGGACATGATCCATGAGGGCTCCGCTGCAAGGAAGGCAAAATTCGAGGCATAACTGCACTTCGGGACTCCTAATGTTCAACAACAAGTGAAAGTTACGGACCGGAGATGGGGGCTCGCCGGGACAGTGTGATCCCCCCTCCATCCAGATGGCGAGAGGAGGGCAGCCAGGAGCCGGCCAGGCACGACATAGCGGCAGTGCATCGAACATACTACGGGGCGGGGGGGATGCCTCCTGGTACCAGGCCCGAGCAAAGGCGGATGTTGAAGTCGGGACCCCTCCTCCCCACGGGAGGAAGTGGCGCGAGACCCTACAAGGCAGGAGACAGAGGCGGTACCTGTGTGGATGCCGGCCGTTGCCGCAGGCTGGAGCGGAGGAGCTACGGAGATGCTGGCCAGGAGCGGCTGAACCAGGGGCCCTGTTGGAACGGATTCTGCTGACCGGAGGTCCCCGCTGGAAGCTCCAGTGACATGCCGGGAAAAGGAGCAGGCCGTATTGGACGAGGACTGGGGCACCAGACAGCATCAACCCAGGGAAACGTGGTGCCTGCCTGACTGTGGCATGGCGGGACCGCATGGTGCAGCCTAGCACTACATTTACCAGCGGGAGCAGCCCAAGGGGGAACATGCAATATGCATTGAGGCTCCCCCAGTTGGAGATGATTGATAGGGGGCCTTCCTGAAGGTGGTGCCCCTTCTATATTTTAATACACAGCTCCCATCGTATTGACCTGCCTGACTCCAACATGGCGGCATAGCAGGACACAGCAAGGCTTGACGAGGAGACTCAGTAGAACCTTCTGGAACCTTTCCTCAGGCTTCAAGAATGGGCTAGCCTGCCTTGATTCTGGTGCTATATTTGATTATCTATGCCCGGATATAGGGGGGCCTCCCTCAAGGTCTCATGGGGCCGGTGTATTGCCCCGCTCCCATCCAGGAAATAACACTCGCCAGGCCCCTCCAGAACTGTGCTATCAGTGAAGTCCTTGAGAAGTCCCCAACCTGAAAGTTGGGCAGGAACGGAGTGAGGCGGCAGGTGGTATGGCTTCTTGGTGGGACTGTCCTAGGGTAAGGGCAGCTTCATCCTACCTACCTGAGATTCGGTTGCTTCGACTCATCCGGGACTGGTGGGGGCCTGGGATGGGGAAGAGGAGGACCGCTGCATGATGGATTGGGACACGTACAGCATTTAAGGAGAGCTGGGTGATTCCTGGTGTGAGATCCCCGTGTTTGCCCAATAGGCACAGCGGAGAGTTTGCCGGCCCCCTTGGGGTAACATCATACTCCAGACTCTCCCCCACAAGAGGCATTCCTATCGACTTCCCAACCAACTCTTGGACCCCCTTGGCTTCTACAACTCCTTACTTTATGCCACCCAATAAATCTCAAGTTAATAGGGTCTCTAGTTACTTTGTACCAGCGAAAACGCATAAGGCACCTCTAAGGGAGGGGTAAAGGTCATCATGGAGCTCTCGAAGAAAGATCTCCTCACCTCCTAACAGGAGTTAAGAGAGAGTTACGCGAGGAACTCGAATCTGACCTGGACGCATCTCTGGAAACGCTCCGCCTGGATATTCAAACTAAAATAACTTCACTTCAACATGACGTGGATTCTGTCGGCACCTGCACACTGGATCTCGAGGCTAAAGTGCAAGAGGTTGATCAGTGCACTGGCCAGACACAGGACACTGTGAACTCCTTCAAACGCATAAAATAGATCCCAGAAGGACAATTTTCGTTTGCGGAATCTGGAGGAGGGGGCGGAGGGGCCGGACTTGGAGGCTTTTGTTACAAGACTATTTCGGAGTTGCTGGGATCTGCTGGCATGAAAATCAAAATAGAGTTCACAGGGCAAGAGATGTCCTAGCAAAGCTCTACTCTTAAAATGAAGGAGACACTTCTCCAGGCGGCCCGGAAGGCTGAGGACATAACCTTTCAGGGGGTCTCCTGCACCCTCTTCCAAAATATCGCTGCCTCCACCCTAGCGTGTCGCCAGCAGTTCCACCCTATCACGGAAAAGCTATGGAAGGACAACATAAAATACAGATGACATATGCGTTTAGCCTGGCATTCACCCTCCACAACAAGAATCATCATGTTTCGACCCTCCCCGAGGCTGCAACTATGTTGGGTCTTTCGCTCTCTGAAGTGCACCACATCGGGGATACCTCACCTGGGATATCAGAGACAGCAATGGAGAGTGGGGACAGAGGCTCCTGGTTGTCGCAGTGTCGTCCCCGCCAGCAACGGAAACTATAAGATTCAACCTCGATCAACTTGGCACTTGATATTTTCACAGGGCGCGTAAAGTCATCTCTGGGTTGTAAGCCTTACCCTTTCATTTTATAGGCCTTAACATGCTTTGCTGTTATATTAGCCTGTGCTGCTTCTTCTGGGGAGGGGGGAGTGGCGTGCTGGGTCCCTCTTCGACACTTGGACTGACTCAGCTCCTACCCGAAGACACTATAAGACTACTAGCATATTATAATATGCCTTGCCTTTTTAACATTCTATCTAGCTCGCTTTAGCAGTTATTGACCTAAACGTCTATCAAGATGCATTGTTCCACCGAGAAGATGTTCTATTGGGGAATTCAACCCCATTTGTTTCTATGTTGGGGTAAAAAGTAAGTGGGGGTTTTGTTTGAATGTTTTTTGGCACATAGGAATCGAGGACTACATATGCTACGGACAAGGGCGTAGTGGTTGGGGAATCATATGCAGACGTTGGAGCAAGCGGGGAAGGATGGGTGGTTTCTCTCTGTAAGGGACTCATGTGGCGACAGAAAAATTGATGATCCACTCTAGTGGTTTATAATGGTTGTCACAACATTTACCTGGAACATCAAAGGGCTTAACTCTCCTGCTAAACGCCACAAGCTATGGAAATATCTACTTGAGGGCAGACATGACATGGTGGCTCTTCAGGAGACCCACCTTAAAAGAGCGGATGGGCATAGGGCGTACCCAGTGATGTACAAATCCTCCGCACCCACTAAACATCATGGGGTGCCATCTTCTTTCATTCCTCGCTGAAAATCCAGCCTGAAGGGTGCAAGACTGATAAAGAGGGGAGGGTGGTCATGGTAATGGGCAGATTACATGGCTGCATGTGTACATTTGCTTCTATATATGCCCCTATCTCAAATCAAGCTGCATTTCTAAATTCAATGCTCATGATGTTGGGTGGATCTGCAGAAGGGGAAATTCTCCGGATGGGGGGATTTTAACCTTACTTTGGAAGAAGGATTAGATAGCTCACATGCACATAGAGCAAAAAAGGGCACTTTCTCTAAAGCGCTGAAGAAGGAGTTTAACTCCATGGGCCTTATGGATGCCTGGCGTACGCTTCACCCCACCGACCGTGACTACACCTACTTTTCACACTTTCACCGCACCTATTCCAGATTGGACTTTGTGTTTTTTTCGCAGGCCCTCTCACCTGCGCCTTGCAAGCAGCTTTATTCCACTCGATCACCATTTCAGATCAAGCTCCGGTGGTGCTGACTATGAAGTGGGACATTGGACTCTTAAGATATCTGTTGGTTCTTTCCTGGATCCCTTACCCGCTACAGATTGGTGCGGGAGGAACTACGGAAGGCCATTAGGGAGTTCTTCACTTTAAATGACCCGCGCGACACTAACCCTACCAACAACTGGGAATCTTTTAAAGTTGTCCTATGCCGTAAATGTACTGCGTTAATGTCTGTGCTGAATAAAGAGCCTGAGATAGGACAAATTTGGAGGCCGAACTCCAACCAGCAGAAAAGGTCCACAAGGATAACCCGACCGTATCCCTCCAAAGAAAGGTCATTGCACTCAGAGGCAAGTTTAATGCCATCTATAGCAATAGAGCTGAACTCACACTGCTACAACTCAAACGTACGACCTATGAACAAGGGAACAAGACGGAGGCCCCGTTAGCTAGACAACTGGGAATAACAGGGGAGAAGAAATATATAGGAAACATTAGGCAGGATTTCAGGGAATTGGTCACTAATGAACAGGAGAAGGCCCAAACATTTGGAGATTTCTATAAGACCCTTTACGCTGCTGAGGGATATAGTGAAGTCGAGAAGGCCGATTATCTGGAGGGAGTGGAGCTCCCAAAAAGAGCTAAGGGCCATTAGACGATGTGGAAGTCCATAAAGCCAAAGCAGGCCATAAACTCCACAAATCCCCGGGCCCAGATGGCCTGACAGCACAATTTTATAAGACCTTTGGCTCTGAGCTGAGACTACACCTGGTGGCTTTTTTCAATGTGTTGGTAACCTCAAAGGCGGTAACTCCATCAATGGGTGAATCACTCATCTCAGTTATCCACAAACCAAGAAAGGACCCACAACTATGCGGTTCTTACCGCCCGATCGCATTACTCAATCTAGACGCCAAGTTATATGCAAAGATTTTAGCCACTAGGCTCCAGGTGTTAATGCCTGAGCTAATCCATCCGGATCAATCCAGATTTATTAGCAGCAGACAGACCCATGAAAATCTCCGAAGGGTTATCCATCTGGTCGAAAAAGCAGCAAAAAAGTTGGTTCCAGCAGTTTTACTAGCGCTAGATGCAGAGAAAGCATTCGACCGGGTGGATTGGTCTTTCTTATTCCGCACTTTAAAAAGCTTCAGGTTCTGCAATAAATTTATAGCTATGATTAAAGTCAACTATGCACAGCCTACTGCCCGAGTTCTGGTCAGCGGGGTAGACTCGGAATTGTTCCATTTGGGGAGGGGGACGAGACAAGGCTGCCCCCTCTCGCCTTTGTTTGCCCTTAGTATGGAGCCCCTCGTGGCTAGAGTACGTAGATCAACTCAAGTTCACAGCATTCCCTTCGGCATAGAGGAACACAAGATTTCCCTATTTGTGGACGATGTCCTGATGACTTTAACCTCCCCAAGCTCGACCCTAGATGCAGTGCAAACAGAGCTTCTGAATTTTTTGCGGGTGTCAGGTTTTCGTGTCAATCTCTCCAAATCACACCTACTCAATCTCACCCTGCTGCAGTGGGAAATGGACGCGTTGGTGGCATCTACCCCCTTTCGTGAGGCTAAAAAGGAGATTACTTACCTTGGCATCAGGATTATCCCTTGGGTCTCGGACCTCTTCAAGGCTAACTATCCTCCAGCCTCCAACAACACGAAGATTTTCGTAGATGGACTCCCATGTATATCACATGGCTGGGGTATATACAAGTAATCAAAATGAACATTCTGCCGAGACTCTTCTATCTTTTTCAAGGGCTTCCGATTGAGTTAGATAGCGGGTTCCTCCCAGCCTTGCGATCTATGATTATACGATTCATCTGGCAGGGTCGGCGGGCTTGTCTTCCTTACAAACAACTCCGACTCCCGAAGAGCTCAGGGGATTAGCATTGCCGGATTTAGAACTTTACTATAAGGCGGCTCAGTTGAGGGTGATTGCTGAGTGGTCGGCACGGGAGTCTGACAAACACTCGCTCCACATGGATAGAGCGGTGTCAGGCAGATATATCTGGGGCCTTCTATGGAAGCCCAAAGCAGACCGTCCGCTAGATGCGTACCGCAGTATTCCCACCAAGACTACCCCACAAATCTGGGACAAGATTAATAGAATGGTGGCCTGGACCACCTTCCCCTCACCATTAACCCTGATTCATTATAATTCAGCGGTACCTCCAGCTCAGCATTTGGGACCCTTTGATTCGTAGAGGGAGGGGGGCTGCCTTACTGTCTAGGACCTTTTTCACAACTGGGACATCCTAACATTCGAGAACTGCCAGAGGGAGTTCCATCTACCCGTGTCGGAACACTGCCACTACACTCAACTCCGACACTGGGTTCTCCATCCCGATGTTCGTGAGGCAGCCACTAGAGATCTCCAACCCATTGAACGTTTTGTCAAAAGTGGAGCTGACTCTAAGGGGTGTATCTATCTTCTGTACTCCTTACTGATTTCAACAACCACTTCTACTCAATCACGTCACATGAGCATCTGGGATCAAATACTAGGCAGCCCTATCTCGGCCACACAATAGAGTAAGCTTTGGAGAGATATACCCAGGTTCAATCATTCCATGGGAATCCGAGAGGCCCACTCTAAAGTATTATACGACTGGTACCTCTAGCCCACCAAATTGCGGAAAATCTTCCCCAACCTCAGATTTATGTTGGAGAGGTTGTGGTTTGTTGGGGGACTTCCGAATATCTGGTAGGACTGCCCCACTATCCGCTCGTTTTGGGAGAAAAATATAGCCCAGATCAAAGACATTTTAGGATATCCACTCCCATATGATTTTGGCTTTGCTCTTCTGGGTCTCAGAGATGATTACCTCAAATATCAGACAGTGGGCGATCGCTTCATACTCTGGCTTTGCCTCAGGGCTGCAAAAATGATGGCGGCATCTGCCTGGAAACGGAAGGAAGCCCCTTCTCTGAAACAATGGCATGCCAGACTATGAGAGGCTCTCACGATGGAGCGTATTGCAGACATTTTCAATGATAACTTCAAAAACGTTGACTATATTTGGGGTCATTTGGTAGCATATCTCTCCAGGGGACTCCCACTACTGGCCTGACCAACACGGACAACAGCACTTCACCTATTCTAGATCTAAGAGAGCTCCTCTGACTGGTGACTGAATGAGAGTACACCCTCCCTGTAGATACTATTTCAACATCAATAGCAATAAACCACACACACTGTGGTTACCCGATTGTTTGTGGGTGGGGAGTAATTGTGTACTTAATGTTATACAGACTTACGGCACAGTATATTTTCTGTTTGTTGTTATACAGACTTACCGCACAATATATTTTCTGTTTGTGAAATGATAATCCTGAGGATAGTAGCAACTGAACCTGCCAACAGAATTATATGCTAAGAGACAGGGATTACACTCAGATGTGTTGTACTGGTGTCATTTTGGAAACGTAATAAAGACAGTTTTCACAAAAAAAAACAAGTTTGGATAAACAGCCATGCAAACCCTTGACATCTAACCTAAAGGTTTAGAGATGTATTACCTAACAAGTATTGTGTAATTACCAAAGGTAGTAGTGGTTTCTTATGGAAACCTTACTTATGACAATGTGGTAAAGCACATGCAAGTCTTTATCCCAACCGCCGCACCATCAATGTAGCAGGCTGGCTCAGTATATAGTGTCCACCTATGGTGAGGCACTGTGCACTGAGTCCAGGGAAACCTTAGTGATAGTGTTTAGGTCCTTCAAAACCAGAGCTCTCAAGGGGCAGCAGTGGAGAGCAGCTAAGGCTTATTCAGGAGGGGTGCAAAGCAAGTGCATTCACCACTATACTCAGTCAGTAAGCTACTCACACAAGAAAGAACCACACCAGGTGAGTATAAAATACTTTTCATTTATTAGTACACAATAGACACTAACTTAGTATATCTCCTGCCCGGAGATATCAACTACACACAAGAAATACTGTACAAAGAGGTAGGTGGCATAGAAAAACACATATGGACCAACCGGGGGGCCTAACCATATACTAAAATAGTGGAATGTGAGGTAAGTACCAAAACCGGACTGGTACCCAAGGATGGCGGACTCCAGGGGTAACACGGAACCACCCTAGGTGAATAGCCAGGGACACCAAGGCGTCCGGGTGTGGAGTGGTTACACCGGGTCAAACGTCCATAGGATAACACAGGGTAAGTCAGTTGGAATTTTACAGTTCTAGGACCCTTCCCAAAGGACCCCAGAAGGAACCACGTGGATCAAGGAAGGTTGGAGAGCCACCCCACCCGTGGATACCCCAGGATACCTATACCAGGGAGCCCAGGTGCATAGGGGTGAAGTGGAGTCCGAAATGCCTGTTGACGCCAATGGAGGTTTGTGGAAGATCAGCAGCTACAGCGTCTGGTGGACCAGGCTGGTGTAACAAGCATGTGGAATCCAGACAAGAAGAACCTGAAAGCAGAGGGGACACAGTCCAAACCACCCCGAGGTGACCAGGAGGAGCAGGAGCACAATATCAGCCCTGGTTGGAGGTTCTTGCTGTAGCACGGTGAGGATGAAGCAGCAGCTGTGGAGCCCGGGCGATGATGCAGAAGCACAGGAGTCGTCCACAAGCTGTCCCACGCTGGTCAACGAGTGCAGGAAGGTCAGTGGCTGGCAGGACCACCAACAAGCCTTGGCAAACGCAAATACTGGTTTGCGGGAGAAGATACTATGTTGTAGACCAGCAAGATCTGTGGGACTAATCCAGCAAGGGTAAGTCAGGGTCGGTCCTCAGCACGCAGGACAGCCAGCAGGAATAGAAGGAGCCCCCTTGTGGACCCTCTGGCAACACGCACAGGAAGTCATAAGGAAGCCTCAACAGCACACAGGAGATGAAGGCCCACAATGCAGAGGATGCAGGCAGGGCGTCTTTCTTGGAGCTGTGCAGTGCTGGAGGCTGGGGCTTCCTGGAGCTAAAAGATCTTTTGTGCAGAGAAACGTAAAAAATCAAATTACTTCTCCCTAACCTCCCCAACATCTCCATGCCCTAAGATATACTTTATACCCCCATGTAGGTACACATCAAGCAAATCACAAAGAAATCATCAAATGAAGCTAAGAGCGCTTCTCTCCGCAAGTTACCTCTGGACTTCAAACAAAGCCATGGCTGTAACTTGCACTGATATCGGAAATGCCTTTCTTACTCCCCTTCCCATATCTTCCTTGACTCCTCTGACAGATGCTCTTCTTGCAGTTGCCAGACTCACCAAGTATTTAGAAAAACTGACAACATTACTCGATTGTCGAGGAACTATTTGCTCCCTGTAGAGGATACTTCAAATTAATAACCAGTATCTACACACTCCAAAAACTTTGCTAAGCGGCCATTCAAATCAATTCAATTCTTTTGCTAATGTAAAGTTCTTCAGAATGATACACACAAACTCAGTAAATATATTTTTACAATAAAATTCAACAAAATGTAAACACATTAAAAAAAATATCAATAGCAAACACTGACATAGAAATAAGGTAAATTTGCTTTCTCAATGACAAGGATCAGAATACTTTCACCTGCATAGCTAGAAGAAAAAGGCAAATAAATACTATACGCATCTCATTTTCTACTGGGCATAATCATGTCTTACATTTCGTAATATCTGGAGAGTGTAGTAAATAATTAGTAAAAAAAAAAAAACTCAACTTCTAGGGCTAAACTGGTGTGCAGCTCAAAATAGATCTTGCTGACTAAGGCTAGCAAGCGTGAATCATACATCTTTTAGGCATCGAGTTAGGCAACTTGAATTCTTAGCTCTTCTCTTGATTTTATAAATCAAAAGAATGATAAAAAAGCCCAAGACATTTTACACTGACGTTCTTGCTCACTTCTCTCCAGTACGTTCACAGCAATTTCCCAAGTTGTCTAAAAGTGTAGAATGCTGTCCTTCCTTCTGAAATTCCAAATAAGGAATTATTTTTCCACCACATGGTCTTATGCCCTAAAGTACAACACAACCAAGCTGATGTCCAAACAAATTCCCTCTGCCTTTAACCTTATTTATATTTTTAAATGTCTTACAATTTTGAGTCTTTAGACTACAAAATAAAACTGTAGGGATTTTATCCTCCCAAGCTTTTACTATTGCCTCTATACTTCTGATACCCACAGATATAAAAATAAATAAGCCCATTCCAACAGACATAGCTTTTGCCACTCTGGTGTAAAGATGCTGTCCCAAAGTTGCATTGCATGATAACAATACCTCTAAATATGATATCCCCTCACAGGATTTAGGAACCATTTTCTAACAGGGGATTTTTATTCTTACTTTTTGCTAATTTGATCTCAATTTCATTGTCAGCTGTATAATCATTAAGTGTGGACAGCAGGCACTGCAAACCAATAGGGGGTTTAGTCCAATAATATAAAAGCATCAGTTTACAACATTATCAGTGGTAGTGGGGCTGTAGTTCCTTCACCCCTCCCCTGCAGTGAAATACCAGAATATCACCAAGAGTCTGACTGTTATTAGCAGTCACATTTAATTTTAATGCATAAGATAATAAAGAAAACCTTGCTGATTCACCCTTAAATTATGGAATTGTGGCTCGTCCAAACCTCGTGACTTATCTATTTCAGATAGGCCACTCTACCCATAATCTTTTAGTTGTCAATCTAGGGTTAAACACACCTACAATGCAAAAAATTGAAAATGGGCAATCAAATTGTGTTGTGAGCACAACTCCAGATATACATCCGTCTTAAAGTTTCACAACCTCCCCTGGATGACCTCTTATTGAAGCAACGATCAATTAAGGCAAAGCCACTGGCCCCTAATAAAGTGTGTGAACACCATCATTTTCTAACTCTTATGGTAACAGTTTATGTAACGGCTTTCCCCCTAACAACGACCTAATAGAATTTCTTTGCAGTGCTGCCACCTGCCCACTACAACCTGTCTGATCATAAATTGCCTGGAGTACAATGAAACTTAATAAAAACTCGGTCCATATCTCACATTTATTGCATAAAAAGATACTGTGTATTTTACTTGTGTCTTATCATGAATTTGAAGGTGGTCAGGTACTTCACAAATCTTATCTCTTGGTGATGTTTCTTTCAAACTTTGTGTGTAATGAGTAATTCAGGAACCTTAGAAAATGTATTATTTTACTGTATAGTTTTGAGCTGGCACCACAAAGCCTTTTCTTTATGTTTTTGTTACTAGACGCTGCAACTAATATTTGCAAGTGTACATGAAGATTCTTAGGGATGGTTCAAATGTACGTTTTAGCATTCTACTGATGGATTACATTTGCATCCTGTTGAAATGGCTCCATTTTAAGCTGAAGATTTTTTTAAACTATGAAACTGAATAATAATGGCAAATGTTGCCTTTGTATGAACTATGTAATAAAGAATTCTTCGCATAATAATATTGAAAGCAAGGATGAAGCGGTGAGAACATGTTTAAAGAACTGTAGTAAATGAGAGTTCTCTACTGATAGCTTCCAGCAGACAAAAAAACTTAGAATTATCAGTGGTGAATTCTGGATGTAAGCTAGATAGTAAGAAGGAATCAGTTAAACTAAGAGGATGAAAGTTAAAGTTGATATGTTTGTAATTTAGTTAAAAAACGAATAATACCGTCGAAACAGAAAAAGTGTTAGAATAGAGGGGTGCAAATCAGGCTACTGCAGCAGGCAGGAATGGCCAGTAATAAGGGTGTGTGGAAAAATGCTTCCCAGAAGCATCCATATAACTCCCAGAAATATTATCACACTAGGAAACTGTATTTGGAATAAAGTGGAGTAGAACGATACATAAAAAGAAATGGTTGAGAAAAGCAAGCAATTAGGAAATAATTAGGAAACGTGAGGAATAGGTTGAGTAGTTGTTGGAGAGTTAGGGCAAAGGATGCACAGATCAGCTCAGCTAAAGGGACAACTCATCCACCCCACATAACCCCAATAAATATGAAGGGATTCATCTCTACAGACCTGCTCGTTGTAGTCCTGGGGCATGTAGCCAGTCCTGAAATATGCCACAGCAACTTCATGCCCATCTCTACAAACAAAGATTTTTTTTTTAAATGACTACTTTATTGGAAAACATGTTCACAAGAAGGGGTTTATGGACGCAAGGTTGAAAATGGTGAAGACTGTGCATTTATAGTAACACTGCATTATCATCAGGTGTGCAAACAAGGATTTCTATTTGAGTTGTAGTATTATAAAAAAACAATGCTGTCAACTTTAAATTGTAAAGAAAGAAAGTAAAAAGTTCAACCTTCAGGCAGATATCTGTCTAGGCTGCCAATATTTTGAAACAGTATGTAGTCCACAATAATCCAACTTCAGGTACTAATAAGGAAAGTTTACTAATGCACTCCGAACTAGGAAGAGCTTGACCCATAATAAACTTTTCAAAACTCTCATGCAAGCCATGTTCCTTCCCCAGCTCTTTGAATATTCTTGAACAAATGTTCCCAATATTAACAAATTAAGGCCAGAGGACTTGTACAATTGTATTAAAAGTCTGAAATTATCCTTTTCAAAGCCTCTGCAGGTGCACGCATGTCCCTTCTCGTTTCAAATCAAACCCTTTTTGAGCATTTTGACTATCTTGTCACCTTGCTTTTGGGTTCTCATTCATGGCGCTTTCTGGTTCTCTTTCTATGCCGCAGGCATCTAGTTTAAAGAACTGCAGAATCTATGTGGCAGGTCAGTTCTGATCACCACGCACTACCCAGAGTGCTTAGGTTCCAAAAACCCAGTTCATAGCTTCGGACTTTTTTTCTCTTTCAAGATATTCTTAGAAGTCAACTTCACTACTATTTTTTATTTTTTTTAACATATTTTATTGTCTTATATATGTCATTATACACGTGGGTCCAGCATTACAACATATTGCTTTAGGCATGTGCCTTTGTCATAGCTTACAGTTATTTTGGCTGCAAAACTTTATGGGGGTATTGGGTTCAGATCCCTGGCCCACATTTTTCATATCCTCCACCAGCGCGCCTCCCCCAGGCCTGTGCCCTCTCAGAGACCTATACCCCTTCTCGCATTCCTAAGCAGTATTCTACCTTCGCAGCTTGCCCATTTCACCAGCTCTCGTTTCCATCTATGGATACTGGGGCCAGCTGGTGCTTTCCATTTGATGGTTATTTCCCGCTTCGCCAGTATGAAGGCTAGGTCTTGAAATCTAGCAGTAACCTTAGTCTTGGCTGAGTGAGAAAACCCATTTAGTAATACATGTTCTGGCGTGCACGGCACTATCCGCCCTATTACTCTCGTCATTTCCCTTGTCACTTCCTGCCAGTAATTCGCTAACAGGGGACAGCTTCATATCATGTGTATGAAATTAGCTCCCTTTTCTCTGCATCTCGGGCATTCCGCATCCTCCCTGTGGAAGAAGCGATTGATTCTGTCCGGTGTGATGTATGCCCTATGTAGTGTATAAAAGCTAATCAGCCTAAATCTCGCGTTGCGAGAGACATTAGTGGCCCTTTGTAGTATGTTTTCCCAATCTTTGTCCTCTAGGGGTCTACCCAGGTCAGTCTCCCATTTGGTCCGGAGTCCCTCCAGCGGTTGTGTGGAGTCGCGTCTGATGGCCCTGTATAGGCAAGTGACAGCCTTTGTTGTACCCCCCGCCAGGCCTATGTTTTCACACGTAGAGTGAGTCAGTGGTTCCGTCGTCCCCGCCCCCCAATGTCTGCGCATTGCCCCCGTGATTGCCCCATAGAGCAGGAAGTGCCCCTGCGGGATATCCCATTCTGTGCGGAATGCGTCAAAGGTGAGTAATTCCCCGTCTCTGTATAGGTCTCCAATTTTGGTAACCCCTGCTTGTGCCCATTCCTCTATCTGCCTCCACTGTCCCCCGTGTGGAAGTGACTCGAGCAGTGCGACGACAGCTCCGGTGAGTATGGGCGTTTTGTCTTCGTCTTTTGCAGACATCTACCCCAGCAACGCCTTATCACCTTGTGCTCATTGGCACGGACATCCTGCGGTTTAATGGTGCTGTTAGAAATGGGGAGCTCTAGTTGGCCGCGGCTGGCGCCGAGGTCCAAATAGGGATCCTTCTTCCTAAGTCAGAGTAAGGGGGCTACACCCTTTGATAACCCCTGCTCAACCCTGTGGTAACGTAGCACGAGCAGACAGGCCTATCTCAGAGGCAGTGTGTGAAGCATTTATGACCATACACAATAACACAGGAGAGACGCTACAAACGGACACCACAAGTAGTTATAGAAAAATAGTTATCTTTATATAGACTGAACACGAGGCTAAAAGCACTCAAGGAGCCACAATGCACATAATTACAGATTCACTTCAAAAGCAATAAAGGCACTCGAAACGGGGTGGAACGGACTTAGTTCGGGGCCGGGGTCCACGCGACCCGGTGATGCACAATGTACCTGAGATGTAAAGGGGCACGGTACGCAGCCTCACAAGGAAGCCGCGGTGATGACAGGCGGACTCGCAGCGGCCACAGCTCCCGGCTGTAGCGGTCCGCGGCGTGCACTCACGATAATACTGGGACGGGGCTTAAAGGCGGGCACCCAGCGGTACCCGCAGGTGGTAACAAGATCCTGGAAGTGGTGACTAGTGCGGGCACTCAGCGGCACAGCTCCTCAGCTGCAGCGGCCCACAATAGCGTTAGCGATGATTCTCGTAGGACGGCAAATGCGGGCACTTAGCGGCACAGCTCCTCAGCTGCAGCGGCCCACAATAGCGATAGCGATGATTTCCGTAGGATGGCAAATGCGGGCACTCAGCGGCACAGCTCCTCAGCTGCAGCGGCCCACAATAGCGATAGCGATGATTTTCGTAGGATGGCAAATGCGGGCACTCAGCGGCACAGCTCCTCAGCTGCAGCGGCCCACAACAGCGATAGCGATGATTTTCGTAGGCTGGCAAATGCGGGCACTCAGCGGCACAGCTCCTCAGCTGCAGCGGCCCACAATAGCGATAGCAATGATTTTCGTAGGATGGCAAATGCGGGCACTCAGCGGCACAGCTCCTCAGCTGCAGCGGCCCACAACAGCGATAGCGATGATTTTCGTAGGATGGCAAATGCGGGCACTCAGCGGCACAGCTCCTCAGCTGCAGCGGCCCCCGATAGCGACTTTCAGCCCGCGTTCCCCGCAGTAGAACCAGAGGCTCTGGAATTCTCAACAGAGGCCTCACCTGTGGGTAGAATCCCCCTCAAATAGGAATCCAGACGGCTGATGGGTGAAGTCTAATGTCCCTGAGACTTCAGCAGGAGGCGAGCTCAAATCAGGCCCTTGGTTAGTTGCTTCAGCAAGATGGATGAAAGTTTCAAAGTCCTTTCCCTCTAGTTACACGGACAGAGGTTCGTCTTGGCATCCAGAAGTAACACACTTGTGGGGGTTTTCGCGCACATCTTTATACCCCCTCGCCTTTGTTCTCTCAAAAGTCACAAGTCACTGAACCCAGTCAGAACCAGTTCGGGGAGGTCCTGGGGGCACGTTGTTTACGAGGCGGCATCCTGCCCTTTAGGAGAGGGGGTCTGCCATCAGACGCACCGTGGGAGGGGGAGCCATCATTCACCTTGCCAGGTGCAGCCCTGCTCAGATCAAAGGGTCACCCCTCCCCATACTCCAGCTGCAGATCCCTCTACTCGACCCAGGTCGGGTTCAGCCTACCCTGTCCCTCCAAAACCAGACGGCCAATACACATAACAGCAGAGCACACTGGAAGACTTGGGCAAGAAAATACCCACTTTCCCAAAGTGGTATTTTCAGACACAGAATATAGAAATAACCCTCACTAAAAGATGTACTTTAATATTCTGAGCTCAGGCATACTAAATTTGACTTTCCACTTTACAAGCTGCTTCTGTGGGTGGCGCAATCAGCGCTGCAGGCCCACCAGCAGCATTCGGTCTACCAGCCCTGGGCACGCACGGTGCACTATACTAGAGACTAACAGGTAAACCAAATGAGCCAATTATGGGAACATCAATTCATACAGTCAATTTACCATAGGGAGCATTCGCGCTGTGGCACGGAATGGCCGTGGCACAGCGCCCAGAGCATCTAACACCAGCAAACACAGAGGAGACAAAAAGCGAGAAATGGAGGGGAGACCCACGCCAATGGTGCCAGGTCTAACACGTGTCCCCTCCAGCTGAAATGTGGGGAGAACTACCCACCCACTTGGGAGTTCTCATCACTAAGGCGGAAAAATCTGGACAGACCATCAGCATTGGTGTGCTCTGTACCAGGACGGTGTTCCACCATAAAGTCCATACCCTGTAGGGAAATGGACCACCTCAACAACTTTGGATTCTCTCCCCTCATCTGCATCAACCATCTGAGGGGTCTGTGGTCTGTCTGAACCCGGAAGTGAGTCCCAAACAGGTATGGCCTCAGCTTCTTCAGTGCCCAGACCACAGCAAATGCCTCACGCTCAATTGCACTCCACCTCTGTTCCCGTGGAAGTAACCTCCTACTAATGAAGGCTACAGGTTGGTCTAGGCCCTCCTCATTGATCTGTGACAGAACGGCCCCCACACCATGCTCGGAAGCGTCTGTCTGGACAACAAATTCCTTTGAAAAGTTGGGCGCCTGAAGTACAGGTGCTGTGCACATGGCAGTCTTCAGGGCGTCAAAGGCGTTCTGATAAGTGTCAGTCCAGTTCACCATCTTGGGCTGCTTCTTAGAAGTCAGCTCAGTCAAGGGTGCAACAATGTTGCCATACCCCTTGACAAACCTCCTGTAATAACCCGTGAGTCCTAAAAAGGCTCTCACCTGTGTCTGGGTCTTGGGGGGCTCCCAAGCCAGGATGGTTTCAAACTTGGGCTGTAGGGGCGCCACCTGGCCGCTCCCCAGCTGGTGTCCCAAGTACACCACAGAACCCTGCCCAATCTGGCACTTACTTGCGTTGATTGTGAGGCCTGCCTTTCGCAGTGCCATCAACACTTCCCAGAGGTGGCGCAGGTGGTCCTCCCATGAGGAACTAAACACTGCAATGTCATCCAGGTAGGCGGCACTGAAATCTTCCAGCCCATCCAACACCCTGTTGACCAACCTCTGAAAGGTGGCAGGGGCATTCTTCATCCCAAAGGGCATCACTCTGAACTGGTAGTGCCCATCTGGTGTGGAGCATGCGGACCTCTCCTTTGCCCCATCAGTTAAGGCGATCTGCCAATACCCAGACGTCAAATCAAACGTGCTGAGGTACCGTGCAGCCCCTAGCCGATCTATGAGCTCATCAGCTCTGGGGATGGGGTGCGCCTCAGTCTTTGTGACTGAATTGAGATCTCGGTAGTCCACGCAGAACCGAAGTTCTGGGGGGGCACCAGGCGCTGCAGCTTTTGGTACCAAGACCACTGGGCTGGACCAAGGGCTGCTAGAGGACTCAATCACCCCTAAAGCAAACATTTTGGAAACCTCTTCCTTAATGGATGCCCTAACCCGGTCAGTCACTCGGTAAGCCTTGTGCTTAACAGGAGGACTGTCCAATCAGTGACACTAGGCACCAGGGAGAACAGATCACTGAATTGTCCCAACAGTTGGCGACAATCACTCTGTTGCTCAGGGGTCAGTGTGGCGGAGAGGACCACACCCTCCACTGACCCGTCTTGCTCCTTTGCACACAGGAGGTCAGGAAGAGGCTCACTCTCCTCCTCCATCCCAGCATCTGTGGCCAGGAGCATGCCCACTTCGGACCTCTCAAAGTGGGGCTTCAGGCGGTTGACATGCAGGACCCGCAAGGGGTTCGGGGGAGACCGCAAGTCCACCAAGTAGGTAACAGGACTCTTGCGCTCCACCACCTCAAATGGTCCGGTCCACTTATCCTGGAGCGCACAAGGCTCCACTGGGGCCATGACCCAAGCCTTTTGACCAGGCTGAAACTCAATCAGAGTGGCATTCTGATCGTGCCAACGTTTCATCTCTTCCTGGCTGGCTTCCAGATTTGCATCAGCAAGCTTTCTGAAACGCCGAGTCTGGTTCCTGAAGGCCAGCATGTAACTAAACACATCCTGGGGAGGTTTCCTGGGAGAGTGCTCCCAGCCTTCCTTGACCAGACTCAGAGGCCCTCTTACCGGGTGACCATAGAGTAGTTCAAAGGGGCTGAACCCTAGGGACTTCTGTGGCACCTCACGGTAAGCAAACAACAGGCATGGCAAGAGGACGTCCCACTTACGCCTCATGGTCTCTTCTAGGCCCATAATCATGCCTTTGAGGGTCCGGTTGAATCTCTCAACCAGCCCATTCCCTTGGGGGTGGTAAGGGGTGGTAAACTTATAAGTTACCCCACACTCCTCCCACAGAGACTTCATATATTTGGAAATGAAGTTAGTACCCCTATCAGACACCACCTCTCTGGGGAACCCCACACGGGAGAAAATCCCCATCAGTGCACGTCCCACCACGGGGGCCGACACTGTCCGGAGTGGGATGGCTTCAGGGTACCGGGTGGCATGGTCCACCAAGACCAGGATGAACCTGTTGCCCATGGCTGTCTTGGGGTCCAGAGGCCCCACAATGTCAATGCCCACTCGCTCGAACGGGGTATTGACAACTGGAAAGGGCTGGAGTGGGGCTTTGATCTTCCCCCCACTTGCCTGGCAAGTCTCACATGTCCTGCAGTGAGCATCTGAGCTCCTGCGCATCTGTGGCCAAAAAAAGTGGGTGACCAGCCTCTCGAAGGTCTTGGTCTGCCCCAGATGTCCTGCCAATGGTACATCATGATCCAACCCCAGTAGGAAGGCTCTGAAGCACTGGGGTACCACCAGCACACGGGCTGACCCAGGCTCAGCAACCTTAGGCTCGCTGTAAAGGAGGTCATTCTCCCAATAGATCAGATGTAACCCTGACTGATCACCTGCTGCCTGGGCTGCAGCCTGTCGCCGCAGCCCCTCGAGAGAAGGGCACGTTTTCTGCTGTTCACAAAATTCCTCCCTGGTGGGCCCTCCTTCCTGCTGCCAATGGGTCAGCTCAGGTAGGTCCCTCAGTTCGGCTACCTGTTCCCCTGTATGCTCCAGGGAATCCCCCTCAAGGTCTGCTCCTTCCTGGACCGTGGGAACTATGGGGGCCGGTTTCCCGCGCCCCCTACCCCTTCTCTGTAAGGCAGGGGCCTGGGCCATACTTTCAGGCTCCAGGTCCTTCTGAACGTCCTTACTGGCTGCCATGGACTGAGTGGTCGCACACGCCCACTCAGGCAGACCCAACATTTCCAAGTGAGATTTCCTCTCCACCGTAGCCCACGGGAAGTTTTCTAAATCGTTGCCCAACAGACAGTCTACCGGCATGGCTGGCCTCACAGCTACTTGAAGAGTTCCCGAGGACCCCCCTCAAAGGGAACCTGAGCCACCTCACACTGGCTCTCAGAGTTGTCTGCTGACACTACTGGGCAGAATGCATGGGGGACAACCTGCTCTTTGGACACCAACCGGGAGCTGACAGCGGTCACACTAGCTCCGGTGTCCCTCAGAGCCTCCACCCTATGGCCATTGATGGTCACCCACTGCCTGTACTTCTTAGTGTTATCAGGCAGCGTGGGGTTAGGGACCTTCTCAAAGTCTCCTAGCGAGACAAGGGCAATTCCACGGGATCCCACCCACCTTGGGCGCCTATCTCTTCCCCTCCCAAGGCTACACTAGCAAGCTGGCATGGTGGGGCATTGAGGTCCCTCTGGGGACACTGGGGATCATAATACCGGTGGCCCACTTGACCACATTTAAAACAAGTAAGGGGTCCCCTATGAACAGGCCTACCTGTCGGGGGCACTGGCTTCTTCTCAGGGGGAGACTGGGACACCACTCCTTGGTTCCCTTGGGAATTACTTTGGGGCTCTCTCTGGAACTCCCTCGGTTTACCCCTGTCCCCCCCCACTTCTCTGCTGGGGACCCTGCCCACCTTTGGCAAAGTCTCCCACAGGACTCTTGCGAACCCGGGTGCTCACCCAGCGGTCCGCCTCCTCAGCAAGCTTCCTAGGGTTAGTTAGCTTGCTATCAACAAGGTGCTGGTGTAGCTCTGGAAAACAGTTACTAGATAAATGCTCCCATGCAAACAAATCATACAGTTGCTCAAAAGTTTCCACTTTGCTACTCTTTACCCAGCGATCCATTGCTCTGCAAAACAAAAAAAGACACATATTCGACCCAAGTGGTACCCTCTAACTTCTTACAGGTTCTATATATCTGCCTGTACATTTCTGGGGTCAAACCATATCGCGCCATCAAGGCCTCTTTCATATGGGCATACACCATCCTGCTCTCTTCAGGCAGATCCAACAGGGTATCCCTCCCATCACTCACAAAGCGTCCCCACAACCCCGCTCCCCAATCCTTCTCAGGGACCCGATGGGACACCATGGCTATCTCCTATGCGGCAAACCATTGCCCAATATCCTCACTCTTATGGAAATCCTTGATGACATCCTTGGGTATATACACTCTACTCTCGGTAGGTACTAACGGTATGCTGCCACCAGAGGGGGAGATCTCTAAGCACTTAGCCTTGATCTCCAGCTCCCTCAATACTCTCTCATGCTCCAGTTTCATTTTCTCAAGTTCAAATGCCAACCTGTTATTCTCAATATCCAATTTTTTACTCTCTAGGTCCTTCTGACCTTCTAATTTGGCCATCTCCAAACTATGCCTCCTATCTCTCTCCCTGTCCTCCATCTCTTCTGGAGACAGACCCTTTGAGGACACACTAGTACCTGGATTGGAAAGTGCTTTACCTCCCACTAAATCCACTTCATCATCCTGCTGCCCTCCAGCATTCTCTCCCTCATTCCTAGCGGACTCTCTCGCTTCTAACCAGGCCTTAAGGGCCTTCTGATACTCCTCCTTCCTAGAGAGACCCGCAATAGGGACTGTGAATCGCTTGCAAAAAGACTTTAGCTGTTTGGCAGTGTAGGTTTGTAACCTCTCTTCCTCAAAGATGAGATCCTCCGAAGCATTGGACGTTGGCCTACCCGTTGTAGACATAACTGGCAATTACAATCGACAATAGAACAAAATCAAACCGTACGTGGTTGCGCCTAGGCCTACACTCACTAGTAGCGTACACTGGTTATTGTATGTGGATCACAAATGCAAGTCCTGATCCTCACCGCTGACCACCAATGTTAGAAATGGGGATCTCCAGTTGGCCGCGGCTGGCGCAGAGGTCCAAATAGGGATCCTTCTTCCTAAGTCAGAGTAAGGGGGCTACACCCTTTGATAACCCCTGCTCAACCCTGTGGTAACGTAGCACGAGCAGACAGGCCTATCTCAGAGGCAGTGTGTGAAGCATTTATGACCATACACAATAACACAGGAGAGACGCTACAAACGGACACCACAAGTAGTTATAGAAAAATAGTTATCTTTATATAGACTGAGCACGAGGCTAAAAGCACTCAAGGAGCCACAATGCACACAATTACAGATTCACTTCAAAAGCAATAAAGGCACTTGAAACGGGGGTGGAACGGACTTAGTTCGGGGCCGAGGTCCACGCGACCCGGTGATGCACAATGTACCTGAGGTGTAAAGGGGCACGGCATGCAGCCTCACAAGGAAGCCGCGGTGATGACAGGCGGACTCGCAGCGGCCACAGCTCCCGGCTGTAGCGGTCCGCGGCGTGCACTCACGATAATCCTGGGACGGGGCTTAAAGGCGGGCACCCAGCGGTACCCGCAGGTGGTAACAAGATCCTGGAAGTGGTGACTAGTGCGGGCACTCAGTGGCACAGCTTCTCAGCTGCAGCGGCCCACAATAGCGATAGCGATGATTCTCGTAGGACGGCAAATGCGGGCACTCAGCGGCACAGCTCCTCAGCTGCAGCGGCCCACGATAGCGATGATTTCCGTAGGATGGCAAATGCGGGCACTCAGCGGCACAGCTCCTCAGCTGCAGCGGCCCACAATAGTGATAGCGATGATTTTCGTAGGATGGCAAATGCGGGCACTCAGCGGCACAGCTCCTCAGCTACAGCGGCCCACAACAGCGATAGCGATGATTTTCGTAGGATGGCAAATGCGGGCACTCAGCGGCACAGCTCCTCAGATGCAGCGGCCCACAACAGCGATAGCAATGATTTTCGTAGGATGGCAAATGCGGGCACTCAGTGGCACAGCTCCTCAGCTGCAGCGGCCCCCAATAGCGATAGCGACTTTCAGCCCGCGTTCCCCGCAGTAGAACCAGAGGCTCTGGAATTCTCAACAGAGGCCTCACCTGCGGTTAGAATCCCCCTCAAATAGGAATCCAGACGGCTGATGGGTGAAGTCTAATGTCCCTGAGACTTCAGCAGGAGGCGAGCTCAAATCAGGCCCTTGGGTAGTTGCTTCAGCAAGATGGATGAAAGTTTCAAAGTCATTTCCCTCTTGTTACACGGACAGAGGTTCGTCTTGGCATCCAGAAGTAACACACTCATGGGGGTTTTCGCGCACATCTTTATACCCCCCTCGCCTTTGTTCTCTCTAAAGTCACAAGTCACTGAACCCAGTCAGAACCAGTTCGGGGAGGTCCTGGGGGCACGTTGTTTACGAGGCGGCATCCTGCCCTTTAGGAGAGGGGGTCTTAGGCAAGAAAATACCCACTTTCCCAAAGTGGTATTTTCAGACACAGAATATAGAAATAACCCTCACTAAAAGATGTACTTTAATATTCTGAGCTCAGGCATACTAAATTCGACTTTCCACTTTACAAGCTGCTTCTGTGGGTGGCGCAATCAGTGCTGCAGGCCCACCAGCAGCATTCGGTCTACCAGCCCTGGGCACGCACGGTGCACTATACTAGAGACTAACAGGTAAACCAAATGAGCCAATTATGGGAACATCAATTCATACAGTCAATTTACCATAGGGAGCATTCGCGCTTGCGCCCAGAGCATCTAACACCAGCAATCACAGAGGAGACAAAAAGTGAGAAATGGAGAGGAGACCCACGCCAATGGTGCCAGGTCTAACAGGTGCCCATCAGGGTGCCAAGCACTGCTGCCCTCTCCGGGGTGAAAGGAGGCCTCCTTCGTTCCGGGTCCAAGCTGCTCGCCACCCACTGTGTGAACCTCTGCAGCTGCCCCGCTAGGTAGTATGTCTCCATCTCTAGAACCGCCAGGCCCCCCTCCAGTTGCGCCCTCGTTAACGTGGCTAGGGCCACCCTCCGTCTGCTCGCACCCCATATAAAAGCTGAGAGGCATGAGTCCAGCTCTCGGAACCATGCCGCCGGTATCCACACTGGTAGGGTGGTAAAGAAGTACCAGAAACAGGGAGAGAGCAAGGGAAGGAGAGGGTGCGTCCGTATCCCCTGTATAATATGTATTAAACTATGGACGAACCCTGTCTATGTGAGGCACCATCACTGATAGGCAGTGTTAGAACCCACTGGGCTTGTTAAAGACCCCTCACACACCAACCTGGTTGGTGTCATGCTTCATCATTGGGGTCCCAACCGGGTGGCCGAATGCCCCCGGTTGTGCTACGACGCCTGATTACATCGGAGCTGGTGTAGTGCAAAGGTGTCATGTGAATTAAAAATATCTCTGAGAATCCTTGCCTCTTTATATTTATTACTGGCGGCTCAGGATATCGTTAAAAAATATGTGTGATGCAACTAAAAAAGAAATAATTATCTTGTAGTTGGCTATGTGATGGGTCTACATGTTTCAGCCCGCACGAGGAAGTAAGAGGGGCTTTCTTCAGGACCGTGGAAATAACGTGAGTGGCAAAAAATGTGTTGCCACATGGAAAGTGCAAAAAAGTAAAATAGTACCTACACACGCGCTAAGGTGTGTGGACTGCGTGTCTACGTACTTACGGACACGTATATGAAGAAGAACCTGTGGATAAAAAGCACAAAACATGCATGCATACATGATTATGACGGACAAATAAGCAACATAAAATGCAATCTTAGGTGCTATGGTCCTCCAAATGGACCTGCCTGGTGATGGTATCTGTAATAGAATACATGCCTGTATGGTAAACGTGCTGCATGCAAAATTCGTGCAGCAGCTGTAATGCTTAACAGTCTTAGCGTTGCTATGAAGCTATGGTGCTTCTGTGCGGCAGTCTAGATTGCATTTTATGTTGCTTATTTGTCCGTCATAATCATGTAGCTCGTGTGTAGGTACTATTTTACTTTTTTGCACTTTCCATGTGGCAACACATTTTTTGCCACTCACGTTATTTCCACGGTCCTGAAGAAAGCCCCTCTTACTTCCTCGTGCGGGCTGAAACATGTAGACCCATCACATAGCCAACTACAAGATAATTATTTCTTTTTAGTTGCATCACACATATTTTTAACGATATCCTGAGCCGCCAGTAATAAATATAAAGAGGCAAGGATTCTCAGAGATATTTTTAATTCACATCACACCTTTGCACTACACCAGCTCCGCTGTAATCAGGCGTCGTAGCACAACCGGGGGGCATTCGGCCACCCGGTTGGGACCCCAATGATGAAGTATGACACCAACCAGGTTGGTGTGTGAGGGGTCTTTTAACAAGCCCAGTGGGTTCTAACACTGCCTATCAGTGATGGTGCCTCACATAGACAGGGTTCGTCCATAGTTGGTAAAGAAGTACAACAGCCTGGGGAGAGCCACCATCTTCAGCAAGGACACCCTCCCTGCCACGGACAGAGGCAATCCCCCCCCAAAAGGCCATATTGCCCCTCAGGGATCTTAAAGCTCCCCCCACATTCCCCTCCTGCACGTCTGATATGGAGTGAAAAATCTTCACTCCCAGGTATCTGAAGCATCGGGGCTTCCACTGCAGCTCTCCTAGCCCTTCAGGAGGCGGAGTGTCCACCGTCACCGGGAACAGCCGGGATTTCTGCCAATTCACGTGGAGTCCCGATAGTGCGCTAAACACTCCCATCATGGTCTTAGCCCCCCTCAAGTCCCCGTCAGTATCTTTTAAAAAGAGCAGGAGGTCATCCGCGTACAGTGCTATATGATGTGTTTGTCCACCCAACGGCATCCCTCTGTATGCACTCCCGGACCGCGCCAGGGGCCCTACCGCCAGGGCAAACAAGAGGGGGGACAGGGGGCACCCCTGACGCGTTCCCCTCTCCACCCAGTACTGAGCCGAGATCGTGCGGCCCGTGCGGACCCTAGCCACTGGACCCTCATAGAGCAGTTTCACCCATCTTATGAATCCCTGTCCGATCCCCATTCTAGCCAGCACCGCATACAGAAACTCCCACTCTAGGCTGTCGAATGCTTTCTCTATGAAGACAGCTCCATCGGGTTCCTCCACTTTGCTCAGTTCAAGAATGGAAAGAAGGTAGCGTATATTGAGAGTCGTATTCCTGCTTGGTATAAACCCTGCCTGATCCTGATGGACCAGGGAGGTCATGTGCGGTAGTAGCCTGGTTGCCAGCAACTTGCTTAGTATTTTAAAATCTAGATTTAACATGGACAGGGGTCTGTATGCCGTGCACTCAAGAGGGGGCTTATCCGGCTTGAGTAGCGGGATCACCACCGCTTCCCGCGTGGTCTGCGGTAGTACACCTCTTTCCCTAACCTCCGCATAAAATTCTACCAATCTGGGGGCTAACTCCTCCACATAGGCAGCATAGAATTCCTGAGGAAGCCCATCTGTGCCCGGGGTCTTGCCTCTCGTCAACTCCTTTATGGCCACCCTAATTTCATGTTCGGAGGCTTCCGCCCCCAGCTGTTCTGCATCTTCCTCGGAGAGCGTGTGCAATGAAGTCCCGTCAGGTACTCAGCTATCTCTCCCGCCCCCCTGGATCCGGAGCTCCTATAGAGGTGCTCATAATAGTCTCGGAATCTATTATTTATTTCTTCCTGTCTATGTAATGGTCTTCCCGCCTGGGCCGCAATTTCTAGAATGTTGTTTCCCCGGCGGGTCGGGTTGGCAAGCCAAGCCAATAGACGACCTGCTTTATCTCGCTCCGCATGGGTCCTGTCAGCGTAAGCTTTGAAGTCAAAGCACCGCAGGCGCTCCTCCTGCACAGCTACCTCTTCCTTAGCGTCTAAGAGCTCAGGGTGTTCGGGCCGTCTCAACTCTATTTCCCTAAGCGCTCGGTCCGCCCTCTCCACGTCCGTAACCAATGTCCTTCGTACCCTGATGGATGCTGCCATACACCGTCCTCTAATGACTGCCTTAAAGGCCTCCCACTCTGTTCCCCTGGAATCAGTGGAAAAAGCATTGTCAGAGAAAAATATTGTGATGTGGCCCCTAGTCTCCTGCAAGAATACCTGGTCCTCTAATGCCTCAGGCTTGAGGCGCCAGGTAGGAATAGGCTGGTGTTGTGCACCCCACTGTAATCTGACCAGTAGCGGTGTTATGTCCCATATAGAGGCCCTAATGTAGACCCATTCGTACATGCCCTAAAATGGATGTATTCATATTTGCCCATATATGGTCATATTCGTACTTGCCCTATTATGGTCATAGCCGCATATGCCCAATTATGGTCATAACTGTACATGTCCTATTATAGTCATGATTCCTTATATAGGCATGCTCTTTCACCTATATTGGTCCTTGCTAGTACACAACGTGCTCTGAGGGCTGAACGTTATCTATCCTGTGGTTTTGAATACAGCAGGGTTTTTCCCAAACACATGCCCACAATGTACTCATCAATTATGCATGGCCCTCTAGGAATACACCACCTGCCTAATATGTATGTACACAGTTCACCCCTGACGTCTTCCTCATGTCTAACGACAGACCAATACAAACCATACTGAGGACCGAGACTCTTTAGGGTATAAATACACCACATCTTACCCCGGTAAGATAGAGGGAACCGAGACTTCCATGCTGACACACTGACCAGAGACGCTGAGGCTCCTGCATGCAGTCGCTCCAGCTGACAGCGGTCTAACACAGCCCTTGCGGGGTGTCCAACTCGAGACCAGAACAGGGTCCTACACTCTCTCTATTCAGGTATGGGGGTTCGACTAAATCCTAGAAGGATTCTTGGCTCTTAGGCTTTTAGACCTACACACATATGCTAGGTACACTCAGGTACATCTAGTTAGGCATCGTAGGAGTACGCGCACTTTTCATAATGCTTTTTATATTCATGTATGTATTCATGACTATTGCAATATGGTAGAACTGTTCTATCCCTTTGCTTTTATCGTACTGCTGATAATATATCTCTGCTATTGTCTGCTGGTTGCCGCAGCACATATATTTTACACTAGAATAACAACTGTTCAATAAATACTTATTGAAACGCCCAGACTGTTTATTCTGTGTAACTCTCTGAGACAAACCGAATAAGTAAGCACGAGTGACTGAGCGAAAGGTAGTACATTGTTTCCACGATTCTGAGGAATTTGGGTTGTCATGATCTAAGGTTGCCAGAAACTAATCTCTCCCAGATAAGAGGAGATTCTAGTGGCACTGTGAGCTAGCTAATGCAAATCAGGCTAACATACGCGGTGGGGGTGCACAGAATCAGTCTGCCACCAAGCCCACAGTTTGTTATCCAAACGCGCAGGTCTTGCCTGGGTACTATAGGAACTACACGACATGGCGCCCAACGTTGGTTTGGTACTTATTTAACAGTAGAATCTGAGTAGTTCAGTCGTGCTATTCTCAGAGAACCTACTCACAAAACCCCAGAGACGTCTGGAGTGGGTGGGCACAAAATCCGCCGCAGCTGAGTAGTACGAAAATATTATTTATTGGCTGTTGGTTAATCAAGCTTGAAAGGACATTTAGTTCCTAAATTGTGCATAACACCTCATCTTAGTTCTCTTTGAACACTTCTTCCTCTAAACATGCCTGATAACGAGGCAGGGGACCAAAGAGTTGACCTGGGAGAAGAAGATCCTGAGGATGCGGTACAGATTGCACCAAAATTCAGAAGGACAGTCACAATAAGACTACTAGAAAATGGCTTACAAGCCAAGGGTGGTCTTGTTGTTTTCGTGATTGAGGCACACGAATCAAACAAAACAGAGGTGTTCTATTCATGGGTTACATTCCCAGAAGCAAATGCCATAACAAAGACATTTCACTACTACATAGCAGGAGATGCACCACAGGAATATGCCCCGTTTGAGGACATAGAGATTCCACTCACATACCAGGAAAAATTTTACTGGTTTAATGGCGCCCCAACCCACGTACGACAAAGAGTAAGATTAGGCCCGCTCGGAGGAGACGGGGCCACATGGCCAATACTAGCGGCTTACACACCGTATCCTGAAATTGGAACAATGCCACAGCCAGACTTACTCGTACAACACAGAGATTTAATTAAAATCTACAGAAAACTGACACAATTCGTCATGAGGACTTTAACAATCCAACCTGCACCAGCAGGTGCAGCAAACAGTACTCCAGTTCAGGGTACAGGAAATAAAATTACCCCTCAAACATTACACGCAGTAATGGGCAAAATGCCCGCAAAACGCGAACAAATACCATTCTGGATAGCTCAGAAAATAACTCAGCTTGAGGCAGTATTCCCGAATACTACCACCTATGAAAAACACAGAATTCTAACAATCTGCTTGCCCATGGGGATCACACCACAAGTAGAGGACTGCACCTCTTGGGGTTCAGTCTTTGCTGCCATATATACCAGAACACATGGTATCCCGTCCTTAGCAGTAATACCTGATGTATTGAGACAGATACAAAATGAGTACGGAGCAGAACCTGCCCTTAACTTAGGGATGAAGTTACTAAATAACTTTGACCAAGTATCAGCCATAATACTAGCTAACATTAAGGGGGAGGCAGCTTCAGTGGCGATCCGCCAACGTGTAAGGGAGTTCAGTCCAGAGGATCATCAACACAAATTACCCAAAAATAATTGAAACTGCATATGCAGAACTATGCAGACAGTCTAGGTGGGAAAGCATTAAAACCACAACTAGTGTGCAGTCCTGAAAAGGACACTACAAAGCAGACACCTACTTCTTCTAAAAAGAAGTGGGAAAATAAAAAACAACAAAAAAGTCTAAAGACAACAGATCTCAATCCAGAGGTAGGTCTCCTCAACAGGAGCCCTCTGAAAGGAGGTATAACCTCAGGAATAGGGATAATATTAAAAAACCTGACAGGTATCAGGATACTGATACTCGTTCCTTTCAGGGTTCATCAAAAAACTCCGAGAGGGAAGGACGGTCAAAGGAGCGTACAAAGTCCAGAGACACGCAACGCGCTGCGGACTACGCACCTAAAAAAGAAGATAAACAAAAATCAAAACCTCAGTTCAAAAAGAAGAAGGTAGCAGGTCTCAAGATCAGACATGCCCAGAATTCTGAGGACACAGCTTCTGAACGGGGAGTGGGCTCTGACGATGCTAGACAGCGCGGCAGAAGTAACGATAGCTTGCCAGAACCTGAAGGAATTTCTGGTGACAGCGGAGTTGAGTGAGTATATCACAATGGAAACACCTGATACTCGGGTAAGTGTCCCACATAAGTTACATGAGATAACACTCCGGATGGAGGGGGAGAAGCCCAGAAAAGTTAAAGGTCTCTTTTGGAAAAATCTGTCATCTGGGTATGACATTCTATTAGCAGAACAAGACTGGCCGCCAGCATTCGTCATGGAGTGCCCTCGGGGAGAAACTGTAATTTTTCCAGCCTTTTCCGACCTCGTTCCCATACATCTTAAACATGCATATGCGCAGGAGTGGGCGGTTGCCCTAGCTCCAGCATTGTACAAAAATCATGTTGGTTGGAATGAGGATTCCACCCACCACGTGATCCTGTTAAACGTTTCCCCAAATGCTCAAAGGCAATACCCTATAAAGCAGGAAGCTAAAAAACAAGTCAGGAGATTCTAGACCAACTAGAATACCAGGGGTGATAGAAAATTGCACTTCACCTATGAACAATCCTTTGTTTCCCGTAATGAAACCTGACAACACATATCATTTAGTTTTGGATTACAGACATTTAAACACTTGCACAAAGACATTTGCAGTTCAAAATGCACACAGTGCCGCATTAATGAATAACATTGTGCGCAAAAAATACAAAACAACACTTGATATCTCAAATCGATTTTTCTGCCAAAATATAGCGCCTGAAAGCAGGTATCTGACAGCATTCAGTGCGTTAGGGTCTCAACTGCAATTTTGTCGACTCCCCCAAGGGTATAAGAACTCACTGGGGTTGTTTTCAGCAAGAGTAACAGAGTTATCCAAAATTTGGATGAAGAAGCATTGTCCTATGTGGATGATATTTATCTGGCGGACGATGACTTACCGAGGCACTTGACCAGGGTGAGCATCATTATTATGGGATTCGCCTCTGAGGGCTATAAATTTAATTTCAAGATATCAAAAATTGCCCACCTCAGTGTCCTATTTTTAGGATACAAGCTGTCAAGTGAAGGAAAAAGCCTAGCAGCTAACTTTTTAGAAAAGTGTGCGCTGCTCCAACCTCCAAAATCTTTAAAGAATTTACAATCAATTCTGGGATTCCTAAATTTTGGTCGAACATACATTTTGGATTACGCAGAAAGAGTAAAACCTTTCTACGACTTAATAAAACCTGATTTTTCAGTCAGACAATGGACACAGGAACATACAAACATCCTGCGTTCCCTACAGGAAGACATGATAGCTTCGAAACATTTACAGACACGCGTAAACGTACGCAACTTAGTGATCCGAGTAATAGCGGGTCAATGCGGGTACACTTATTTAACTTTCAATGAAGGCGAAACAGTACCAATCGCATACAAATCACACCTGTACACAAACGCAGAGATGCGTTTCACTTCAACTGAAAAAATCCTGACAGCAGTGCAGGCCGCTGTAGCAAGAGAAAGAGCTCTCGCTCAGGGTAAACGCATAATTGTCGTGACCCCAGTACCAGCTTTAGAAGCTGTTACAAAAGCTAGCATTCCAAATGCGAAAGCCTTACATCCCAGATGGATACAATGGGCTAATTCTCTTACTGCAACGGATGTTGAATACAGATTTGATCCAAGTTTAAAAACACAAGCATTTCTGCAATACGAACAAGAATATTCTCTTCCAAATGAGATTTTGCCTCTAGATCAGTATGAATATATTATTTACACCGACGGATCTGCTCAGCCAGCCATAAGGAGTAAGCAAGCTTACAGTGCGGCGTGTGCGATTGTTAAAGGTCGCATGCACGATGGAAAGTTCCATCCGAGTTGCACTAAAACGCAATCTCTAGGAGACTGCACGGCTCAGTTGACAGAGTTAAAAGCACTTATACTGGCACTGGTGAATACGGAAAACGAATTCCCCACACTGATTGTGTGTGATTACTTTTACTGTGGACAGTGGTACAATGAATACTTACATCATTGGGAACAAAACGGGTTCAAAGATGCAAAAGGTGGCACAATTAAGCATAAAATGCTATGGGAACAGGTAGTGGAGTTGAGAAACAAACTACCAAGGGCTCATGTGATACATACACTGAGTCATCAGCGTGATGGCGTTCACGTTGAAGGGAATTCATTGGCTGATGAAGCCGCAAAGGGGGCTGTTCGCACGGCTTCCGTAGCTGCAATCACTCGTTCAAAAACGAGAATAGACAGCGAGATTATGGTAGCTGTCAATGCTTCACGCAAAGGCAGCACAGCAGTACCTAAAAAATGTCCACTCAAGTACTCCTACAAGTTAGATGCACAAAACATTCCATATCCTCAGATTCCTGGAGTGGGGGATAGAGTAATACCAAATATGAATCGTAGGCAAGGCTTAATTTTAGCAGCACACAAGGGTTTGGGTTCTGCGCATACAGGCGTTACAGCGACTATTTCTTTACTGAAACAGCGCTACTGGTGGCCAGGGTTAACAAAGCAGACCAAAGACTATGTTTTAAAGTGCGACATCTGCCAGCAGATGAAAGGTTCCACCGTAACACGCCCAGCGCAGACACCATTGCTGAAATCAGACAAACCTCTCGCATGTGTATATTTGGACCACTGCGGACCCCTACAATCTGATGGGGCCAAGAAATATATCATGGTTGCAGTGGATTCCTGCTCTAGATTCCTATGGGTTTGGCCTCAGCGCTCAGCTGACGCTCGAACTGTTATAAGAGATTTGCGAGTCTTTATCGGCATTTACGCAGTTGGCACGTTACATTCTGACCGTGGTCCGGCGTTTAGCTCTCGGGCTTACAAAGAGGCCATGGAAGGAATGGGCGTAGCATTGCGGTACTCCTCTCCGTACCATCCTGAGGGAAATTCCGTTGTGGAGAGGAAAAACCGGGACTTAAAGCAATCTTTAACAGCTTGGGTATTAGGCAAGGGCGGTAGATGGGTCGATCACCTTTATGGGGTTCAACGAGCAATAAACAATCAGCCAAGAAGCTCTCTAGGGGGTACATCAAAAAGAATCCGTAGGTGACGGATCAAAAGAACCTAGCCAGGAAACAAGGGCGGGTTCACCAATTGGGGTGAAGGCCACCTCTACTGGTAGAAAAGAAAAATGTCTTTTCTTGTGTCCCCTCACTCACCCAGGGTTGCCCCTAGGTGACATGCTTCATCATTGGGGCCATCCCAAACATCTACTGATTGGGGCGTGCTGCGACTTGCGGATTTACGTAGGAGCACTTACCTTGTGAGGCTATGTGTCGTGCAGTGTAGGGGGGAGTGGTGTAAGTGATGTTTAAAAAATTACCTAACTAGTGAGCTATTGTTTTATTCCTGCTCCTAGTTGGTAGGGATAAAAGGGGGTTAATAAAAGGGAAATGTAACTGTTATGTCATTATAATCCCTTGTATTATGTCAACATGTTTCAAGGTATCCCCTAAACCTTTTCTTCAGGACAACAAAGGGACCAGCCCTTTGTGTACCACTCCGGGCCGGACCTATAATAAAGTGAAGTGAAAAATTATTAATGCACACCTATTGTGTGAGCATTGGGAAAAATATATACATACGGTTGCTTCTGAACACGTAGTAATTATTTTTTGGCAAAAGTACGCCTCATGGTCTGTCTGGGTGGAGGGGCCTGTAGAAACCTATGCTCAGCAACCCTCCGTCATTACGACCTATTCAGTCCCAAGGCAGACCGCAAGATGCCAAAAAATAATTACTACGTGTTCAGAAGCAACCGTATGTATATATTTTTCCCAATGCGGGTACCTGATCTTGATTGTGAAGGCACAGTGGCGGATGAAAAACCATTTGATATCCATGATCGTTTGGCTATTTTACAGGATCTAAATAAATCCAGGACACAACAAAGTAACGTGCTCCAGAAACAGGCCGCCACTGAGGAAGTCAAGGCAGTAACGGCAAGACCTGTCTGGATCCCAAAAATCGGAGATCTGGTCAGAGAAAAGATTGCAGACAAGAAAGAATTTGGGCCATCCTACAGAAAGCCTGTACCGGTCCTAGCAATCCAAGGCACAAGAACTGTACTTCTGCCGCCTCTTGCCGGAAAAAAGGAGAAAAGATTTGTCTCAATCGACTTAATCAAACCACACTATGTGGCCGATACTAAACAGTAGGCCATGTGGACTCCACAGTAGCAGACGCCCTCCTCTCGCTACAATCCAAGAAGTTCAGACAGAAAGACTCATCACGTTTGAAGAGCCACCTGTACGGAATGAAGGACTAAGCAACAATGCTATGGAACTCGTTCCACTTCAACAAGAAGAAAATCAACTTAACAACCAGGTTGCAATCAGACCGACTACAGACGTCTACGTCAACATGCCTCGTCAAGAGCAAAATCCAATTTCAGCAAATCCCAATGCAATTCCAACAATTGATCGAACTGCGTCTGGCTATTTCATGAACTTTGATACGTTTTCACTGGATCCAAGTGAGCCGGAAACGAAGCCAGCCACAAAATCACTCCAACAGAGACTCACTGACTTTTTGAACTTTTTTAGAAAGACTTACCTGGTGTCACCTTGGATTGAACTATGGTATATCACTGGGATTTAATTTTTTCTTTTCTGGCTAGGTTTAATTATAACTTTTAGTATGCTTATTAATGGACGATACCTCCAGCAGAGCTCTACAGCCCAAAGAGTCAATTTGATTTTAAAACCACACCAGTCTTCACATCGTGAACCAAGAGACTTGTCTTCAGTGAACATTACAGCAGTTCCTATACCGGACGGTATAGTATGGGACAAGATTGATTTCGATATATTCGGTCCGACTGAACTTTTAAAGCTTAAACATGTATTTAAAATTTCTTTAAGTGATATCATTACCTCCAGTACATTTTCTGATGATTGGGACACAAACTGTAAATGCTATGATGTCTGATTTAGAAAAAACTGCCGCATTTCCGAACAATGAAATGTTAGAAGGTACTTCAGACTATGATACATTGTACTGTTACCAACAATATGGTCATCATTTCTTGCACAAATCTATAACACCTAGAAATGTATTTGAATACCACCAGTGGGAACACTGCTCAACTCCTCCAAAAAGTAGTTCGAAAAGTTTTGCACAAAAATTCACATACTTTTCAGGGTTTAATACATCTGACCCGAAGTCATTTTACTACAAAGTGGCAAAAACATCAGCACAGAATATTATGTTAACTAACACCAAACAGATTTACTCTGCTTCCTTTATGGCCCAGTTGTATACACAGGGTTTCGACCTATAGAAGGGCACTATAGATTTCAAATCAATCTAGGGTTCTAGGGACTGGCAAGTCCAGGGAACAGAAGCGCTTTTTAGAGCATGCCTCATTCCACAGCAGATGATATTGCTAAATGACACTGTGCAACAGACATCCTGTCTTGGACTAGCCAAGAACAAGGAACTGAACTCACCCGGGTTTCCTACACCAGTGGTTCCCAAACTTTTTTGACCCGTGGCTCCCTTGACCTAATTGGCAGTTGGCCGCGGCTCCCCACCATTTTTTTACCGGAAGCCAAAACTTGCTTCTGTGTGTATTTTGTGCATATTATTATATCTGTTCTCTTCAATCCTTCCACTATCCTTTTTCAATCCAAATTAAAAATCTCACATGTCCACCCCGCAATTTAATTTCATATCTCCCAATACTAATTCACCACTAATCCTCTTTGGATGCGTGCTACTCGCTGAAATAGTGCTTCGACAAGTGTAGTAAGTGCTAAATAAATGCAATTACAATATAGACATCGATTGTTGTTACCGCAAAATAGCACTAACCGTAATCGTTCTGAATTCACCGGGAAACCCAATATAGTAGTTTCACACCCGATAGACACTGCAGAAATTGGAACTTCTGAACGCGAAATGACCTTTGTATTTTCATATTTCCTTCTGCTTCTTCCTCGTCGCCCAGCCAGTCCTTATACACCATCCCAGTACTGCCCCATCCTCTTTACAGGTATATCACAGTATACATAGGATTTGTACATAAAGAAGTTCTATTAATGATAGCGAGGGTGGCCCACTTGTTGTAAAATGCAATGCCTGATTAGTCAATAGGTAGAAGATTGGCAGGTACCATGAAAATAAGGATGGTTATGTTTGTTTTCTGCTCAAGGGCAGTGGCAGGTCAAACCAAGGGTCGGCTGGATGGTGTGGTTACATTTGGCTCCTGCCATCCCCAACAGATGCACCACTGTGGTCAAAATCAAGCACACAGCAACAAAATACTGAAGCAGATCACTTTGTCCTAATTGCCCATTGGAGACAGCATCTCATCTGTGTTCCTTCTCGTGTGCAGTATACTGCCCCATAATGAATAATTGAGTTCCCCCTGTGCTCTTCCTGCCATCCCTTGCCCCAAGAAACTGCAACCCAACAATGGAGTCAGATGTCATTGTGAAGTTCAGTGGCGCTAAAGAGCCGCGCAACCAATAACCAAGTATATGTTCATTACACCAACAGTCTGGGCCATTGTTGCTGCTGTTTTATGTTAGTCAGATTTCATACTTCTATCTCTGCTGCTAATTTCACATTTATTAATGATGTTCTTTGCATTTTTGATGTCGTCTTCTGAGTCTGATAACCAGCCTTTCTTTCATTTGCTTTAAAAACCCTCGGCATTTCAACCCCCCCGCATCTTGCAATGTGGCTACAATTTCCCACATCGTGCGCGGCGGCGCCCCTGGCTTTTCATCGCGGCGCACCGGGGTGCCGCGGCGCACAGTTTGGGAACCACTGTCCTACACCATCACAGATGGGTGGGGGGCAGAATTCAACTACACAAGGGGTAGGATTAGATGACATTCTCCAGTACAACAGATCAGATCCTAATTGGACGAAATGGCTGATTTGGGCCATTGACACGAACACCTGTCAACAGAGATTTATGAATACAACCGAAGGGTTTAGTATCCATAGGCCAGATACACGCTATGTACAGAGACAACACCCAGGGGTTAGTGTTGGGAAGTTGTGCCTTGATTGGCTAGAGACCTTAACACTCACAGAAGTGAAACATCCCTTGATATTACTCACACTTGATGTAGACCTTAGGGATTTTTTACTAGGCCCAAGGAAGACACGTCAGAAACGTTTCATATATGCCGGCATTTATGCCTACTATAATGAAAACTGGAAAATATCCCAACAGGAGGCCGCAGAAAGAATACGGGAAATAGACCGTATTAACCTAGAAAAGGCATTAGCTGTAGTGGATAATGGGTTAACAACTTTGACCTCCAGGATTTACTCCTTAGGCAACATTGTGTCTTCGGCAATCGACATATTAGAACAAGATTTGGCATTGTTACAACACAGGCAATCACAGTTACGTTCTATTATGATGCTAAGCTGGACGCTACAATCTTTGCGTGCAGGCTATGTGCCCTGGCGTTTTATAAACACCACGTCTCTGTTTTCAGAATACAATCTAACTGATAAACAGACAGAAATGGCACAAAGGGGAGCCAAATATACAATGCTGCGTATTGAGAAACTGGAAAGGTTACCATTCACTGTAGCCGAATCACCATCAACCGAATGGCTCATTCATGGCCAAATCACTCTGCCGGTCACTACGTTTCAGTTTCAATATTGCCTTGAGCAAAGGCAGGCAAATATGAAAAAATGGGTAAGGGATACATTAAGGAAACTTGGGAGTTACCATATAGATATCGATGCCGGAATGGGGATCGAGAAGTATTTCTGAGCGGTGCAAACTGCAAGAACGCTTTAAGCGGTTCTCTCATGTGTCAGGATATTTCTCTGCACGGAGCCTGTAGCAGTTCAGTAGCGAACCTATCTTGTCACATGACTGGGACCCCAGCTGCAGTGATCACGCCGGTTTTCGAGCTGCTCTCGAATGGGAGTTACTTGATGCTAAATGGTCAAGGTTGCTGTGGGATGCTTCCGGGCGTCGCATATCTGGTCACCGTTAACTCCAGGGTTACTTGCGGTATGCACGTATTGTTTCCGCCACTGAACACAGTCAGGGAGGCGCCGCTATGGCCTTCACTGAACGTTTCTTTCAAACAATTTGATACTCTGAGTAGACTGCAAGCCATGCTTTTACAGCAACCCGTGCCCTTAACCTCCGCTCGAGAAACCTATGAACTTCAAGTTGCAAGGACCTCGAGTGAGATACAGGCGCTCATACGTACAAACTGCCCCATTCATTTCGCATATAGGCATGATCTTTCACCTACATTGGTCCTTGCTAGTACACAACGTGATTTGAGGGCTGAACGTTATCTATCCTGTGGTTTTGAATACAGCAGGGTTTTTCCCAAACACAGGCCCACACTGTACTCATCAATTATGCATGGCCCTCTAGGAATACACCTCCTGCATAATATGTATGTACAAAGTTCACCCCTGACGTCTTCCTCATGTCTAACGACAGACCAATACAAACCATACTGAGGACCGAGACTCTTTAGGGTATAAATACACCACATCTTACCCCGGTAAGATAGAGGGAACCGAGACTTCCATGCTGATACACTGACCAGAGACGCTGAGGCTCCTGCATGCAGTCGCTCCAGTTGACAGCGGTCTAACACAGCCCTTGCAGGGTGTCCAACTCGAGACCAGGACGGGGTCCCACACTCTCTCTATTCAGGTATGGGGGTTCGACTAAATCCTAGAAAGATTCTTGGCTCTTAGGCTTTTAGACCTACACACATATGCTAGGTACACTCAGGTACATCTAGTTAGGCATCGTAGGAGTACGCGCACTTTTCATAATGCTTTTTATATTCATGTATGTATTCATGACTATTGCAATATGGTAGAACTGTTCTATCCCTTTGCTTTTATCGTACTGCTGATAATATATCTCTGCTATTGTCTGCTGGTTGCCGCAGCACATATATTTTACACTAGAATAACAACTGTTCAATAAATACTTATTGAAACGCCCAGACTGTTTATTCTGTGCAACTCTCTGAGACAAACCGAATAAGTAAGCACGAGTGACTGAGCGAAAGGTAGTACATTGTTTCCACGATTCTGAGGAATTTGGGTTGTCATGATCTAAGGTTGCCAGAAACTAATCTCTCCCCGATAAGAGGAGATTCTAGTGGCACTGTGAGCTAGCTAATGCAAATCAGGCTAACATACGCGGTGGGGGTGCACAGAATCAGTCTGCCAACAAACACACAGTTTATGTTATCCAAACGCGCAGGTCCTGCATGGGTACTATAGGAACTACACGACAGCGGGTTGTGATCCGAAACAGTTCTGGTCAGGTATTCTGCCCCCTGGAGTAATGTATGTATGTCAGGTGAACATAGGAATCTATTTAGCCTGACATGTAAGTCATGAACATGTGAGAGGTGAGAGTATTCTCTATCGAGTGGGTGGGTGCGTCGCCATGTGTCAATTAGTCCCCATCGGGTCTGCCACATCCTAAAGGTTCTGGCTATCTTATGAATCGGGTAGTCTCTGAGCGGAGGGTGCGACCGGTCCAGGTCAGGATCCGCCATACAGTTGAAGTCTCCCCCCATGACGACCGGGCCGGTCATGTAGGGCGCCAATTCTCCAGACAGGCGTTCCAGAAAATTAATCTGGTCGACATTCGGACCATATATATTAATTAACGTGAGGTCTTGCCCATCCAGCCAGCCCGTAACTATCACGTAGCGTCCCTCCGGGTCTACTTTGTGGTCGAGGTGCTGAAAGGGGACCCCGCTCGCACCCAGATCAGCACTCCCCTTGCAAACGCTGAGTACGATGTGTAATATGCTTGCCCTCTCCACCTTCGGTGCAGTGCAGCGCCCTCGGATGCCAGTGTGTGGGTCTCCTGGAGCATGGCTATATGAACCCCCCGCCGATTTAAGTGTCAGAATATTTTATATCTCTTGTGCATGGAATGCATACCCCTGACATTCCAGGATAATATGCTATATGTTGACCTTTTCGCCATTACTAGTGATCATTCTCCCCCTCCCCTGCTCTCCGTGGAACAGGCCATCGATAAGCGTCTCAGAGCCCTGCAGCGTTTGCTGCCATGTCTCGTGCCCTTCTTGTGTTGACAGCAGCGCCCCCAGTTTCCAACCTAAAACTACTTTAACATCCCAACTCCCCCTCCCCAGGACAAGTGAGAAAATCTCTCCCATCCAAACAACGCACTTGATTGCCAGTGCAACGATTGTCCAAAGTTCGGGTAGAGGCTAGGCCAGTGTCCACCTGGAGGAGAACCGTGTCCCCCCCCCCCGGGTTCCCCCCACCCAGTGCATGTTGCTGTTCACAAACACCTTCCATGGCTAGGGCCCCCTTTTGCCTCATATTACTGCACTGTCAGTGTGCAATGGGCCCCCCCCTCTTCAATATGCTATGGATACTTGTGTGTCCTGGTACCCTTCAAACGATATCATCTGCCAGTCTGGGAGTCAGTTCAGGGAGGGTCTGGCTGGCCTCCCCCACCGTGCCAGTGCTGGTGTCCGAGTCCGATTCCCTCGGGTCCTCCCCGGACAAAGAGGAAGTGTCCCGCGTCGCTGGCGTGCTGAGCGAGGCCACTGCAGCCACTGCTCTCTCTCTGGCCCGTCGCGTCTCCGCTGCCGTGGGTAGACTCCTGGAGTTCCCTCCGTTGTCCGCAGGTCGTGCAGAGGCTCGTCCGAATTGTTCTCGCCTCCCCTCTCTCCTTTCCTCTGGCGTTTGCTCATCGATCCAGTCCCACACGTCCTGCGGGGTAGCGAAGAATTTGGTTCCCCTCTCCGAGGTCAGTCGAAGCTTGGCCGGGAACACCATGGAGTACTGAACTCCTATCTGCCGGAGCTTCCGCTTGACTGCAGTGTAAGATGCTCTTTGCTTCTGCACGTCTTTGGAGAAGTCTGGGAAAATTCTCACAGTACTGTTTGCTATTTGGAGAGGTCCTTTAAGCCGAGCACGGCTCAACACGTGATCTCTATCCTTGTAGAATAGGAGCCGGGCCATCACTGGTTGTGGGGGCCTTCCAGGTGGAAGCGCTCTGGCAGGGACTCTATGCGCTCACTCCAGAGCAAAGTAGGGGGATAGGCCTTCTTCCGCCACCTAAGTTCGGATCCAGTTTTCCAAGTAGGCGACCATATTATTCCCTTCAATTTTCTCTGGCAGGCCTATGATTCGCAGGTTGTTGCGTTGTGCTCTATTTTCTGCGTCTTCCGCTCAGAGTTCTAAGACCTGCACCCGTTTTTCTATCTCGGTAAGTCTTTGAGCAGACGCGTTCGCCTGAGGCTTCAAGTCGCGGAGCTCCCCCTCCGTTGCCGTAACTCGTTCCGCCAAATTCCTATGGTCCGCTCTGAGCAAGCCCATGTCTTCTCTTAGCGTGTCAATTTTGGTTTCCACTGCAGTTCTCCAGAGCTCTATTGCCTGTAGTATATCGTGGAGGGACGGGTCCGCTGGCGTCCCCTTTTGATCCGTGCGTGTTCCTGTTCTGGGGCGAGCGTCCTCCGAGCCCTCTTCCGCCAGCTCCTGTTGGTGCTCCACGTCTCGCCGTTTGGTCGCTTTCCCCATGGTGGCAGTCGTTCCTGGCTTGAAGTTCTATTCTTCCCAGTATCTCCTGGAAGACCGTATCCTCGAGTCCCTGCCCTTACTCCAATGTTGCGTAGGACCTGTATCCGTTTCTGACCAGGGCCTGCCCAGTGTGGTGTCCCTCCTCAGCGCCTTTGTTTCAGCCTCTGCAGACCGTTTCCTGCGTGCCTCCCTCGTGGCGCTGGGCCGGCGGCCCCTGTTATGTCTCTTTCCTCTATAACTCAAAAAGGCCTCCGTCGCTATCCCCGTTGGCCTACCACTGCACCTGTGTTGTAGGGCTCTTGTGCCGTGACCGCCCTCACCGGGGCAAGCCCGCTGTGATGCTCCCCCACCTCGTGGGCCTCCCTTTCAGCGCTGCGTAGTCGCTTCTGGCGCTCGGCTCAATGGACAGTGGCCGTGTGGCCGATAGCGGAGCCCCGTTCCCCAGTAGCTGTGGGCTCTCTCCACTTTGCTTATGTCTCTCTGCCGCCCAGTGCGTGCCGCACGATTCTGTTGAGACCCTTTTAGAGTGGCACAATTACCCCAGGCCCTCAGAGGTGATCAAAGCTGCCCCCTGTCAGGTGCGCACCCCAGCGCCCCACGGCCGGTGTGTGCAGCTCCTCAGGATTAGCGCAGTATTGCTGGGCGCACTAATCAGTCCACCACCTCCTCTCCCTCGCTATCGCCGCTTACGTGCTGGGGACTGGAAAGTGAGCGCGTTGTGGTACGTTCTCGCCCAGGGCGTCTCGACGCAGTGCGTTCTCATATAAGGCCTCACGGTCCCTCCGGCCTGTTTCAGCGCAGGCCTCACTCGCCCTCAGCTCTGGCACGCGTCTGGCAGTCCGAGCAGGTGTCTACGGCCCCCACTTCAGCCGGGGGGGGGGGGATCCGCTGTGCCCCCGCAGCCACTAGTGCGGCCCACTCCCTCGTACCTTCTTCACCCTTGAGGCTGCCCTGTTTGAGCTTCCAGTACGCTATTATCGCGGCCGCAGATGCCGCCTCTCATTCATTCGATCTCCCTCGTCGTGGCTACTCCCAGCCCTCGTTCGGCGGCCTGCTCAGGAGTGGGGCCCAACACAGGTCAGGCCTCCGCGCTCCCCGCACTCGCTCCGGAGCCTAATCGTCTCGCTGCAGGGCACTCACCAGGCCTCGGCACCAGGCCGTCACCGTGGCTCCGCAACCTTCTCGGCCCTAGCTGCGCCCGCACTTCTGCCCCTTCAGGCCCCAGGCTGTGCGGTCTCTGGGGGATCGGGTGTCCTGCCATCTGTGCACTCACTGTTAGTGTCCACGAGGCTCTCCTCGTATCGGCGGCCATTTTGCTCGGCCTCGCGGTCCCGCAGCCAGGTACGATTTCTGCACGTTTCCCGGCACTCACCGGCCTGCACCCGAGCTCCGTTCTACCCCCTGTGTTTCTGGCGTTGGGGGAGACGGCGCCTATGTCTGGGGCCCCTCTATATCGGGCAGGATGTCACTGGATGGGGGATCACCAGCGGGAGCTCGGTCTCAGGCTCCTGTCTCCATCGGCGTCCGGCCACGCCCCTCCCCCCCCCAAGTCAACTTCACTACTTAAAAACAAATTTAGGAACTGCATCCACAGGAAGATCCAGGACTTTGTCTATCAAACAAATGAAGATTCACTTTTCCCTGGGTTTTTTTGTTATGAGACTTAGTTGGCACATATGTCATTTGACAGCCTAATAGGACTGGAAAGGGTTCCCAAAACGGTAATGTGCTCCCCTGGTTGACTTCCAGGGAAAACCTAGAGGGGCCTTCATTGTGGACCCTGTCCTCCCACTGATCTGGTCCTGTAACTATAGATGATAGCCTGCAAACAATAAGAAAAGGTTATATGGAGACAGTAAGAGGCCTACCAGTACTGCAAGAGAAAGACAAAGACACACAAACAAGCATTTCACAACCATCTCCAATCTACTGAGTGCTTCGAAAGACCTACATGCGCTGTGGAGAAAAAAAATGGTTACTTACTTGTAGTCCTGATTCCCAAATCATAAGAATCGTCATTGAAGTCATAAATGTTAGAACAATTACCCACCCCATGCAGAGACAACGGAACACACACACTATATATATATGTATAAGTGGTGTTATAGTTGGGTATGGTAATTATATCTTATTTTGCATTTTTTTTTAAACGTAGACATTCACTGGAAAAAACAAAGGTTAAAGCCACATTATAGTTAGGTGTAAGTGTCAGTTAAAACATACCATTTTAAACGAACAAAACCACAGAAATTCACCAGTTAAAGTTATCTCAAGTAACTATAACTCGTACCCTAACGTAACTATAGCTCGCGCCACGCCATGCAGAGTCTTGTTATCAATGATGTCATTTCAGATGTTGCAGTCATGTTATCAATGATGTCCTAAATCATGTCATGATTGATGAAATGTGTGTGGTAATTTGCAGTGCATGGCGAAGGCGCACATTATAATTACCTTAGGACATGAGTGATAGTTACTTGAGATAAACATAACAGGTACATTTCAGTGGTTTTGTTAGTTTAAAAATGGTATGTTTTAACTGACCATCAAGCTTAAAAGAAAAGTGGCCAAGGCCGCGCATGGACTTTGGCCAAGCTCAGCATGGGGTTGGCCACAGGCCAGACCATGTGCCCAACTTCTGCTGCTGCCCAACACCCCATCTGCGCCTGAGCCATGGGAGGTGAGCGGGGGTTTGAGTGCAGGGCCTGGGTGGGTGCCATTTAAAGTAAGGCAGACCTACTGATTTTGTCAAAAGTTCAGAACACCAAATTTGAAAAGTGGGCCTATTGGCATTATGAAGGGATCAGGATATAAACATATGTAAAGCAGATGTACTGAGTTTGTTAAAAAATTACCAATAATTACAATGAAATGTATATTTCAACAACTCACAGAGTACAATCTTTAATAAAAGTGACTGTCATAAAAAAATGCAATAAAGTTTAATTAAAAGTAAAAACACCAATATGTCAGAGTCTTTTTTTAAACATTTTTTTCAAGCTGCAACATGCAGCCATACAACCCACCACAAGGGAGCTCTGCACTCCAGCTGAAGAGCATACAGCTAGGAATGTTTAAAAAACATAGGGCAAGCTCTCCTGGGGTCATGGATTTATTGACCCAAGAGACTTACTGTTTTTTAAATGATGCTGGTGGGGTGCTGCTGCACTTCTGTTCTGCATCCCCTACAACATTAAAGAAAATGATTGGTGGTGCCTCTGCCCCTTATAGGGACATCACTAAGCTTAAAAAAAAGTTTAACGAGACCTCGCTAGGCACTATGGTGTGCTCATTCAAGGAGCAGTAAATAATAAATGAGCTGTTCATGCTGCTCATTTATTATTCATTTTTAATTTTTGTTTTTAATTTTGTGTGTCCCAGTGCCCACCTGAGGCACCCAGATACTTTTTTTTTGCTTGGGGTCAGGGGGGAGCCCCAGGGCCCCTAAGGGGAGGGGGTGCACGGCCCCCCTCCCTGAGCCTTTACAGGCTCCCAGGACCCCATTCCCCAGATCCGTTTTCTCTTGTAAGCGGAGGGAGGCTTGTGGCCCCCTCCTCAGGCCCATATCGGCCCTGGGGCCCTCAACCCACAGGGCCTAATGTGACTGCCCTGGTTCCGTCTTAGGGCTCTTACAACAAACAACTCTGGAGGCCGCAGAGGGAGCCCCAGGGCCCTTGTGTCCCCACCGGCTCCCTGCATGCATCCATCCTGGGTGCAGTGGGAGCCAGCATTGCTCCCACCTGGCAGGAGCAATTATTTTTTGCTGCTACCACAGGGTGGGAGCAATCTAAAATTCACGACCTATAATAGCGCAGGCAGGGAAACAAATGTCTACTCCCTCCCTAAAGAGAAAATATTTTCACCTCACGCCAGGTGGAAGCTGTCAAGTTTTCCCTGCCCGCGCTCTTGCAGGCAGATAAACAGTGCCCCAGGGGTGAGCTCCCTGAGACACAGAGAACGAGCCGGTCCCTTTGTATGGGGTCCCGGGGGCCTTTGTAGGCTCAGGGAGAGGGACTGCAAGCAACCTCCCCTTTGAAACTAGTGGTCCCGGAGGATGAGGTCCCCGGGGCTTTTTGGAGACTCTTCCCCTTTAAAATTTTGTATCAGGCCCCAAGGGGAGGGGTCCCCAGGGCCTTTCGAGGCTCGGGGAAGGGGCCGCGCGCCCCCTCCCATTTAATTCATGCACAGCCCCATGAGATGAGGTCCCTGGGGTCTCCTACAGGCTCAGGGAGGAGAGGCCGCATGTCCCTTCCTCTTTAAAATCCTTTGCACCCCGGTCTCTGGCCTACCTCTGGGGGAAGGTTATATCTTTAAAGTACCAGAGCCAGAACATTTAAAAAAAAAAAAAAAATCCTGCATACCAGCCACAAATTCATTGCAAAATTTCAAAACAAAATGTGGGCATGAAGCCTAGGAGGGCAGGATATCCCTACCCTGCCCCACATATTTATTTTTTAACTATTTTTCCAGGACTTGGGACTGAGTCCTAAGATAGCTGCTGCCACATTGTTGTTGATGTGGTGGCAGACAATCAAATCTCACCTTGATATATGCGGCTCCACGGTGTGAAATATACAGAGTTTTTGATGCTTCATTTGTCAAAAATTACTGAACAGATTTACACCAAATCACAAAAAGCAGGCTTTCTGGATCAATCTCTAAGTTTCTGCAAAATTTGGTGTAATTCTGTTCAACCGTTTTTGCGATATCAGGAAAACACGTTTTGGGACAACTCCAGCCCTCCACACCCAAGCTTAACTGAATGAGACTTATTTTTTTGGAAAGTTTCATGAAACAACGGCAACGTTAGAAGCAAACCAAAGAAATGCTTTTCCTATGGAAACACAATCCTAATTATAACTACATTGGCAACATATATATATATTGGTTGCCCAGCTGAAGGCGTAAGCCGAAACGCGCTGGCGTTCCATGTTGGGTGTTGCTGTAATATGAAAATAAATATTGAATTAGCATTTGAACAGAGTTCAGCACCTTTATATAATCACGGGGAGAGAGTGCGGCTGGATCACCTGAGAGGGATGGTCGTTACGGATATATACGTGGGTCCCGTGCTCTCCATGCCACTGGAGTCAAGCTATCCTGGCTGATGAGGGGTGAAACCCCAAAACCGGTCCTAGGATGCTTGTTTCCAGTGCAGGGAGGACCCTGCCTGGCAGTTCGGGCTGGACTGTTCCCATTGGGCACAGGGTCAAGACTGATTTGCATATGGCTGGGTTCAAACTAGAATGGCATGGTGAGCAAAAAAACGATGGATTTAGGCTCAGATCTCTGTACTGGGGTGAATGTATGACAATATTCTGCATTCTGTCCATCATCTACTGTTTTTGCATTTGTCACCCCGAGTGGGACGGGTATGCCCAGACGTGGGTCCTGTGCTCTCCATGCCACTGGAGTCAAGCTATCCTGGCTGATGAGGGGTGAAACCCCGAAACCGGTCCTAGGATGCTTGTTTCCAGTCCAGGGAGGACCTGGCCTGGCAGTTCAGGCTGGACTGTTCCCATTGGGCACAGGGTCAAGACTCATTTGCATATGGCTGGGTTCAAACTGGAATGGTAATGGAGAGCAAAAAAACGATGGATTTAGGCCCAGATCTCTGTACTGGGGTGAATGTATGACATTGTTCTGCATTCAGTCCATCAACTGTTGTTTTTGCATTTGTCACCCCGAGTGGGACGGGTATGCCCAGACGTGAGTCCCGTGCTCTCCATGCCACTTGAGTCAAGCTACCCTGGCTGATGAGGGTTGAAACCCCAAAACCGGTCCTAGGATGCTTGTTTCCAGTCCAGGGAGGACCTGGCCTGGCAATTCGGGCTGGACTGTTCCCATTGGGCACAGGGTCAAGACTGATTTGCATATGGCTGGGTTCAAACTGGAATTGCATGGTGAGCAAAAAAACGATGCATTTAGGCCCAGATCTCTGTACTGGGGTGAATGTATGACATTGTTCTGCATTCTGTCCATCAACTGTTGTCTTTGCATTTGTCACCCCGAATGGGATGGGTATGCCCAGAAGTGGGTCCTGTGCTCTCCAAGCCACTGGAGTCAAGCTATCCTGGCTGATGAGGGTTGAAACCCCAAAACCGGTCCTAGGATGCTTGTTTCCAGTCCAGGGATGACCTGGCCTGGCAATTCGGGCTGGACTGTTCCCATTGGGCACAGGGTCAAGACTGATTTGCATATGGCTGGGTGCAAACTGAAATGGCATGGTGAGCAAAAAAACGATATATTTAGGCCCAGATCTCTGTACTGGGGTGAATGTATGACATTGTTCTGCATTCTGTCCATCAACTGTTTTTTTTGCATTTGTCACCCCGAGTGGGACGGGTATGCCCAGACGTGGGTCCTGTGCTCTCCATGCCACTGGAGTCAAGCTATCCTGGCTGATGAGGGGTGAAACCCCGAAACCGGTCCGAGGATGCTTGTTTCCAGTCCAGGGAGGACCTGGCCTGGCAGTTCGGGCTGGACTGTTCCCATTGGGCACAGGGTCAAGACTGATTTGCATATGGCTGGGTTCAAACTGGAATGCCATGGTGAGCAAAAAAACGATGGAATTAGGCCCAGATCTCTGTACTGGAGTGAATGTATGACATTGTTCTGCATTCTGTCCATCAACTGTTGTTTTTGCATTTCTCACCCCGAGTGGGACGGGTATGCCCAGACGAGGGTCCCGTGCTCTCCATGCCACTAGAGTCAAGCTGGCCTGGCTGATGAGGGGTGAAACTCCGAAACCGGTCCTAGGATGCTTGTTTCCAGTCCACGGAGGACCTGGCCTGGCGGTTCGGGCTGGACTGTTCCCATTAGACAAAGGGTCAAGACTGATTTGCATATGGCTGGGTTCAATCTGGAATGGCATGTGAGCAATAAAAGAAGATGGATTTAGGCCCAGATCTCTGTACTGGGGTGAATGTATGACATTGTTCTGCATTCTGTCCATCAACTGTTGTTTTTGCATTTGTCACCCCGAGTGGGGCGGGTATGCCCAGACGTGGGTCCCGTGCTCTCCATGCCACTGGAGTCAAGCTATCCTGGCTGATGAGGGGTGAAACCCCGAAACCAGTCCTAGGATGCTTGTTTCCAGTGCAGGGAAGACCTGGCCTGGCAGTTCGGGCTGGACTGTTCCCATTGGGCACAGGGTGAAGACTGATTTGCATATGGCTGGGTTCAAACTGGAATGGCATGGTGAGCAAAAAACGATGGATTTAGGCCCAGATCTCTGTACTGGGGTGAATGTATGACATTGTTCTGCATTCTGTCCATCAACTGTTGTTTTTGCATTTGTCACCCCGAGTGGGACGGGCATGCCGTGGGTCCCGTGCTCTCCATGCCACTGGAGTCAAGCTATCCTGGCTGATGAGGGGTGAAACCCCGAAACCGGTCCTAGGATGCTTGTTTCCAGTGCAGGGAGGACCTGGCCTGGCAGTTCGGGCTGGACTGTTCACATTGGGCACAAGGTCAAGACTGATTTGCATGTGGCTGGGTTCAAACTGGATTGGCATGGTGAGTAGAAAAACAATGGATTTAGGCCCAGATCTCTGTACTGGGGTGAATGTATGACATTGTTCTGCATTCTGTCCATCAACTGTTGTTTTTGCATTGATCACCCCGAGTGGGACGGGTATGCCCAGACGTGGGTCCTGTGCTCTCCATGCCACTGGAGTCAAGCTATCCTGGCTGATGAGGGGTGAAACCCTGAAACTGGTCCTAGGATGCTTGTTTCCAGTCCAGGGAGGACCCGGCCTGGCAGTTTAGGCTGGACTGTTCCCATTGGGCACAGGGTCAAGACTGATTTGCATATGGCTGGGTTCAAACTGGAATGCCATGGTGAGCAAAAAAACGATGGAATTAGGCCCAGATCTCTGTACTGGAGTGAATGTATGACATTGTTCTGCATTCTGTCCATCAACTGTTGTTTTTGCATTTGTCACCCCGAGTGGGACGGGTATGCCCAGACGTGGGTCCCGTGCTCTCCATGCCACTGGAGTCAAGCTATCCTGGCTGATGAGGGGTGAAACCCGAAACGGTCCTAGGATGCTTGTTTCCAGTCCAGGGAGGACCTGGCCTGGCAGTTCGGGCTGGACTGTTTCCATTGGGCACAAGGTGAAGACTGATTTGCATGTGGCTGGGTTCAAACTGGAATTGCATGGTGAGCAAAAAACCGATGTATTTAGGCCCAGATCTCTGTACTGGGGTGAATGTATGACATTGTTCTGCATTCTGTACATCAACTGATTGATATATATATATATATATATTCCACGCTCCAAGATTGCCCAAGCAATGAGCTGCACTCTAACACAAGCATAAGGCAGCAGGCCTTTATTAGGGTATGAACAGACTCCTGGCTGCTGATTGCATTAGACAGCCATTCCCTCGTTTCTGGCCTGACACGTTTCGAAAGTCATCCTTTCTTCTTCAGAGGCTGTAGCTGGAAATGGTTACGTGCGAGTTCCGGTCTTAGTTCCCAATTAATACGGCTTGATTCCACGCCCCCAGATGGGCTGGTCATATGGCTGGTCAGCGGGGCCTTATGGGAATCGAAGTCCCGGTAATTTGCTCCCTCAAATGGTTGCGCAAATTCCTGTCAAACAGTTCCAAGCCCACAGATGGGCCTCAGCAAACAGTGTCCGCTCTCACTCCCATGCTTATGTTCCACAAATGCGGCTGGGTGCATCCCAAGCCTCGTGGCCCCCTCAGTTCACGGGGTGGTGCAAGCTCGGCGGCATGGCAGCCGCCTAATATTCCACCCCCCAAGATTGCCCAAGCAATGAGCTGCACTCTAACACAAGCATAAGGCAGCAGGCCTTTATTAGGGTATGAACAGACTCCTGGCTGCTGATTGCATTTGACAGCCATTCCCTCGTTTCTCGCCTGACGCGTTTCGAAAGTCATCCTTTCTTCTTCAGAGGCTGTAGCTGGAAACGGTTACGTGCGAGTTCCGGTCTTAGTTCCCAATTAATGCGGCTTGATTCCACGCCCCCAGATGGGCTGGTCATATGGCTGTTCAGCGGGGCCTTATGGGAATCGAAGTCCCGGTAATTTGCTCCCTCAAATGGTTGCGCTAATTACTGTCAAACAGTTCCAAGCCCACAGAGCCGCATTTGTGGAACATAAGCATGGGATTGAGAGCGGACACTGTTTGCTGAGGCCCATCTGTGGGCTTGGAACTGTTTGACAGTAATTAGCGCAACCATTTGAGGGAGAAAATTACTGGGACTTCGATTCCCATAAGGCCCCGCTGAACAGCCATATGACCAGCCCATCTGGGGGCGTGGAATCAAGCCGTATTAATTTGGAACTAAGACCGGAACGCGCACGTAACCATATTTGTGCACAATAACTCGACAGCACCCACTGTGGTTTAATGTGAGCACTTCAAAGACCAGAAGGCAAAGTGACATACGCCCACTGGGGCGGGTCTTTAGTATTTAAATGCACTCTCTAGCTGCCGGGACTTGTGCTTCAGCCAGTGATCAAGGGCAGAGTGCTGCCCGAAACGCGTGTGGCCTTTTATTTAACTGAAGGAGAGAGCATGATGTGTCTGTAGTCCACATTAAAGTATGGATTCAACTTCCTTGCGTGTTGGCGTTTTCACATGGGCAACCTGTTTTTCTTTGGATTATAGCGGCGCGCCTCGCCGCGAAAACGCCCTGCCGCATAAAAGCAGACCTGCGGCTCCTGGAGTACTGGGGGCAGAAAAGGAGAAGGAAGTCCGGTAATGTGGAACGTGATAAGTGCGGCACAAAGTAGTGTTTTTCTCCAGAGGTAACCCGCTTGGGAAAGAGACTTTTTGATATTTGTGCACAATAACTCGACAGCACCCACTGTGGTTTAATGTGAGGACTTCAAAGACCAGAAGGCAAAGTGACATACGCCCACTGGGGCGGGTCTTTAGTATTTAAATGCACTCTCTAGCTGCCGGGACTTGTGCTTCAGCCAGTGATCAAGGGCAGAGCGCTGCCCGAAACGCGTTTGGCCTTTCATTTAACTGAAGGAGAGAGCATGATGTGTCTGTAGTCCACATTAAAGTATGGATTCAACTTCCTTGCGTGTTGGCGTTTTTACATGGGCATATATATAATATATACACACACAATCCTGGCTCACCACATATCCATGATCAGACCAAACAGGTACGGACCACCAGGCGTTGATTATGAAATATAAAGTGCTTTTATTTCAGAACAAAAATCTCAATAGCATCCAGTCTACTCCAGGCCAGTGCCTAACACGACACGTTTTGACCGCTCCAGCGCGGTCTTGATCACATGACGCGCTGCTGTAATCATTCTCTTTAAATAGTGACCACCAAACACCAGTGCATAGTTAGGCAAAGCAATACTTATCCACATAAACAACAGACTCCTAATTGCATAATCTGAATAAATACATTGCAATGTTGTTGTTAAAAACAACAAAATGTTATAAAATTTTGATTAGATCAACTAGACTTTCATAATTAAATTCACCGGTCTCATAACAGATATCCAACCATGTTGATATATGAATTCTATTCATCTTAATTCATGGGAAAATCCCCAAATGGATTGGAATAATCATTATAACCTCACTCTATATTGATGTAAAGTGCTAGTGCTTATGTATTGCAAAGTGCCACAAAGTGCTATACCAAAAAAGTGCTAAGTGCTGTAAACTACTAGTGTAAAAACATATAAAATCCATACAAACATCCCAAATTCTTTCGTGAAGCCACAAAAATAGGTCTAAAGAGACAGTGCATATATATCAATATATAACACTATCAATAGCTTGTCATACCATATGGCTATGAATATAGATGTTATAGATGATGCAAAGACCCCCTCTCTATTGCACGATCCCATAATTAATGAAGGTGCTGAGCGCAGAAAAACTCCTTCATAGATGAAAAATATTAGCAACAAATCTCTTTATACACTGTTAGATTGATAATGTCAAGATATACACAATTGTATCAATTGTTTACGAAACACTGAAAGACATTGGCGGACTGAGCTGCTATTAGGTGGTGGAGGGCATACTACATGAAATCACAACTGCTTAATTAAAGGAAATTATGTAGATCTTCACTGGTGTTTAAACCGTTCGGCATCTTTGTATCTAACTCCAAAATGAACTGCGACTCTAGTTGTCGCAATAGTTTTTCCCTGTTTCCACCTCGTCTGGATACTGGAACTGCCCCTATCACGAAGTATTGCAGCTCATTGAGATTGTTATGATGAACTAATTTAAAATGCCGGGCCACTGGGTAATTAGGATCCGAGTTTACCACAGCTCTCAAGTGTTGCAGTATTCTGTTGAATACCTGGAGCTTGGTGCTCCCCACGTATTTTAGTCCACATGGGCACTCCAATACGTAGACGGCGTGATCTGTTCTACACGTGTAGTGGCCTTTGATTTTAACTGGTTTCGTACTGAACGCCGTCGTGTATTCAGTGGTGTTCACTCCGAACTTGAAGGCTCGGCATGAGCAGCACTTGAAAAACCCAGTCTTCGTGGATAAGCAGGTAATGGCAGGGCTAAATTCAGGACTGCTCTTTACTAGAGCATCCCTCATAGAGGGTGCACGCCTGAATGTGAGAGGTGGTTGCTCTGGTAGAATCTGGGTCAAAGTGATGTCTGTTAGTACAATTGGCCAGTGAGTATTTATAATTTGTCTAATTTGTTTTTCATGCCTACTATAAGCAGTAATCATTCTGATCTCATGCGGTGTTTCCTCAACCTGCCTGATAAACGGTGTAATAGGTTTAATTTTGTCTTTGTTGGCAATTAGGCAGGTTTCTTTGGTGTGTGTGTTAGCTTTGGTAAGGGCTTTATATACTTCAATGCTTTTGTAGCCACGGGAAATGAAACGCTGTACTGCTTCTTGTTGACATTGCTCTAGGTCTCTCTCAGAGCTACAAATTTGGCGTATTCTTAAAAACTCCCCATTAGGGATAATGCGAATCAAGTGCCTTGGGTGTGCACTTCTAGCATGTAGGATGGAATTCCCTGCCGTGCTTTTTCTGTGGAGTTTAGTGTGTACCTTTCCACCATCAGTATAAAGCTGCACATCTAAAAATTGTATGCTGTGGGCACTGATTTGCGCCGTGAACTTCAAATTTAATTCATTGTTGTTAATAGAGCTGACAAATGTTTCTGCTTGCTCTCTAGTGCCCTTCCACACTACACACACATCAGCAATGAATCGCCACAAATGTTTTACATGAGTATCCCACATATTTTTATGCTGCACCTTGAGGACATGCTCCTCCCACCAGCCCACATGAAGACATGCGTAACTGGGGGAGATGCATGCCCCCTATCGTCACTCCCCTCAATTGTTGATATACATCCCTGTTGAAAAGAAAATAGTTATTCTTTAAACACAGTTCGATCATTGTTAAGATCATTCGATTGTGTTCATACAGGTGTATAGATCTTTGATCCAGGAAGTGTTTAACAGCTTCAATTCCGTCACTATGATTAATACTCGTATAGAGAGATGTTATGTCCATAACTATGAATAAACAGTATTGATCCCATTTGATTTCTTGTAGTTTTCTTAAAAGTCAGCAGTATCTTTTATGAATGAAGTTAACCCTAATACAAATTCCTGCAGGAAGAAGTCCAGATATTTTGACATAGGTTCAAAGAGATAATGGGTCTCCCTGGAATTGGTGTAATGTTCTCATGGACGTTCGGTATAAAATAAAGGACAGGAGTTATAGGGTGTTCATTTTTCAAGTAATTAACTTCATTTTTGGTCAGCAAACCAGTAAGTTTCCATTGAGCCAACTCATTGAATACCATCTCGTTTGTTTTACGTAAATCCTTGACGGATGCTTTTCTGTAGCAGGCTACATCCTCTAAGTGGCGCTTGGCTTCTTCCATATATTGTTGTTTGGGCCATAAGACGATGTTGCTGCCCTTATCGGCCTTATTGATTATTATTTCGTTGTTGTCTCATAGTTTCTTCATTAAGTTGGAATATTGTACTTCTTGATGCCTCCTGTGTCTTTCGATTAATCTATTTGTTTAATTGTTTCAGCTCATCCACTACCCATTCGCTGAAAACATCGATAGCATCCTTTGGCATAACAGGTACAAATCTAGATGGGGGGCGTGGCTAACCAGCCGAGCATGGCGGACGCGAGCCGTTAGAGCTCCGTCCACAAACCCTCAATTATCCTGATAAGACACACCATCCCCAGCCATCCAAGTGCGGCAAGAAAGCAAATTACTGCCTGCACCGTGGTGACCCGCGACTGTGCCCAGAGAGAGCGGAGAACGCAGTGGGAGGTCTACAAACGGATCCACCGGGGGCCTGACAACGAGGCGTTTACGAGCGGCGAGGCGCCATCGGCAGCGACAGCGCTTCTGGGGACGCGCGCTCGAGTCAACTACCGGAGAGTGATACAGCGCCAGGAAGGGTTTTGGGGAAGACAAGAGACATCGTTATCCCCCCTCCGGAGCGACAGACGCCATTGCGGGTGAGAGCAAGGACCGGCTGCCAGAGCGCTCCGGAAGAAATTGCGCGCCATCGCAAGGCCTGACATACGCTGCGAGACTCCCTGACTGAGGGCACCCACCTTTTGCCACCTACACCGTCGGAATCCTGCAGACGACGGAGGAGCACCCGCTCGCGAACAATACTGCTAGACTGGGTAAGTGGAGCGCGTTGTGTGGATCGGCCTCCCCGCCCTTTCACCTGCTCCACACACCACAGAGACACCGACGCGGGGCCTAGAGAGAACAACGTAGCGAGTGGACGCCCGCCCCCACGCAAAGCCCGGGGGTCGGATCGGGCCCAAGCGGCGAGATCGGGGGGCCGAGTGGAGATATCCTCACCCTCCAATGCTATCCAAGCAGTCTGGCAGTGTGAGGAGGCTGCTTTCAGTGGGCAAACATTGCGAGGCTTAAGAAGTGTGGGGTGCGCGGGGGCCGCCCCCCCCCCCTTCTTTACTCCCCCCCTGATTTAACCCAAATGAGACCGGGTCGGAACGCAGTGTGGGGAAACGACGTTGGCCCTGCGTAGAGCGGGGGTCAGACCGAACCCACTCTACAGAGACACATGGGAAGATTGTGTGACTCCCCCGGCCCCACTCGAGGTGCGTGAATTCTAGCGGGGGAAGCATAAGGCAGAGGCACCAAGTGGAACACCATCACCCCTACAAGGCCTGAAGACGTTCTTGGCGCGATGTCGCTCATGCATATGCCGGAGAGGCCCCCCTCGCGCTAAACAAGGAGCCATTCGACCTATAAGAAGTGGGAAACGAGCAGGCGAGAGGGAAGGGCAGCGCAGAACCGCCCCACATTGGACATAGACACCCTGAAACAAGCACGCCGCCTGCGGGGACAGTGCATTAGTAAGCGGGCTACCATGAAAAGATAGGGGTGGCACGAACCTGCCCTGCCCCCACACAGGTACAACAGATTGGACCCGGCACGAGGTACTGAGACGGGTGGCGGAGACGGTCCCCTTGCCTAGAAGGAAGAAGAGGGCAACCGCAAAACTCGCAACAGACCTTCGCAGACCCCGTAATTGAGGCACAAACAGACCCACAGTATAGAGGCCCACAACGCCCAGCTGCGCGTCGACGCAACCACCAAGAGACACGCGCACCATACAGGGCAAAGGTCGTCAAGGCACGTACCAGCCCAACAAAAGAGCCTCGGCCCACCAGAGAAACTACGACACAGGCTACTGGTACTGCTCAAACGAAATCAAATTGGATGCCAACGGCACAACAAATAGTAATGGGCCGACTACGCACCAGCGCCCAACAACTCCACACACGTACTGGCGCCACGGAAACGACGACCGGAGACGGAGGCATGGCCTCAAAGACACCGCACATGGCGCTCACCGCCAAACTCGACTCAGTACTTGCAGCGGTCGAAAAGATAGGCTCCACTCTTGACCAGACTCGCTCGTCACTAGAGTCTAAGATTGACAAGTTAACCTCCGACTACGAGCTGACCACCACAAATTAGGGGATAAAGTGCACCAGCAAGAGCAAACGCTCATAGAACTAAAACCCGTCACGCAAAGTCACACTGCAGCCCTGCAGGACCTAATCGACCGAGTGCATGAACTGGAAGACAGAGTGGAAGACGTGGAAGGACGCTCGCGCAGGAACAACATCCGAGTAGTGGGAATGCCGGAAGGTGAGGAGGGATGTAAGCCTGAAAAATTTGCCAAGCGATGGATAAGAGACCTACTACCAGCTGACACTCTGTCTCCTCAATTCGTAATCGAAAGAGCGCACCGGGTCCCTGCACAAACGCCCCCACCGGGAGCCCGGCCGCGGCCTTTCCTCTTCAAAGTCCTCAACTACAGGGACAGAGACTTGATATTATGTGAAATCCGCAAGATACCAGACATAAAAATAGGCAGTAGTCAAATTATGTTCTTCCCTGACTATACCGCACAAGTTCAGCCTCGCAGGAGTGCATACACGGAGGTGAAACAGCTGCGAGAGCTCGGACTAAACTATTCTCTGATATTCCCAGCAAGGCTGCGGGTAGTGGCACGTTTCTTTGACTCACCTACAGATGTTTGGGACTGGTTGGAGGAGTTGGGGACGTGGTCTGGGCCCAGACCCTCTACAGAGACAGAATATCGGAAGTTCAGCAGACAGCGGCGAAACCGTGGAGGACGTGGCAGACCCCAAGCAAACACTACTGTATCCATCACTGCCCCTAACATGGAACAGAGGAGAATGGAGAGACAGGAGGCGATCCATGTGGCTGTTGCGCTGAGGACTATGTCACAAAACTCTGAACACCAGCGGAGCCCATCCAGGTTCTCAGACACTGATTCCTCCACACTCTCCAGAATAGGCGATCCAGATGAGTATCCGCTGCCAGAAGTCATGCCGCAGACGGCGGATGACATTATATGACTGGACAAATTAGTGCACAGACCTGGAAACAAGCACACGCAAGTACCTGTGCTCCTGGCACAAAAATGTTGTGTAAAATGCTATACACCTTCCCCCTGTCCAAGTACCTATCCTGCACGAGCGATGGCGCTCATCGACACACTGCTGCAAACAGCGATTGCCCATTGACACGGCGCGGGTCGCACACGGCGCGCACGCATCCCTGACACAATGGATTGGCTGCGAGGTCACACAGTCAAAACACAACACCGAGGGTTGATGCAACTCACACCAACCACACATCACACGCATCCACCCCGTAAGACTTAACGTCATTGTTACAGTCACACAAAAGGCAGTTTAGTTTGGACGAACAACCCGTTGGAATTCGCCCCAGATAGTTATGCACAGTTCAGCTTATACCTATACATTGTTGTTGATAATACCTAGTTGGAGCACACCCACACAAATCAAAGATAATAATGCCATGCCCTCCTGTCACCAATTCCATGAACCCAAGACAGAACCATGGTGCAGGTTAACGTAATCACATGGAATGTGCGCTGCATACATTCACCGGCGCGTAGGTATTCTATCTATTTCTACCTGCAGCGCAGATCCACTGGTATTGCGCTGCTCCAGGAAACGCATATGTTTCAGGTGGAGCTGGGGCGCCTGCGTAGTGGAGGGGTCAAGTACACGGCACAAATTACTCAGCATATGCGCGAGGAGCTCTTATTTGGGTGAGAGCGGGGGTTCCCTTCACAAGCGAAAAAGTGGTAACTGATCCTGAAGGAAGATATGTGTTAGTAAGTGGAAGGCTTAACAGTCAACCGATACTCCTTGGCTCCATTTACGCCCCGAATGTCGGCCAGCCGGCCTTCTTGAGAAATCTCACACAGACACTAGCCGGGTGGAGTGTAATTCCTTGGCTCCTAGGGGGAGATTTCAATTCTGTACTCAGTGTAGACCTGGATAGGTCATTCCCGCCTCTGTCCAAGACCGCAGTAGCGTCCAATGTGCAGGCCCTCACAGACTGGCTGACACTGGGCGCTCACAGACATATGGCGCGTCATCAACCCCAACGTCCGAGTTTACTCATACTACTCAGCGGTACATAGACTGCACGTACGGCTTGATAGAATGGTGGGATCCCCAGCACTCCTTCCCCTGATACACCAGATAGAATATCTGGGTCGGACGCACTCTGACCACAACCCGCAAATATTACAACTTAACTGGGAACCTGGGCAGCCCCCTACCCCCATGTAGAGGCTCCAAACTGCAGTGTTAGAAGACCCGGCATACCGTTCCTCGCTGGGTACGGCCCTACTAGCATATTTCGAGACTAATGAAAACACAGCGAGGGATGGTCTGGTGGAGTGGGAGGCCTTTAAGGTCACTACAAGGGGACACTGCATGAGTATGACCTGGAGTATACGCATGCAACTGTCCTCGGACCTAAGCAAAATAGAAAAACAGCTACGGCGATATGAGGTGAAGGGGGAAGATAATGGCAGAGACGCACAGCACCTGGAAACACTGCGCAAACAACACGCTGAACTATTAGAGCGCCTTCGCTGCCACAATTACACAGCCCGCACCCATGCAACCGCTGATCGGGCAGGTCGACTCCTGGCCTGGCTAATCCGCCAAGAACACACCCGCAAACCCATCGAAGCATTGCAAACCGCCACAGGAACGCTAATGCACGCTCAACAAGGCATACATGAAGCTCTGGCACAACATTACAGTCAACTGTATCAGTCCCAATGCAACTATGAGCCGCATGCCCTGACAGACTTTTTAGATCGCATACAATTACCGGAGGCGGAGCTGACGCATAGCGAGATGCTAAGCGAGCCGATCTCCCTAGAGGAGATTGAGGAAGCGATTTCGTCCCTGGCTACGGGGAAGACCCCGGGACCGGATGGGCTCCCAGCAGAATATTACAAGGCGAACCGGGTGACAATAGGCCCAAAACTGCACGCCCTCTACATAGCCGTCGTAGACGCGGGACGGCTCCCCCCCTCACTATGTGAGGCACATTTGATCTCGGTGCCCAAACCCGACAGAGACCCAACTGACAGAGGCTCCTATAGGCCCCTCGCCCTACTAAATACCGACTATAGGTTGCTAGCGAAAGTATTGCCTGACAGGCTGGCACTGGTGGTTCCCTCCTTGGTGCATGCGGACCAAAATGGCTTTGTGCCAGCTCGCAGCACCTCACTTAACCTGCGCCGCTTCTTCCGAATAGCCGCATACTCCACGAGCGCTAGGCCGAGGGCAGGCTGTCTCGAACTTGACCTCGAGAAAGCTTTTGATTCCCTTGAGTGGAACTACATGTTTACCACTCTTGAGAAATATAAGCTGGGCCCCGCCTTTTTGCAATTAACCAGTCTACTCTACACAAATCCAGTGGTAAGAGTAAAGACAGGCCCATACGTTTCAGAGGCAATTCCAGTGCGACGGGGGACGAGGCAGGGTTGCCCTTTGTCCCCCCTTCTCTTTGCACTTGCAATGGAGCCGCTGGCGGAGTCGATAAGGGCACTAACGCAAGAAGGCATACCGCTAGGCGATAGCACACACAAAGTGTCGCTCTATGCGGACGACTTATTAATCTATCTTCAAGACATTAACAATGTGCCAGACAACTTGGCCCAAATTTTACGGGAATTTGCGGCCATATCCGGGCTAAAGGTCAATATTGGTAAATCAAAACTCTACGCATTTCATGCAGGGATCTCCGACCCAGGGATCGTGCTCAATGGAGTGAATGTAACATGGGTTGCAGACACGTTCCGCTACCTTGGAATCAGGGTGTATCGCCAGCCCGCAGATCTCCTAGATGGTAACCTAGGTAGGACGCTAACGGCCATCAAATCCCAGATGCAATTCTGGAGCACGCTCCCCCTTGCAGTGACGGGCAGAGTGGCGTTGGTGAAAATGGTGGCCCTACGGAGATTTTTGTATTACTTTACCAACTTACCCATCCACATACCGGTCTCCTTTTTTGCTACGTTGGAGAAGATAATCAGGGATTTCATATGGGGCCCCAGCCGGCATAGAGTGGCGATTAAAAAACTGTATCTACCCACTGACCAGAGTGGGTTGGCCACGCCATGTTTCGAACACTATTATCTAGCGGCGCAGCTCCAGTGGGTGGCCAGATGGATAGCAGGCCGCCAATGTGAGGATACCGTGACCATGCTCCCATCACTCACACCGTCACAGACCCTCCAGCTATTCCACCCCAGCGCGCGAGCACGACCTCCGGAATCTATGTGGCTAAACATAGCGTATAAATGTTACAGAAGGAGCCTCTACATAACTTGACACATAACACCATATGCTCCCGCTCTTCCACTAGAGGGTGCTCCTGGAGAACAGGGAACACTTACTGCAACAGAGCTACTACAATGGCACGTGGTGGGGTGCAGACCCTGGGAGTCCTTTACCACGACGGTGTCCTCATTCCCTATGAGACACTGGTAGAGGAGGATGGGCTCCCGGCAGGACAGTTCCTCCTACACCGGTCTTTGATAGCCACGCTCACGGTGCGATGGGGAGACCTCACCATGAACCACCCACGCACCTTACCATACAATATTTGCACGCAATGGGACAGGGCAGACATCTGACGCGGTGGTTCGCGGCTTCGCTGCGCCAGGAAGCCGCGATCAAGTTAGATCCCTCAGACAAAAATGGGAGCAAGACTTAGGCAGGTAATTCTCAGACAAAGAATGGAGACGAGTGCTGGCTAGTCCGGTCCAGATCCCCAGGAACATGAGGTTCAGACAAATATGTTATGTTATGTTATATGCATTTGTAGCACGCTCGGCTACTCCAGAGAGTATACAATTCTACATTATACACAGGGCGTATTATACGCCAGCCAATATAAACAGATATTTTCACCTCACTGATTCTGCCTGCCCGAGATGCTCCACTCTAGACGCAGACCTGCTACACATGCTGTGGGGTTGCACCAGCCTTAGTACATACTGGAGAAAGGTTGCGGAAGCACTGCATAATTGCACAGAACGAGAGATACCCTTTGACTGGTCGGTGTACTTGCTACACGGATTCCGCAGGACACGCAACACAAAGGTCACATCCAGATTCTTGGACCTGGGTATAAAAGCGGCAAAAAGGTTAATCACGAAATGTTAAGGCTTGGAAGAATTCCACACTCGCATGTCCTAGGGCAGAAGGCATAGCAATTCGCCGGGAAGAAACCACCATTAGGAAAATGCCAATAGCCACCCAATGGGAAGCAATCCTCATTACACTACAACAATACACAGGCACGCCAACGCGGCTCCCACTGACACGTGACCCAGATGGGCAATATCACGCAAGAGAATTGAATCTCGGAGACACTTAAAGACACTAGCTCCAAAAACCGACATTATACTGTCGCCCAGGCACACTTTTTGATAAAGGACCTATGGTTAAAGAAACAGGCGCAACAGGCAGCATATCTGCACATGCACACGGACAGGTGGAGACACTCCAACTTGGCTCCAAGTTCCATGCCCTTTCCTCAGTTACCTTTGTATGCGCTCTTTAGTATGGTCATTCACACAGTCCCGAACTGTCAATGTCTATTTCTGCAGCTAATAATGGCAGACATCCTAACAGGCTTGGACCCTAAAGTTGATATTGACTTAACTCAAGCATTTCGGCACTGTTACGCCTACATGTCCATTAATTACACGCTTGCCATGTATAATCTGTCAAAACGAACTGTTGTAAAGAAGACTAATGACGTCACATGCAAAACATGATATGCAATTTGTTATTGTTGTCATCACAAGAAAAAACGAAAAAATGAAAAACAATACAAATATTTAAAAAAAAAAAAAAAACAGGTACAAATGTAGATACCGGCGCGGAAAGGGCTACATACTGTGCTGGCGATATTGATACCAACCTCCATCAAGTCCTGTTGAGTTGAATTGGTGGAATCTTCATTATCATTAGCGAAAGAATGTAGAAGCCTCAATGTGTTTACATCAGTTGCCTGTAAAATAGTAGCAACCTCTTTGATAGTTGTTACGTTGCTATTGCCGGACATTGAATTCTTAAGTTGGTAAAATGTTATGAGTTTCAGCTTGCGGATAAATGTATACACATCCACCCTTGATTGGTTGTATTTGAAATTACTCTCTGGGCAATATGTTAATCCAAAAGACAAAAGTTGTAACTCAGCAGATGTTAAGGCAGTGTCAGTTAGATTGATGACAGTGTTATCAGTGGGTACAGCTACCGTGCCCACTTCTTTGCTTGTGCTCCTCTGTTTTTGTTGTTTCCTTGATTTCCTCCGCCTCTCCCTCCTGCGTTGGTTCCTCCTTCTCCCTGTTTGGGGTAAGGATTCCGAGGCCGTAAGGTCTGTCGTCGGTCCTGCCTTAAAAAACTGAGTTCCTCTCCTGTTGTAAGATTGGTTGTCAACATAGACTGCAAGCTTAATCCTGGCTCACTACTGTCTGCAGAACCACTGCTACAAGGAACAGAACTTACATCTGAATTTGATGTTTCAAGGACATTGCCTGTTTGTCTTGCTGTTTGAGCAGTGGGCATCCTGGTAGCTAATCCTTGTCTCTTGAATCTGTCAAACTTTTTTGAAAAAGGAAAAACTCTTCCTGTCTCATAATCGTTTTTATCACGTGCGAATCTGAAGACTTTTCTAGCCTTAATTGTTTCCTCATGTTTTTTTATCCGTCCTTCAATTTCCGCACGCCCTTTAGTTATCAGATCTTTTTGATCTAGTCCGTTCAATAGTCCATTTATACATTCGATTTCCTTCAGGGTTGCTTCTCAGTCTATTTCTGCGTATTTGATAAGAATTAACACCATATTCATGGAGACTTGTAAGTTGTTTTCGGCCCACTCCTTCAACATTGAAGGGTTGGGATTTTCAAAAGTGGGCGCTATCATCACTCTAAGCCCCCTGGGTATTCTATTTACATCTCAGTACTTTTCCAGCGATTTTTTCTCCCACCATTTTGTGAGCTCAGTTTTGAGGAGTTTTTCAAAAGTTTTCAGGAGGGTTTTTGCATCATTATTCATGTTATAATTGATGTGCCCACTGTGTTCGCTATGAACCTCAAGGAGGTTTAAGAATAGTGCCTCTGCATTGGAAAGCTTTACCTCTCACTCTCCTTGGTAGAGCTGCTCTCTATAAAATGATGGCACTTCCCCGCTTTCTTTACGTATTGCAGAATACGCCTTTCCTGATCTCTCCCCATTATTTTCGTACTATTGACTCCGAGGTTCGCTCATTGTTCTGGAACAACAGGACACCCAGAATTGCCCTCGTCAAGCTTACTAAAAGCTGGTATGATGGGGGCATAGCATTGCCTGCCATTCAACATTATTACTGGGCCGCGCAGCTGGTGGTTCTCATCCGCTGGATGCATCGCCCCATTATGGACCCAGCGTACACAATGGACAGGTACAATATGTCCTCGGGTAATTTTCTTAGGGCTCTGTATGGGGGTAAACAAAGCGCACCTAAGTACACCCCGACCTCGACTACGGTAGCTTTATGGGGCGTGGCCATGGCTGCGTTGGGCTGGAAAGGTAGGATAACTAAGGTTACCCCGCTGTTTGAATCTCTTCAACTGGGTAGGCTCTCGAGGTTCCCAGGGTTTGACAAATGGGACTTGATAGGTCTCTCGACGGTGGGGGACCTATGGTAGAAGGGGGCAGTTGTTCCATTTGGTGAGCTGCAACGACAATACCACCTACAGGAAGGGGAAACTTTCCGGTATCTTCAGGTGCGGAGTGTACTGCAGAAGGTGTTACTCAGTGGTTCGGACTTGCCAGTTTCCTCACCGTTAGAAGATCGGTTACTGGATGATTACCTTCCAGACCATGCGATCTCTCTGATGTACCGTAAGATTCTCAATAATATGCCAGACTCTATGGGTAAGATACGGGCAAAATAGAATGACGAGGTGGGGGAGCTCGACGACGAGGAGTGGAGGGAAGCCCTGGCCTCGCCACGGGAGGTGGCGATTCGCTCACGTTTTAAGTTGATCCAGCTTAAAGTGCTTCACAGGACATACTACACCAGTTTGGCACTCGTTAAGATGGGCCTTTTGTCCTCGCCGGACTGTCCTCGGGGTTGTGGACAGCTGGGTACCTTTATACATCAGTGGTGGGACTGCCCCGACCTCCAGAGATATTGGGGAAGGGTTGTCTCCGCCATGTCCCACTTATGCCATAAACCAATAGCTCTATCCCCACGACTTTGCCTCTTGAATGTTTGGGAGGTGGCTGATCTAAACAGGTATGAGCGTCTCTGGGTCACACTGGGCTGTATGGTTGCTAAGCGCAACATCGCTAGAACCTAGAAGGGGGGAGTTGTTCTTAAGTATGCAGAATGGGCATCGGACATGGACTGGTGCATGCAGGCGGAAAGGGCGGTGTACGAAAGTAGAGGTTGCCCGGGTAAATGGACCAAGGTGTGGGGACCGTGGAACAAAAGTAGAGGCTTTATTTGTACCCCATTTGCAGAACCGAGTGATGTTGTAGATGATATGCCACCACAGGCTGACAGTTGCTGGGACTGATGACATTAGAATGTTTTTTTTCTCCTTTGAGCCAATGTACTATATGGTTTCATTTATGTATTCGGTATTCCCTCAGGATTGTATTCTGTTTTGTAACTGCACCATTATTGTGTTTATTTGTTTTATTTTTATTTTCAATAAAAAGAATTTAAAAAGAAAAAAGAATAGTGCCTCTGCTGTGGCTTCACGATCACGCAGCGCGTCGGCTGAAGACATGGTTCTTGCAGTCTGAATACTGTTTGGCACTAAGGTGCTCTTTTCCTTCTCATGCACCTTTTTGTTACCATAACGCCAAATCTCTCCACCCGCTGCACGCCTTGTTCCGAATGTCAACCCGGCTTACCAGAGATAAACCGCTCAGTCCCTTGAGTCCTCCGACCACATGGGCGCCGCCGATTCTTCACTGTATTTACCGGTTTTCAACTCCTTCCTTGGGCAGCAGGGGGCAAACCATATATATTCCTCACCAACGTTCCAAAAGAACCAGAAGCACTCGGCGGGTAAAAATTTTCATTTATTCTTGATCGGCAGGCGCGTTTCGACAACACCTTGTCTTTATCAATGCCATTACATGGAATCACCCTCTCGCCATATTCTTTTATAGAGAGACTTGCCTTGCTCTCATTGGTTCCATGCTGGCCAATGATGTAGGGCTCCATGGGCATGCACCAATCCTATCAAGACCACAAAGGTGCTGTTAGTAAGTCTTTGGTAGATGTTTTTCAGTCGCATTCGATCCCAGTACCATAATGCACTTCATTCGGTGCATGCTAAACTATCTGGAGTATTTCATTGCCTCTGGCAATTCCATTCATAAAACAAATGTCCTTACCCTCGTTCTGTCGTACATGCCACATTAGGATATGCTTGCCAGGAAAGCACATATTTAGTAATTGCGCTCCCCATTTGGTAATGTTGACTCAATGTCACCCGGCACGCCTCTCCTTCTCGGCACCGGCGGTTCCAGCAATGTTAATTTAATGTCCACCAAAGCCACATTGCACTTTCTGAACACTGACGAAAGGGTACCTCCTGTCCGTGCATGTGGCTGCACAGTATTATATTCCTCACCAACGTTCCAAAAGAACCAGGAGCACTCGGCGGGTCAAAATTTTCATTTATTCTTGATCGGCAGACGCGTTTCGACAACACCTTGTCTTTATCAACGCCATTACATGGAATCACTCTCTCGCCGTATTCTTTTATACCGAGGCTTGCCTTGCTCTCATTGGTTCCTTGCAGGCCAATGATGTATGGTCTCCATGGGCATGCACCAATCCTATCAAGACCACAAAGGTGTCGTTAGTAAGTCTTTAGTAGATTTTTTTTGTCGTTGACCCGCTGAGTGCTCCTGGAGATATATATATATATATATATATATATATATATATATATTTTCCCAGATGCCACTGGTTAGTTATAGTTAAGATCATGTTTCCATAAGACATTCTTTTTTGTGTTGCTAATAACTTTGGCGCCTTTTGACAAATCTCCATGAAACTTTACCAAAAAAAGTGCTACTTTTTGGCACATAGAAAGTTTCAGGCTGACGCGGGTAAGATTGGTTGTCAACATAGACTGCAAGCTTAATCCTGGCTCCCTACTGTCTGCAGAACCACTGCTACAAGGAACAGAACTTACATCTGAATTTGATGTTTCAAGGACATTGACTGTTTGTCTTGCTGTTTGAGCAGTGGGCATCCTGGTAGCTAATCCTTGTCTCTTGAATGTGTCAAACTTTTTTGAAAAAGGAAAAACTCTTCCTGTCTCATAATCGTTTTTATCACGTGTGAATCTGAAGACTTTTCTAGCCTTAATTGTTTCCTCATGTTTTTTTATCCGTCCTTCAATTTCCGCACGCCCTTTAGTTATCAGATCTTTTTGATCTAGTCCATTCAATAGTCCATTTATACGTTCGATTTCCTTCAGGGTTGCTTCTCAGTCTATTTCTGCGTATTTGATAAGAATTAACACCATATTCATGGAGACTTGTAAGTTGTTTTCGGCCCACTCCTTCAACATTGAAGGGTTGGGATTTTCAAAAGTGGGCGCTATCATCACTCTAAGCCCCCTGGGTATTCTATTTACATCTCAGTACTTTTCCAGCGATTTTTTCTCCCACCATTTTGTGAGCTCAGTTTTGAGGAGTTTTTCAAAAGTTTTCAGGAGGGTTTTTGCATCATTATTCATGTTATAATTGATGTGCCCACTGTGTTCGCTATGAACCTCAAGGAGGTTTAAGAATAGTGCCTCTGCATTGGAAAGCTTTACCTCTCACTCTCCTTGGTAGAGCTGCTCTCTATAAAATGATGGCACTTCCCCGCTTTCTTTACGTATTGCAGAATACGCCTTTCCTGATCTCTCCCCATTATTTTCGTACTATTGACTCCGAGGTTCGCTCATTGTTCTGGAACAACAGGACACCCAGAATTGCCCTCGTCAAGCTTACTAAAAGCTGGTATGATGGGGGCATAGCATTGCCTGCCATTCAACATTATTACTGGGCCGCGCAGCTGGTGGTTCTCAACCACTGGATGCATCGCCCCATTATGGACCCAGCGTACACAATGGACAGGTACAATATGTCCTCGGGTAATTTTCTTAGGGCTATGTATGGGGGTAAACAAAGCGCACCTAAGTACACCCCGACCTCGACTACGGTAGCTTTATGGGGCGTGGCCATGGCTGCGTTAGGCTGGAAAGGTAGGATAACTAAGGTTACCCCGCTGTTTGAATCTCTTCAACTGGGTAGGCTCTCGAGGTTCCCAGGGTTTGACAAATGGGACTTGATAGGTCTCTCGACGGTGGGGGACCTATGGCAGAAGGGGGGAGTTGTTCCATTTGGTGAGCTGCAATGACAATACCACCTACAGGGAGGGGAAACTTTCCGGTATCTTCAGGTGCGGAGTGTACTGCAGAAGGTGTTACTCAGTGGTTCAGACTTGCCAGTTTCCTCACCGTTAGAAGATCGGTTACTGGATGATTACCTTCCAGACCGTGCGATCTCTCTGACGTACCGTAAGATTCTCAATAATATGCCAGACTCTAAGGGTAAGATACGGGCAAAATAGAACGACGAGGTGGGGGAGCTCGACGACGAGGAGTGGAGGGAAGCCCTGGCCTCGCCACGGGAGGTGGCGATTCGCTCACGTTTTAAGTTGATCCAGCTTAAAGTGCTTCACATGACATACTACACCAGTTTGGCACTCGTTAAGATGGGCCTTTGTCCTCGCCGGACTGTCCTCGGGGTTGTGGACAGCTGGGTACCTTTATACATCAGTGGTGGGACTGCCCCGACCTCCAGAGATATTGGGGAAGGGTTGTCTCCGCCATGTCCCACTTATGCCATAAACCAATAGCTCTATCCCCACGACTTTGCCTCTTGAATGTTTGGGAGGCGGCTGATCTAAACAGGTATGAGCGTCTCTGGGTCACACTGGGCTGTATGGTTGCTAAGCGCAACATCGCTAGAACCTAGAAGGGGGGAGTTGTTCTTAAGTATGCAGAATGGGCATCGGACATGGACTGGTGCATGCAGGCGGAAAGGGCGGTGTACGAAAGTAGAGGTTGCCCGGGTAAATGGACCAAGGTGTGGGGACCGTGGAACAAAAGTAGAGGCTTTATTTGTACCCCATTTGCAGAACCGAGTGATGTTGTTGATGATATACCACCATAGGCTGACAGTTGCTGGGACTGATGACATTAGAATGTTTTTTTTCTCCTTTGACCCAATGTACTATATGGTTTCATTTATGTATTCGGTATTCCCTCAGGATTGTATTCTGTTTTGTAACTGCACCATTATTGTGTTTATTTGTTTTATTTTTATTTTCAATAAAAAGAATTTAAAAAGAAAAAAGAATAGTGCCTCTGCTGTGGCTTCACGATCACGCAGCGCGTCGGCTGAAGACATGGTTCTTGCAGTCTGAATACTGTTTGGCACTAAGGTGCTCTTTTCCTTCTCATGCACCTTTTTGTTACCATAACGCCAAATCTCTCCACCCGCTGCACGCCTTGTTCCGAATGTCAACCCGGCTTACCAGAGATAAACCGCTCAGTCCCTTGAGTCCTCGACCACATGGGCGCCGTCGATTCTTCACTGTATTTACCGGTTTTCGACTCCTTCCTTGGGCAGTAGGGGGGAAACCATATATATTCCTCACCAACGTTCCAAAAGAACCAGGAGCACTCGGCGGGTCAAAATTTTCATTTATTCTTGATCGGCAGACGCGTTTCGACAACACCTTGTCTTTATCAATGCCATTACATGGAATCACCCTCTCGCCATATTCTTTTATAGAGACTTGCCTTGCTTTCATTGGTTCCATGCTGGCCAATGATGTAGGGCTCCATGGGCATGCACCAATCCTATCAAGACCACAAAGGTGCTGTTAGTAAGTCTTTGGTAGATGTTTTTCAGTCGCATTCGATCACAGTACCATAATGTACTTCATTCGGTGCATGCTAAACTATCCGGAGTATTTCATTGCCTCTGGCAATTCCATTCATAAAACAAATGTCCTTACCCTCGTTCTGTCGTACATGCCACATTAGGATATGCTTGCCAGGAAAGCGCATATTTAGTAATTGCGCTCCCCATTTGGTAATGTTGACTCAATGTCACCCGGCACACCTCTCCTTCTCGGCACCGGCGGTTCCAGCAATGTTAATTTAATGTCCACCAAAGCCACATTGCACTTTCTGAACACTGACGAAAGGGTACCTCCTGTCCGTGCATGTGGCTGCACAGTATTATATTCCTCACCAACGTTCCAAAAGAACCAGGAGCACTCGGCGGGTCAAAATTTTCATTCATTCTTGATCGGCAGACGCGTTTCGACAACACCTTGTCTTTATCAACGCCATTACATGGAATCACTCTCTCGCCGTATTCTTTTATACCGAGGCTTGCCTTGCTCTCATTGGTTCCTTGCAGGCCAATGATGTATGGTCTCCATGGGCATGCACCAATCCTATCAAGACCACAAAGGTGTCGTTAGTAGATTTTTTTTGTCGTTGACCCGCTGAGTGCTCCTGGAGATATAGATATATATATGTATATATATATATTTTCCCAGATGCCACTGGTTAGTTATAGTTAAGATCATGTTTCCATAGGACATTCTTTTTGTGTTGCTAATAACTTTGGCGCCGTTTGACAAATCTCCATGAAACTTTACCAAAAAAAGTGCTACTTTTTGGGACATAGAAAGTTTCAGGCTGACGCGGGTAAGATTGGTTGTCAACATAGACTGCAAGCTTAATCCTGGCTCCCTACTGTCTGCAGAACCACTGCTACAAGGAACAGAACTTACATCTGAATTTGATGTTTCAAGGACATTGCCTGTTTGTCTTGCTGTTTGAGCAGTGGGCATCCTGGTAGCTAATCCTTGTCTCTTGAATCTGTCAAACTTTTTTGAAAAAGGAAAAACTCTTCCTGTCTCATAATCGTTTTTATCACGTGCGAATCTGAAGACTTTTCTAGCCTTAATTGTTTCCTCATGTTTTTTTATCCGTCCTTCAATTTCCGCACGCCCTTTAGTTATCAGATCTTTTTGATCTAGTCCGTTCAATAGTCCATTTATACGTTCGATTTCCTTCAGGGTTGCTTCTCAGTCTATTTCTGCGTATTTGATAAGAAATAACACCATATTCATGGAGACTTGTAAGTTGTTTTCGGCCCACTCCTTCAACATTGAAGGGTTGGGATTTTCAAAAGTGGGCGCTATCATCACTCTAAGCCCCCTGGGTATTCTATTTACATCTCAGTACTTTTCCAGCGATTTTTTCTCCCACCATTTTGTGAGCTCAGTTTTGAGGAGTTTTTCAAAAGTTTTCAGGAGGGTTTTGCATCATTATTCATGTTATAATTGATGTGCCCACTGTGTTCGCTATGAACCTCAAGGAGGTTTAAGAATAGTGCCTCTGCATTGGAAAGCTTTACCTCTCACTCTCCTTGGTAGAGCTGCTCTCTATAAAATGATGGCACTTCCCCGCTTTCTTTACGTATTGCAGAATACGCCTTTCCTGATCTCTCCCCATTATTTTCGTACTATTGACTCCGAGGTTCGCTCATCGTTATGGAACAACGGGACACCCAGAATTGCCCTCATCAAGCTTACTAAAAGCTGGTATGATGGGGGCATAGCATTGCCTGCCATTCAGCATTATTACTGGGCCGCGCAGCTGGTGGTTCTCAACCGCTGGATGCATCGCCCCATTATGGACCCAGCGTACACAATGGACAGGTACAATATGTCCTCGGGTAATTTTCTTAGGGCTCTGTATGGGGGTAAACAAAGCGCACCTAAGTACACCCCGACCTCGACTACGGTAGCTTTATGGGCGTGGCCATGGCTGCGTTGGGCTGGAAAGGTAGGATAACTAAGGTTACCCCGCTGTTTGAATCTCTTCAACTGGGTAGGCTCTCGAGGTTCCCAGGGTTTGACAAATGGGACTTGATAGGTCTCTCGACGGTGGGGGACCTATGGCAGAAGGGGGAGTTGTTCCATTTGGTGAGCTGCAATGACAATACCACCTACAGGGAGGGAAACTTTCCGGTATCTTCAGGTGCGGAGTGTACTGCAGAAGGTGTTACTCAGTGGTTCGGACTTGCCAGTTTCCTCACCGTTAGAAGATCGGTTACTGGATGATTACCTTCCAGACCGTGCGATCTCTCTGACGTACCGTAAGATTCTCAATAATATGCCAGACTCTATGGGTAAGATACGGGCAAAATAGAATGACGAGGTGGGGAGCTCGACGACGAGGAGTGGAGGGAAGCCCTGGCCTCGCCACGGGAGGTGGCGATTCGCTCACGTTTTAAGTTGATCCAGCTTAAAGTGCTTCACATGACATACTACACCAGTTTGGCACTCGTTAAGATGGGCCTTTTGTCCTCGCCGGACTGTCCTCG